>JBBBDQ010001459.1:7432500-7932500 GCA_037127315.1 Ascarosepion bandense | reverse complement strand
TTAAGTTATATCAAATATATTTAAATTGTTAAATCTTTATTCCTATGAATGCTGTTGTTTTTTTTCTTTTTACTTTAATTGTATTACTTTTTAAATTTTATTTTACTACTTTCAACTTCATTTTTATTTAAATTCTTAAGATTTTAAAAAATTCAGTGTCCACATGACTAACGTAAATGACACTATCTTGCAAATGTAGATTTGGATGAAATAAAATCTGTTTCTGTTGACGCTGTTTGATCAGAGGAATACATTAAAATATGAGTCATCACAATTCTCTTATATATTTACCATTCAAATAAGTCTTAATCCAAATTTAAATCATCACCAAGTATAATTAATACATATTATTAGCATAATATAACAAGAATAAAATTTTAAGTGTTAGTAATAATAAAAAGAAGAAGAGGTGAAAGCTAATAAGTGTAACAACAAAAATAAAAAAAGTGCATTGTCACTGACACAACAATATCATTCAAAAGAAATGCATCAAAGAATTTTACAAATAAGCTGCCTCAGTACAAAGACCAGAAATTTGGGAACCTAAAATAACTGTTAAACCAAAAGGCACATTCAAATAGTAAAGAATGCCTTTCAGAGTTTGAACAAAGTATTAAGAGAAAAGGAAATTTTACTCAAAACAAAAGAAAACTGCTGATCTGTGATGATCTTCTTGAAATATCTATAAGTAAATGTCGTACAAATAGATAAAGATAAGATTTGAAGCAATAGAGACACGGTTTTTCTGACAAATAGTGAGAATGCCATAGACAGAACATGTGAGCAATGAGGAAACTTTAGAAAAATAAGAATGAAAAGGATACTTATACTTACAACCAGAAAGGGACAACTGAAATATCTGGATTACATACGAAGGGAAGAGGGCTTAAATAATTTAATACTCATACGACATAATGAAGGATAGAAGGGAAACAATGAGCAACTTATCTTTAAAGAGTTTATGTATGAGGTTTTGGAAAGGATGGAAGTGAAAAGGAAATTAATACTGAGCATCAGGAAGAGACAACTAAAGTTCCTGGGACATGCGATGAGGAAGGAGGGCTTGGAGAACCTGATACTAACAGGCTAGATAGTGGGAAAAAGAGACAGGGGAAAGCAGCGAATAACATATTTGAAAGATCTGATCAGGTGGATGATGGAATAAAATTTGCATGGTGCAACAGGAGAAAGCATGCTAAGAGCCACCAAGGATAGGGAGATGTGGAAAGCCCTGATCGCTTACATCCTGAAAGAACAGGGCACATAAAAGAAGAAGATGTCAATGAATAGCAGAGTAGGGCCTAGTTGGGATTGCAAGGGGGCAAATGTTGCTTAGAGATACAAAGGTCAGGAAGTTGTAGAGAGTCATGATCACTGACATCCTAGGAATATTAAGATTCATGGAAAAGAAAATTGAAAAGTTCAACAACCCTATCTCACATGAAGCATCTAAGAATTTAAGCACAATACTAGATTGGATATGTGTTGTGGTGCAGTGGATATCGGCTCGGAACGAGAAATTGGGGTAGCCGAGTTCAAATTCCAGTTAAATTCCTTGCATTCACTTATGGGCAAATAGCCTTGGGAAAGGTATTAATCCATCTCTTCCCTCCTGTTATGGATTAAATGACAGGGCAGATTGGGTTCTATAGCCTTGGCTAGCAACCAGTCTACCACAGAAAGTAATGGTAACCAACTGCAGGATAATCTTCTGCCCAGTCAGTCATGTCTCTTTTAAGACATGATCGCACAAGTGTGTATCACGTATGGCAATTAACTGACTGACTAGATCGTCAGAAGCATCTCATCGTTTTACAGTTGAAACGGCTAGATGTAACTGTAAGTTCTGTTGACAGTTTATTCTATCACATGTCTCAGTTGTAGAACTCTTCTGACTTACTGATTTCAAGCCAACTTTAATCTTCAAAACTTTAAATGCAATGTCAATTGTTACCTTCTGTCTTGTTATTCATTTATTGTCCTCTTGCCTTAATAGTAGTTTTTTTTTTCTCATATTCTCTAACATAGTAACCACTTGAATCCTAGTGGTTTATTGCCTTGGTTGCGGGTGAAATGATTTTAAAAAAATCCCAGGTGTCATTAACACCTACTCGGTCCAAAAGATCACCCTACTCAGGAAAGATCAGATACTACAGAAAGTTCTATCAAGCAAGTGTTACGTGCCTTATAGCAACTCTGGATCATAACATGCATATGGCTCTACAGAAAAAGAAGAAGCGTGAAGAAAATAATAATAATTATTATCAAAATGGGGCAGATGAAAACACATCTACAAGTCAACCATCCGTCCGTGCATGGAGTACTTCTGCCATTTATGGTCAGGTGCCCCTGCCGTTCTCCTCAGTGTTCTTGACAAGCTCCAAAGGAGAGTCTGTAATGTGATAGGTACTGATCTGGTGACTCAACTGCAGCCACTTTCCCATCATCGAAATGTGGCCTCCCTCTGTCTCTTCTATAAATACTTTCATGGCTTCTGCTCGGATGAGCTTAAGTCACTGATGCCTCCTCAACAGGTGTTTACCCGTGCAACCAGACTGGCAACTGGGTCCCACCCATTCACAGTCAGGTTAGCCAAACGCAGACGACAATTCTACTCCTGCAGCTTCCTCTCTCGCACTTCCCGCCTGTGGAACTCACTCCCGTATTCTTGCTTTCCTGACGGCTATGACCTCCAGAAATTTAAAAGCAAAGTTAATACTCACCTACTAACCACTGGACTCTAGCTCTCTCCCCTCCCCTGTATAATCTTCACTTTCTCTCTGCCCATGTATCTGTCATTGCACCTGCTTTCTCAGCTTTCTATTGTTCCTTTCTAACTAGCTTGTACTCCTCACTCTTTTCTAATTAATCTTTCTACATTTTTGTAACCCCCTGCACATCAGTGGCGTTTCTGCCTTGCTCGGGGTGAAATGATTAAAAAATAAAAGAGAAACCTAAAAAGTGGAACTATGTTGCTCTTAATATCAGCATAAAACATTGCTATAAGAACCAGTCTCTATAACAGTCAGGATAGACGGAATATAAAAGAACAACAAATGTAGACTGGAAACAAAATTGAAACAATCACAGAAATTAATTTAACACATTATTCCAGAAAGAATACAATAGTAGACATAACTGGATTAAAAAGGTTATCCACTGATAACTGTGCAAGCAACTGCATTTGGAACATATAGAACAATATGTATAGATCAGAATTATTCCTTGAGTATGAAACACAACAAATATTCTGGAATTTTAAGATTCAAACAGATCACCCAATTCATGCGGTTATAAACAAAAAGAAAAAAAATCATATGCCAGGTAATGTATTATATTGTTCTTGGAAATCACACAGTACATATGAAATTAAGTTATAAAAATGAATAAGTATCTTGGCAGCGATCTAAAGGAGCCCTGAAAAATGAAAGTGATGTTCATTATTGGAGCACTGAAAATGATTCTGAAAAGCCTAGATAAAAGTTAAGGCTAATCTAAAATCAAGGAAAGACTTTGCACTATCCAGGTAATGATAATGTTGAAAATACTAGAATACTGAGGAGAGTACTGGTGTGATTAGGAGACAATTTGTCACTTAATTTCCAGTGTAAGCCACTAGTTATTAGTGGTATAAACACTCAATGATTGAATAATAATAATATGAATTAGAATAAATATTCCATATTCCTTTATTCACAGATTTATTACAGCAAATTGTTTAATTTTGACCAACTATGAAGATATTTTGTTTAAGAAGATTAAAGCAGAATTTGATAAAATTTTTGGTCTGGTTTAAAAAAAAGAAGATAAAATCCGTAAATGAATCTGCATGAAAAAAAAAAAAAAAAAAAAGATAAAATCTGAAAATAAATCTGCATAAAAAAAAAAATTCCTAGAAAATAAATTCATTTTTACATAAAATTAATCAGAAAAGTTCATGAAAGAATAATGATAAAATTCTTTGAATAATCTAAAATCAAAAATTTGTTTGTACTGCTGAAAGAAATTCAAAATCATTTACAGTTATAAGAAGGATAACTGCTCAGAGATTTCACACATTAAAATTTCAGAAAAAAATTGCACAGAATTAAAGATTTCTTCATTAAACAATCATAACACAAATACTTTTAAGACATTAATCCTGATGGAAAAAAATCACATTCTAGGCTTCAAATATATGTAATTATTAAGCTAATCATATTCAGCATTTGTGAATAATTATAAATAGGAAACAACTTGATATTCAGGTAGCATTTAAGTAAGTATTAAATAAATTATATATATAAATATATTGTTCAAATATGTTTAGGGATGTACGTTATGGTGTTACTGATATCGGCTCCAAGTAAGAGACTGAAGAGCCAAATTCAAATTCCAGTCAAATTCACTTATGTACAAATATCCTTGAGAATAGTATTGATCCATCTCCTCTCCCACCAGCTATGGGTTGAATAGCAGTCAGATTAGGTTCTACAGCCTTGGTTGTCAATCAGTCTACAACAGAAAGTAATGACAACCTACTGCAGGAAAATCTTCTGCCTCGTCAGTCATATTTCTTTCAAAGCATGATCATCCAAGCATGTATCACATATGACGATCAACTGAGTGGTCATGTTTAAAGCAGTCATACAAATTTTCTAGTTTTTCCAAATTATGTTTCTCTGTTTCTTGACACTTATATTTTAAATTAAACACAAACATCATAAGTGGAGATATTCTTTAAAAACAAATGAACCTGATTTTTAATAAGTAATTCTTAAATCAAGATGTTCCGTATAATTAAAAAGTAAGCAACATTTAACTTACAAAAGTAGAATTTATATTGTTTAAGAACAATTCTTTACAATAAGAACCATATAAAAACAATATTTTAGTCCCTCTATTTGTATTTCTATGAGAATATTTTATTCAAGTTTGAGTTTTGTAACTTAAAAGATGATGAATAGTGTAGATTTAGAAATCATAACAATAAAAGTTAGTTGCACAGTTTTTAGGTTAAGATTAGGAAGAGAAAAAAAAATGAAAAAGAATAGTCACAGAAGTCACTGTTTGCTGGGTGTTTAATACTTGCAGAATCTATTTTGCCCATTTATAAATCTATCATTCATCTGTGCAGTGAGTACTGTTGCCATATCTGGTCAAGTGCTTCTGCTATTCGTTTTGAGGTTCTCAACAAAATTCGAAGGATTTACAATATAATTGATCCTAACTTGGCAGCCTGTCACCAGTTACTTTTTCACTGACATGACCTGGCTTCCCTCTGTTTTTTCTACAAGTATTTTCATGGGAACTGCTCTGATGAGCTTATTTCCCTGGTGCCCTGACCACATGTATTTACTAGTACTACTAGACTGGCATCAAGGTCCAACCCTTTTACCATCAAAATAGTTAAATGTAACTTCCTCTTCTACTCTAACAGTTTCTTGTCATGCACTTCTGTTTGTGGAACTCCCTTTTGTTTGCTTCATTCCCTGATGGCTATAATCTCTAAAAGTTTAAATGCAAGGTCAACTGACATCTTCTGTCTCCTTGATTCCCATCCTTCTCTTATCCTTTCTTCAACATCCCCTGTACCTTGCTTTTTTTTTTCTCTCACTGTAACGCCTGAACATCAGTAATGATTATGCCTTGATGGGGTGAAATGATTATTTTAAAAAAAATTAAGATAATAAGTATGTAGCAAATGAGAAATTAATTAAAATCAACCTTCTTCTTCACTTTTGCAAAAATTCACAATGACGTGTGAAATCCTGGTTTCCCCAAATAGAAAAAGGATTGACCCTGTGCTTAAAGAAAAAGTCAACCCAGAACATAATGAGGGCTTGGAGATTTTGAAGTTCATATGGAAGGCCACATGGGAACAGTGAGTAGCATACCTAACAAGCTTTTGTAAGTGGATGGCAGAACAGAAACTGGAAGGATAATAAGAGAGTAAACATTGCTTATACCTGCAAAGAATAGGAAGCTGTGGAGAGCCATGATCAGCCAACTTAATGAGCTTGTGCAAATGGATAGCAAAACACAGACTGGGAAGGGTAGTAAGGGGACAAACACTACTCAGAGCTGCAGTGGATAGGAAGCCGAGGAGATCTATAATCATCCATATTCTAAAGGGACATAATACTTAAAAGAAGAATTAAACTTGATTGCACAGAAGGTTTTTGAGTGTTGTAGTTAACTTAATATATTTTGTTTTATCTGAATATATAAACAAAATTAAAATTTGTACAACTTTTCGGCTGTTGTACGCTCTGGCCTTCTTCAGAAGAAAACAATAATCCAAATAATGTAAATACTGTAAATATTCCTCATCTCAGAAATAAAGACAAAATTAAAATATTTACATATTATTTTTAATTGCAATCAATGACAATTATTTTCTAAAAACAAGTTAGTGATGTTCATTATTGGAGCACTGAGAATGATTCCGAAAAGCCTAGATAAAAGTTAAGGCTAATCTAAAATCAAGGAAAGACTTTGCACTATCCAGGTAATGATAATATTGAAAAGACTAGAATACTGAGGAGAGTACTGGTGTGATTAGGAGACAATTTGTCACTTAATTTCCAGTGTAAGCCACTAGTTATTAGTTGTATAAACACTCAATGATTGAATAATAATAATAATAATATGAATTAGAATAAATATTCCATATTCCTTTATTCACAGATTTATTACAGCAAATTGTTTAATTTTGACCAACTATGAAGATATTTTGTTTAAGAAGAATAAAGCAGAATTTGATAAAATTTTTGGTCTGGTTTAAAAAAAAAAGAAGATAAAATCCGTAAATGAATCTGCATGAAAAAAAAAAAGAAAAAAAAGATAAAATCTGAAAATAAATCTGCAAGAAAAAAAAATTCCTAGAAAATAATATTCTCTAGAATGACTGTTGACTAAAAGAACTAAGATGAAGAGAATAATAAATCTAAATTGGTTAATATAAATGCCCCAGGATCTTTGGTATTGTATAATGGTATTTATAGACTAAACTATCGCCCGGTTCACACTCCACCCGCATCTATTGAACAGGTGAAGAGGCTCATCCCTTGTTCCCTGTTTAGGATGTGGTTTCCGGCTTTCTCTTTCCCAATCTTTTCACTCTTTTCTTTGTCTTTTTTTTCAATTGGAGTAGATAGATCTATCTATTGCCCGGTTCACACTCCACCCGCATCTATTGAACAGGTGAAGAGGCTCATCCCTTGTTCCCTGTTTAGGATGTGGTTTCCGGCTTTCTCTTTCCTAATCTTTTCACGCTTACGTAGCCCCCTGCGCATCAGTGGTGTTACCGCCTTGCTCAGGGTGATATGATTAAAAAAAAAAAACAAAAAAAAACTGTACATTCATTTGAGTGGACTGTGGCCCAAAGCCAATTTTAAAGTAAGGATCTCATATTGGAGGCCAAAAATAGTCCAGTTCTCTTGGTACTTCTTATGCCTCTGGTAATGATCCTAGTCCCCTCCCAAGAGAGAGATTTTTACCTGAGGAGCTACACTTCTTGAGACTGGATTTAAACATTGTGCACTTCTCAGACCCACTGATTTGTAGAACTGATTCCCAAGTGGATAATTCGCAAATCTCTATATTAACCTCTTCAAGCCTGGAGTAAACTGTAATCTTACCCACATATATCTATAAACTTCCTCTTACTTTTAACCCTCTATCTTGAGTGGCTTTCAGACCTTGTACACATTGAACAGTAAATAAAGAAAACAAATAAAAATCTTAGAAATTGTAATAAGTATATACTACTTAAGTGTGTATATCAAAATTGTAATCTTTACTTTTTAAAAACATCAAGTTAATTGTTATTTCACAAATTATTTGGTTCATGAAGAGAACGTTGTATTCACATGAAATAAAGTGTATGAATTATTTGAGTTACTCAATTTTAAGTCTGATTTATTAGAAGTTATTTTTAAATTTACTGCAAACATATATACTTCTACAGTCAATAGATAATACGATCTAGCTTTACAAGAAACACAGACTGTAAGAAAAAGAGAAAATGCAGTTAAATTTAGAAAAAATACACAAAAGAAACCAATTAAGATAATAACTCACAGAATTGCAGAGACTTTGTAATTTCCAATAAACATAGACTTTAGATGACTTAAAAAGTATAAAGAAAAAATAAGATTAAAAATAGTAAGCATTTGTATTGTTGTGATGTACATGTTGTTTTTCTAAAGTGTAACGAAAAATATTGAAAATTAATGTGCGCTGACATTTGTGAAGATTAATGATCAAGAAAAGAAAATTTGTTGCCTGTGGTTGGTCTATAAAAACAGAAAGATAGATTTAGGTCAAATTATATTGATTTTAGCCACACAATCTGACCAGTAGTGGCCACAAACAAAAATCAATATTGAGGGACATTTGAGGATTTGCTATAATTCTAAAGATTTTTATGAATGTATAATCCTGAAAATAAAAAGGGTTTGATTGCATGTCTAAAGTGCTTGCCAGAAGTCAAAGGTTTCTTATTTTAAAAATTAAAGTCAGTTTTTAACCTCCTTTTTTTACATTTACAAGAGACTCTAATTCTTTATATTGATTAAACAATTAACTATTAAGGTCAAATTGCAGAAGAAGATTGTGAACAGATGTTTTTTATAAAGTAAGAATGAAAATATAAAAGAAAATATTCTATTTATGCTCAATTTCAGATAAAGTAAAAAGGAGAAAACCAGGGAGGGTAGGGGTATATGCACCGAACATACAAGGTCTGCCTAGAAAGTATCTTCTACAGAACTTTCCATACTTGATATTGTCAACACACTGTTTGAAATTAACATTTTTTGCAGCACATTACTTAAGTTTTCTGAGTCAAAAGAAATACATAATTCAAAATATACATAAAAAAATAATTACATATTTGGATAACAATTAAAGTAAAGAACAGGTAATTAATTAAAGTAAAGAACAGGTAATTAATTAAAGTAAATTACCGTGATATAATAATATGAAAATCTGATTTACCTAAAATAATGGCAACTTAGTATTCTTCTTAAAATCTCATGCACTTATCACAGTATCCTTTTCAATTTTGAAAATAGTCTGCAAAGTCCTCTTTTGGGAACACCATCAGCTGTCTTTTAGGTTCATAATATCTCAATGGCAATTTTAGATTTGGGAAAAGACAGAAATCACAAGAAGTGAGTGGGGATCTGACAGAAGTGGGTGACATGAAATTTTGCCAAAAATCCTTGCACAAGACAAAAACAGTCTACTCAATCAGCCACTGTGAATGTTACAAAAATCTTTCTCAAAGGTACCTAACCACCAACTGAGTGAATCCATGGAAAAGCATCTGTTTACAAATGTGCAGTAAGGTCTTCTCTTATTGATAGGTGAATTACATCAAAGCCACATACCTGGCTCTCAAGAGACTTTCCAGACAAACTTTGTATTTTTTTTTTTTTTGTGATATGAACATTATTATTCTACATTTGCTAAGTCTTTAACATTATAAAGTTCAATAAGGGGATAAGATTAATCGGTAGAAAAAGAGGAGTAAAATTGAATGAAAGGGTAAAGTAATTTGAAAAGAAAGCATTGATTAAAGTCCAGTTAGTTACATTGAGCCTGGTCTGTACTTAAATGGATGACTGCTTGGAAATACCAGGTGCTCTAAGTGTATAGTGATGGATGTGCGTTGTGGTGAAGTGGATATCGGCTCGGAAAGAGAAATTGGTGAGCCGAGTTCAAATTCCAGTTGAATACCCTGCATTCACTTAAGCACTGGTACCCTTGGGAAAGGTATTAATCTGCCCCTTTCCTCCAGTTATGGGTTAAATAACAAGGGTAGGACTTGGGGACCCTGCCTTTAAAAACAAATCCCAATGAATCTTAATACAAACAAAAACAATGAAACAAATAAAACTATCAAAATCAAAAACGATTTTCAGCATTAAAATGACCTAATGAAGGTTGATATGCTGGTTGAATAAACCAACCAACCAACCAACCAACCAACCAACAACCAGTTAGTTGAAGGAGAACGTGTTGGGATAGTATGGGAAGACATCTGCTGAAAATAATAGAAACAGAAGAGAATAATACAAATGACTAGAAGTAAACTTGAAAGTAAACTATAATAAGTAGTAGTTTAAGGAGGAAACTTGAATTAGGCAGACGTGTAATTAGAGAAAGAATAAAGGAGACAAAATAAGTAAAAATATATGAAGTGTGGCTACAAGAATAAAAAAGAAAAGAAGTAGCACAAGTGCATGAAATTAAAATATTAGTAAATATTATGGCGAGCAAAGAAGTTGATTGATAGCAAATTACATGAGGAGAGATGATAACAGTGTGTTGATATTATTACTGTTACACTTAGAGAAGCAATCAATAACCATGCCAAATATATTCAACAAGAAATACTAGGGAACAACCAGACTGCTTTGAAATATTTGAACAACCAGAATGCTTTGAAATAGTCAATGTTGATATAAAGAAAGAAATTTGCAAAACAATCTCAGATTACTCTCCTGATAATTTGTTACTGACTTCATAATAATTTTGTACAGGTGTATATATATATATATATATATGTGTGTGTGTGTGTGTGTGTTCAGGCAGCAAATTAAATAACAACAAAACAAAAAAAAAAACTACAGATCCTCGAGGCAATATTCATTAAAAAACATAAGCTGTCAATTAATAGAATCAGCTATGAATACTGTAGTAATGTTCTAAAATGTCTATCGAAAGAACAGTTTTTTCATGCTTTAACACATGCATGGCTGACATTACAGTATAAAAAAAAAATTCCATTTTAGATAATTTTCACGTTCTAATGAATGCTAAGCAATTTGTTAACCATTATATTTAAAGCAAAAAGAAAATTTACAGTAATTTTTAGCAACACAGTTTTGCGGTTATTTTTTATTACCACAACTCACACCCCCGAAGATGATCTCAGAAGGAGATTAAAAGTACTTGGGAACATTGAGAAATAAATGATAAAATCATCTGTCAACATCACAGCTCACTTCTTACATTTTTCAATTATAATACGAAAAGATTATCCATGAGTACAAATGGATTTTATTAAAAATAAGCAGACACAATGTTTGCAATCAATTTAATCTCACACACACACATATATATATATATATATATATATAGGGTGCGATGGTTAAACTGTCAGCATTTTCTGTTTTTAATTTTGTGTATCTGTGTAGTTTGTTTTTGATTTTGTAGACTGCATAGTATAGTAGAGTCAGTTGGACACCATATCTGAGATAATGCAATTTATTCCACCAGAAATTTGGAAACAGCATGCTGTACTGCTTTCTATTCACACCAAAAGCTACAACACAAACACTTCAGAGTGTTTGGGTCTCAATTTGAGGATAGTGCAGACAATTTGGAAAATGTTGGATGAGTCTAATGCTAACTATGAAGGTGTCTGGAGTGATCACTAGTGATGGCAATGTTATGCCTCTATTCATCTTCCCACAGAGTCTCAAGACTCAATATGGAGGCCTATGTCAAGTACTTTGAGGAGGTAGTGCTGCCCTGGGTGAAAAGAGTGTCTGTTGGAAGACCATTTCTCTGACAACAGGACTCTGCACCATGCCACATAAAGAGGAGACCCCAGTCATGGCTGTCAGACAATTTCTGTGACCACATCAGCTCTTACATCTGGTCACTTAACTCCCCAGACTGCAAACCTCTTGATTAGTATGTGTGGGGCACAGTTGAGTGAGGCATGGACAAAACTCCTTGTAACACCAAAGATGAACTGAAGGCAAGGATTATAGCAGCATTCACCAACTTAAACAAGAAAACTGTCCAAAAGAATTACAAGAGATTCTGGAGTTGCCTGGAGGCAGCGGTTAAAACTAATGGTGACTTTATTGAATAAATTTACTCTTTAGTATATTTTGGTGTAATTTTAGTAAATATATCTATCAAAATGTGATGTCAGTGTTATTACCATTTATGTGTAATTTAGATGATAATTCATCCATCACACTGTGTGTGTGTGTGTATATATATATATATATATATATATATATATACATTGTAATGGTTGTTACAATAGTTTATAAATGCATAGTATCACTACACAAAAATTTTCGCATTTCGAAGCTGCTACATGCGCTTCTCATTGGGTGGTAAATTGAAATGAAAATGAAATGGTGAAAATGGTTTATTTATAGTGATATGATGTTTAAGTGAATGTGGGCTTGGATTAGGAGAGGTAGCTTAGTTTAAGACAGGTTCCTTGTTTATTTTGTCTGGGTACTTCTTATATTGGGATTTATGGGTTTTTTTAGGAAGTGTATATATATATATATATATATATATATATATATACAAAGTAATTTCTTATGATTATATTATTTATGTTTCAGATAAGAATCAAACAGATATGGGTTTTCAAGAAAATATGAGTGATAGTATCTCCATTATTTAAAACAGTAAATAGATGCTGTGTTGCTTTCTGTGGTTGAGCAGCATAAAGCCAGCCAGATCAGAAACTAGTTTCTCTTGCAAAAGAAAATGCAGGTTCAAACCCTGCTGGAGAGTATTTACTTTAATTTATTTGAGTTTGCAGGCTGGTAGATATAATATCAGTCAATCAGTCAGTTAATTGCCATACATGATACACACTTGGACAATCATATCTCTTTTGAGACATGACAAACTAGGCAGAAGATTTTCCTGCACTAGGTGGCCATTACTTTCTACTGTAGACTGGTTACCAACCAAGGCTATTGAACCCAATCTGTTCAGCTATTCTATCCATAGCTAGAGAGAGAAAAGATGGATTAATAACTTTCCTAAAGGTATTTGTGCATAAGTGAATGAAACAAATTTAATGGATATTGGCTTAGAATGAGAAATCTGAGAGTCAAGTTTGAATTCTAGTTGAATTCGTTGCATTCACTGATGCACAAATACACTTGGAAAAGGTATTAATTCTTCTATTCTTCCTCCAGCTATGGATTAAACAGCAGGGTAGATTGTGTTCTGTAACCTTGGTTGTCAATTGGCCAACTGCAGAAAGTAATGGCAACGTGTTGTGGGAAAATCCTCTGCTCGGTCAGTCATGTCTCTTTCGAATGATGATCACCCAGGTGTGTATGACGTTTGGCACTGACTAACTAGTAATGGTCAACCAGACTAGCCTCACTAACCATTATCCCATACCAAGACACTTTGTTCCAGATAACTAAAATGGTAATATATATATATATATATATATAGTGTTGAGCTATGATAATGTTTAGTGCCAAGATTGTTGTTTTATCAGTAGCAAGGCACTTTGGCAAGCAGGCTTTTTATTGCAAAGTGGTCAATATTGGGGTGGAGATATAGCATTGATAGTTTTAATGCAAAGAATTTGTCAATTTAACTGAGCAGATTCACACCTACCTTGAAGTTTCAAGAGGACACCATTATGATGTCTTGTCTTCACTCATCAGGACTGTTTTTTTTTGTTTTTTTGCAAAAGAACCCAGTCCTGATAAGTGAAGACATCATAACAGTGTCCTCATGAAACTTCAAAGTTGGCATGAACCAGTTCAGTTAAAGTGACAAATTCTTTGCACTAAAACTATATATATATATTTAATGTTTGGTGTCTTGTTTCCTAAATTATCACTGATGCTTGACAATAAATAAATATTTAGATTTGCTATCATTTTATAAGGAAACAAAACAAACTGGTTGAAAGGTGATTACAGAATTACTAAGTTTAAAAAAACTTGTTTATATTTTATAAATTATTTGAACTAGTATCATTATCTTTATTGCTTTTAACAGAAAATTTTGTTCCCTGAAGGCCTAAAGATTGCATTCAAGCATGAAACAGGTTGTCACCACTTGGTGTTGATATCAGTGCCTACATTTCTTATATATATATATATATGTGTGTGTGTTTAATTGTGATAATTTTTAGCACTAACATTGTTATTTATCAGTGGTTTTACTTATAAAATATATTTTGGGAAGAAGGTATTTTATCATGAAGTGCTTGATATAGGGGTGTAGATAGAATATTGATTGGTACAAATACTTTATCTCTTTAACAGTAGATCCATGTTGACTTCAAAGTTTTGTAAGGATAGTGTTATGATGTTCTCACTCGACAGGGCTGTTTGCCCTTAAGTCCTGGTTTTTTCTTGTTTTTATAGAATAAGTTGTGATTTTGTGGAAGTGTTCATTTGTGATTGGTTGGTTATTCTTCTTTTCCTTTTTGTTTATGGTTAGTTGATTTTTCTTTTTCTTTTTCGTTGAATAGTTTGATCTATTTTTATTTTTAGTGTCTACATGAATGGGTGTTTGTTTAATTGGGATGAGCCTTTTTTTTACTTCTTTTATTATTGGTTTAACCTTTTACTTAATGTGTTGGTGTGTTTTGTCTCATGATGGTTTATTTCTTCCGGGTCATGGTTGGGTGTTATTGAATTTGTGCATGTGGGCTTTATGTGTGTTTGGTTTTTATTTTTATTTATTTATTTTATTTCTTGTTCAGTGGTTATTATATTATTTCCTGTTTTTGTCGTAACTGGGTGTTTGTGTGTACTTTTATTTCATATATATATATATATATATATGAGCACAAAAATTTGTGACTTCAACTGTTTAGGTTCATGCTGAATTCAAAGTATTGTGAAGACACTCTTCTGATGTTCTCACTCGTCAGGCCTGGTTTGCCTAAAGTGAAAACTCTTTGTGCTTATCAATGCTCTATTTCCACCCTGATATTGAACATTTTACAATAAGAACCTGACATTGCATTTAAACACTTGGAGATTGTAGCTATCAAGGAAGCAAGTATACAGAAAGAAGTTCACTGGTGGAAAGTGCAAGAAAAGAAGCTTCCTGCTAGAGTAGAAGTTGTTCAAGTAAACTCATGTAGAGGGGTCACCAGAAAGCTAAGCTCATTGAAGCATAAGCCATGATAATTTCTGTAGAAGAGACAGAGGGAAGTTATATCTTGTTGGTGAGAAAGGGACTTGAGATAAGCTGACAGGTCGGGATCAATTACATTTCAGATTCTACTCTGGATTTTGTCAAAAACTCCGAGTTGAATAGCAGGGGTACCCAACCAGATATGACTATAGTATTCAATGCACAGGCATATAGTTGATTTGTATATATGTAAGATGGATTCAGGTGAGAAAAACTTTCTGTTTTGGCACAATGACCTAACCTTCCTAGTAGTATGATCATCTAGTTCTCATATTTAGTATTGTTCTGTTATTGCTTGTCCGTTTCCACTGAATTGAAGTACACACTGCTTGACCCAGGAATTGAACTCACAACCAGTATATCACCAAATTCCCAAACCAACTCTTTAATCCCATTCATATATATATATATATATATATATATATTATAGGGACACTAATCAACTAGAATCTATACATTGTTTCAGGGTCTTACATACATGCACACACACACACACACACACACACACATGAATATATACAGGGTGAGATGGATGAATTGTCATCTAAATGATGCACAAAGGAAAATGACTCTGAGATCTCATTTTAACAGATATATTTAATAAAATTACAGCACAATATCTTGATATACTAAAGAGTAAATTCATTTAATAAAATCACCATTGGCTTCAACCATGGCATCTAGATGACTTTAGAATCTTCTGCGACTCTTCTGGATGGTCTCTTTGTTTAAATTGGTGAATACTACCATAATCCTTGCCTTCTGTTCATCTTTAGTGTGACAAGTTTTGTTGATATCCCATTGAGTTATGCCCCACACATAATAATCAAGAGAGTTACAGTCTGGGGATTAAGGTGGTCAGATGTAAGGGGTAATATGGGTGCAAAAATTGTCTGACAGCCATGACTGGGTTCTCTTGCTTGTGTGGCATGTTGCAGAGTCCTGTTACCAGACATAGTCCTCCAGCAGCCACTCTCTTGACCCAAGGCAGCAATACCTTCTCAATGCATTTGATGTAGGCCTCTGTATTGATTATCAGAACAATTTAGAGTGAGTTTTCTGAGCTGCCATACCTTTGTAATGACCATTAGACTCATTCAACTCTTTCCAAATTCTCTGCACAGAACCTCAAACACTCTGAAATGTTCATATTGGAGCTTCCAGCATTACAAGCTGTTTCTAAACTTTTGGGAGAGTAAATTATGTTATGGTGCTCTTTTTCTTCGGGATGGTGCCCAACTGACCCTACTCTACTGTGCAGTCAACAAAATCAAAAACAAAGAATGTGCATGTGTGAAATTAAAAATGGCAACAATTTACCCATATAAAATATGACCAAGATAAACCTTCAAGTTGGAGGAAATTTGGCTGTAGTTTGATGAAGTGGGATTGACATCACCAGGTCAACTTGATCAAGATATGTTGCATATGAATGAATGCCTCTCCAACTTTCAATCCAGATTTTTGGAGGGAATTGGTCAGGTGCTCAGCTGAACTACAACCAAACCTGGTCATGGCACCAATGATATGTCATCACAATAATGAGTCGTCAGTATAGTAACTGAATTAGTAGTAGGAACTGATTTAAAAAATTTTACACCTTCAAGTTCCAGACAAGTGAAGTTGGTTTTTCCTTTTTATAAAATTAAATTAATACCAGGGATAAACATAGAGAGAAGAGACAAAAATAATTTAGAATTGGTTATGTCGTTTTGTTTTCAATCTCTGCTTGTTGTCAAAGTAATATATAACCAAGTTGTTTATTTTTCAATCTAAAAATGACAGAATGATAATTTTGCAGCTTCAGAAATTAATTAGAATATCTATGAATAGATTACCTTTATTGTTATTGTAGACAGATATTTAAAAAAAAAATTTCATTTGCAAAAAAATTAGTCAGTTTTATAATATAAAACAGATGTGCAGTGATGTAATGAATCAAAGATCTCGAACGAGAATCAGAGAATCTTACGAAATGTATGAATCCATCATTTCTCATTCGAGCTATGAGTAAATAGGCAACCAGTCTAGGAGAAGGAAAATTCTGATTTCAAAATCAGCCTAAAGATGGATGGGCTCTGTCAGGCTATCTTGCCCTAGACACGCCACTGCTGCTAAAGTTGCAGTACATGTGGTAACTCTATGACCCTAGTGAATTATGAGACTCAATTTTTATGAGACTTCCATCTTTTCTCCTCCCAGCTATGGGTAAATAGGCAACCAGTCTGGGACAAAGAAAAGTTTGAATTCAAAACCAGCCTGAAGATGGATGGGCTCTGTTAGTCTATCTTGCTCTAGACACACCATTGCTACAGTACATGATATATCTTTGAATATGTGTACTTTTAAAAACAAAAGTCTTTCTTACATGCAGTTGAAGTACATAGATATTTAATATGAGAAGATGTTTTCTAAACATATGCACATTGTAGAATAAAAAACACAATGTAACTTTATACATTTAGAAACCCACTTCCTTTACAAAAGATAGTATGGATGTACAAGATGAGACACTAAACTGTGTAGAAAACAAAACTAGCAAACCTCAATCAAATTTCAGCTAAGTTTGTTTATATTCTCTTAAAATTAATAAACTTGCAAAAGTATGAATGTACTGCTTCCTTATTGCCAGATATCTTAACAAAAATATCTTGTCACTGTCATGCCACAATAGTTGACAGAGAAGAGGAAAACCACTCTACTGTAATCACCAAGATAAGGTCACTCATCTCAATGGGTAAAGTTTCATGTTGATACATTATCAATTGACCTTACCAGCTAAGGCAGAAAAAAGACAACAACCATGACTTATAAAATTCAAGTGCACATATACTGAATGGAACCTAGTTTTGTTTCTCGGGATCAGCATTTAATGGCTTCCTTACTATAAATCAGTTTCTCCTGCTAAATAATGGGTGACCTTTGGTAAGGATATAATACTACAGAAGTTAGTTATGGCAGGGAATAGTCTGGGTCATCATCTCTGATATTTTTATCTAATTGGGAATCACCAAAGCAAAACAATGACATTTTAACATTTATACAGTATTAGATCTTACCAGAAGTGAGTGACTTTCTGAGCTAGGAAAAATAGTTTTATCTATTCTCTTTTTGATAGCAAACATTTTCTAACTTTTATGGTTAAAAATTTCACATACATTGTAGTAAACCACATTCATTCCCTTCATATTCCATTAGTGAGATGTAAGTTCTACTCAAGTTGCTTCTTTTATAAACTGTTACTCTGTAGTAACTCCCAAGAGGATGCTTCCCTGATTACTACAATTTTAACCTGTTCAAATCTAGAATTAAGCATTACTGTCTCCACTTAATCTCATAAAATATGCCTCTTAATCAGTAACCCTGCTACTTCAAGTGGTTCTTGGGAATTATACAGGGTGAGCATTATTGTAAAAATGAAAACTAAGTAACACTTATGGTTTATTAGCAAAACAGCAAGAATCTGATTGTTTTAATTTTCTTATTTAGTCATTTCCCTCTAAGCAAGAAAGGATTGCGAGGCGTGCATGGTGGTTACAGTGAGAGAAAAGACTAGGTACACAAGGTACTGAAGAATGGATAAAAGATTAACAGGATTCAGGAAGATAGAAGATGGCAATTGATGTTACATTTAGATTTTGGGGATTGTAGCTATCAGGGAAACAAGTCAACAAAACAGAGTTCCACAAGTGGGAAATGTGAGAAAAGAAACTATTCAAGTAGATGTGATGGTTACATTTGACTATTTCAATGGTAAAAGAGTAGGACCTAAATACCAATCAAGTAGCACATTTAAATCCATGTGGACAGGGCACCAGGATAAAAAAAAAAAATTCATCAGAGCAGTTGCCATGAAAATATTTGTAGAAAAGACAGCGGTTAAGCCATCATGCCGGTGAGAAAGTGACTGAAGTTGAGATGACAAGTCAGGACCTATTATATTGCAGATCCTTTTTTTGATTTCTGTATCAATCAAAGAAGCAAATTTCACAGGATCCCACAAATCACTGATAATGATTGCTTTGAGATGAATTTAGTGGGGTGTATAAAAGACATCAGCAAGTTCAAATCTAGGCTGAGTCTATTATGATCACTTTCATACTAATGTCCTCAGGAAAGATATAAATTTGTCTGTCCTCCCACCAGGTTGAATAGAAAGATAGACTGAACTCTCTACTCTTGGATGTCAGCCAGTGTAGGAGAAAGAATAAACTGAATAAAGAACTGTAGAGAAGGCAACAATTCCACTATCTTTCCCAAGTCGTCATACAAATTCACAAATAATAAAAAATCTATTAGAATAGAATTTACAGTTCAGTAAAATGATGAAACCTAGTTGCCATGTTTGTCAGTCAGTCTGTTAACTGCCATACGTGATTCATACTTGGGTGATCATGCCTTTTTTGATTCATGGCTGACTAGGCAGAAGATTATCCTGCAGTAGGTTGCTAACCAAGGCTCTGTAACCTAATCTCTCCTGCTACTTAACCGATACATGGAGGGAGAAGAGATGGATGTATACTTTTCCCAAGCGTATTTGCACATAAGTGAATGCAATGAGAATTTGAACTCAGTTCTCTGATTTTTCATTCTGAGCTGGTGTCCACTGTGCGACAACACACATTCACCAATCTAGTACTAAAATTCATAATGTGAAGGTACCAAAAATGAAAGCTCATTGATATGAAAATATTTATAGAAAAGGCACAGTTACAATGATGGGAAAGTGACTGAAGACGAGATGCCAGGTCAGGACAGATAAAATTATTGACGATATTTGAATTTTGTCAGGAATCTTGAGGTATATAGCAGGAACACCAGACCAGATGTTGCAACAATGTTGAATGCCCAGATGAATGGTAGATTTATAAATATTATAAATATGCAAGATGAATTCTGATGAGAAAAACTCTCTAGCACAACAGTGAACTAACTTTCTTTGCAGAAGACCTAGCAATTGAATTAACATAATCATTCCACTTCTTGTCAGATGAAAACCAGAGTCCAAGAATGTGTAACAAGTTGCTCCCTTGGAGGTTAGCATCAGCCATGCTGATGAAAGGCAAAAATAGTTCCCTATGAGGATTAAAAGGATAGCAGTTTAATTTTAGAGGCAATAAAATTTACAAGCCATTTTCTCACTCAGTGAAGAAAATATTAAAGATTATGTTCATTATAATTTGAATCTGTCTAATCTTTATATATATATATATATATATATATATAGGATGTGCTTTGTGGTGCAATCATGTTAGCTTGGAATGAGAAACCCGAGAGAAGAGTTTGAATTGCAGTTGAATTTATTACATTCACTTACGCACAAATACCCTTGAGAAAGGTATGACTTCATCTCTTCTCCCTTCAGCTATTGGTTGAATCAGTCAGTTAAGTGCCATATGTGATACATGTTTTGGGTGACCATGTTTCAAAAGAGACATGACTGACTGGGCAGAAGGTTATCCCACAGTAGGTTGCCATTACTTTCTGCAGTAGACTGATTGCCAGCCAAGGCTATAAAACTCAATCTATCCTGTTATTTAACCCATAACTGGAGGGAAGAGATGGATTAATACCTTACCCCAGGGTATTTGTGTGTAAGTGAATGCAAGGAATTCAACTGGAATTTGAACTCGGCTCCCTTATTTCTTGTTCTAAGCTGATAACCACTGCACCACAGCACACATCCTATGGGTTGAATAGCAGGACAGATTGGGTTCTATAGCCATGATTGGCAACCAGTCTACCACAGAAAAGAATGACAACCTACCGTGGGAAAATGTTCTCCTTAGTCAGTCATGGATCAAAAGAGACATGATCACCCAAGTGTGTTTCATAAATGACACTTAACTAATTGCATATATACAGATTTTTAGAGATTTTTTTCACAAAAACTATTTACACGGTTTTGGGTGGAGAAGGTTTTAAACATTTGATGTTAAGAAAATCCAAATAATTAAAGATATAGAACTGAGAAAAAAAACAAAACAAAAAAAAAAACTGTAGAATAGAATTGTACAATGAAATCCTTGTTTGAATATAAAAAAAAATGTATATGAATGTTTTATTTGGGGGATTTTAACAAATAAATAAACCAAAAAGTAAGAAAACATTTAAACAATTGATACTCAATATTATTTTGAAAATTGAACCTTGTCTTTGTATAGTTGCTGTTGTTAACATTTCATTTTTACCACACTGGTGATTTTAAAATTTTCTTTTTAAGTGCAGATTATTTCTGACACACTGGAAGTAATCAGTGTGGATGACTGTTTAAAGGACTAATAACAGATTAAAAACAGAACAAAACATTATTTCATAAAAATATAAAAATTTAAAAGAATATAAAGTAACATAAAAACATAATCTAAAATATTTCATATCATTGCTTGTTAAGCATCAATTTATAGACAACTTCTTCTTATATGTGCCCTGTCTCTTCAGGGTGTAGGCGATCATGGCTTTCCATGTCTCCCTATCCCTGGTGGCTCTTAGCATGCCTTCTCCTGTTATACCATGCAACCCTCATTCCGTCATCCACCTGATTAGGTCCTTCAAATATGTTATCCATTGCTTTCCCCTGTCTCTTTTCCCCTCTATTTGGCCTGTTAGTATCAGGTTCTCCAAGCCCTCCTTCTTCATTGCATGTCCCAGGAACTTCAGCTGTCTCTTCTTGATGCTCAGTATTAATTTCCTTTTTGTTTCCATCATTTCCAAGACCTCATCATTGCTCACATGCTCAATCCATGATATTTGCGGCATCCTTCTGTAGAACCACATTTCACTTGCTTCAAGTTTTTCCTTCATCTTTGATGATATTTTCCAACATTCACTGCCATATTGAAGAACTGACAACACATAGCAATCCAGTACTCTCTTCTTTGTTTCTAGTGAAATTGTCCTGTTTCTTAATACTTTGCTCAACTTCTGGAATGCTTCTTTCGCCATGCCAATTCACCTTCGGATCTCAGTGTTGCACTTTCCATCTTCTGTTATAACACTTCCCAGGTATTTAAATTTTTGTACCTGCTTGATTCTAATATCCCCGACCTGTATTTGGCATATTGGGCTGCCCTTTTTACTGATGACTATGTGTTTGGTTTTCTTGCAGTTTATTTGTAGTCCTTTCTTGTCACTCTCTTCAGCTAACTTCTGTAGGAGGTCTTACAACTACAGATGCATTAAAACAAAAATAGAGGGTGGGTCTTGAGTACTAGAAGCAATTTAAATCATCAAGCCTCCTCCTTATAAATTTTAATTCTGTATGTATTTTCTGAACCTATTATGCCCCTAAATAATTAGCATCCGAGGCAATCACCCCTCTCAACCCACTACACTACTGTATAGAAACAATCTATGGTTCATGTCTGAATTTTGTGAAATAAAAATTTAGCATCCGAGGCAATCACCCCTCTCAACCCACTACACTACTGTATAGAAACAACCTAAGGGTCATGTCTGAATTTTGTGAAATAAAAATTTAGCATCCGAGGTAATCACCCCTCTCAACCCACTACACTACTGTATAGAAACAACCTATGGTTCATGTCTGAATTTTGTGAAATAAGTTGTTTAATTATTGCATATTTTCTTCGTCTTTTTTTCCAGGATATTTCATCCACATTCACTTTGGTCTTGTTGCGTTCCAGAGTGTTTATGGATACTATCCTGGGAGCATATGTATATCTTTCCCTCCAACATGCCCAACATAAAAAAGAAAAAAAAAAGATGACGACATTAGTAAAAAGAAATCTGCTTTTGTACCAAATACATTATGTACTATCTGGAATAGTCATGTATTTGGTACAAAAGTTTGTTTATATATAAATCAATTTATCTCAAGTAAGTATAATGATTCAAATTAACATTCTGCAATGAATTTTTATATAAATTTAATAAATATGGAACAAAATAATCATGCCTAATGAAAATTATTTATAAAAACAAATAAGAGTGATGTACCAAATAAGCACTCTGCCACAGGGAGGGAAAAATTGAAGGAAATAACTGAATCTAGCTGCCATTTGTATCTGATACACAATAGAATTGAAGTAATTGAAGATAGACCAGTAAGCCTTTATTTTACAATAGAATAATACTTTAACTACCATAAATGCTTGATTTAGCACCTCTTCTCAAATAAGTATCTCAGAGCGACTAAATGAATATATTTGAGAAATGAAAGATGTAGATGAGAACACTGAGGATGATGATTATCTGCACTTGTTCTTCCAAGACACCATTAGGACGTGCTGTTTAAGAACTATAAAAAGAGAAGATAAGCCCATTCTTTGTTGTTCCTTCTTTCAACCTCACATACTGTAGGGAGCAACACCAATATTGGACTTGCTCCTTGAACTGACACACAACTGCCAAGCACTTACAAACTTAAAAGCACTTTTTTGTTTTTGCTAGCAGGGTGTTTATATCATGTTGTCAACATTTTTTGAGGTCACTACTTTTAGCTCAGGATACACATTGTGGTACAGTGTTTATCGACTCTGAACAAGAAATTGGGAGCTGAGTTTGAATTGCAGTTGAATTCCTTGCATTCACTTACACACAAATACCTTTGGAAAAGGTATTAATCCATCTCTTCCCTCCTGTTATAGGTTAAATAACAGAAAAGATTGGGTTCTGGCTGGCAACCAGCCTACCACAGAAAGTAATGGTAACCTACTGCAGGATAATCTTCTGCTCAGTCAATCATGTCTCTTTTGAGACATGATTACCCAAGCATGTATCACGTATGACACTTAACTGATTGACTTCTAGCTCAACTAGAAGTACTAACAAACAAAATTTTTTCATTTAATTGACCAACAAATAAACAAACAAAACTAACATTGCTTAAAATAAAAACAATATATTTTTACAAATATTACAATTTTTGGAAATAGTAACTAAGTGTATGTGTGTGTGTGTGTGTGTGTGTGTGTGTGTGCTTGGCAGTTGTGTATGTCATTGAGCACATAAGGTATTACCAAGTACCTTGTCTAAAACAGTCAGTTAATTTTTTTTTAATAAATGGTTATCATTTTTTATTATTATTAACAATAAATTAATTTCTCAAGGTTGTTGTAGAGTGGAAAGTCAAATGAAATGGGTAAGGAGTATTTTGTTTTTGCTTATTTGACTTTTTTGGTTTGAGGCACAGAAACTCCCTGGGGAGTATCATTCCCTCAGAAGAATATATAATTTATTCATTCCTAGTGCTTGAAACTGTTTTGGGACTAGGATGTCATAACTTATCCTTCCAATATGGACAAATGATCCAATCATAAAAAAAATCATACTTAACACACAAAATGTAGATTTCAAAACATTTGCTTTCATTCAATCAATATGAGCAGAGATACAGAGTACTGCTTAAAAATTAAACATATTTTTGTATTTTGCAAATAGAATTATGTTATTTATCATTTATATAACAACATTTGTAAAATATTGAAGCTGAAAATTTAAGAAATCATGTTATAATTATAAAAAGAAAAATACATTTACATACAATGCACAGAATATACCCTGAGCTCCTTGAATGCACTGTTCCATGTAAATAAACTTCATTGATGTAGTTATTAATTATTGTTGCATTTTAGTTTTTGGGATTCTTTCTTTTTGCAAGCAGTAGCATTTGCCTAAAATGTCATCAATTTCACAGCACTGATTTCATCTAGTATTTCATATTCCTCCTTGGAAAGTCACAAACTGCCGATAGTTTTGTTATTATGAACTCTGGAATGTGTTGACATCTGAATTTACTTACATGTTAAAATTATTCCAACACTGTTTAAAATGTCTGACTGTCATCAAGCTAACTGACTGCTTTCACTTTATAGTCATGTCAATGGCAACAAAGCTATGAATCACTAAACCTATCACTTATAACAGATTTGTTCTCAGGACAAAGCCGTAAAATTAAATATTTGTGAGACTTTCAAATTATATTCTGAGAATCTAAAATTCAGGTAATCAGTAATCAGAAAATTTTAGTTTGTAATACAATTTTGACAGATGTTGATTATATATCGTTTATATGTCTCCTGGAAAAAGCAAAGATAACACAAGAGTAGCTTAATTTTATCTCCACATCCATATATGAGGATTGTAGAAAAAATTGTTTAGCCTTTGCACTCAATGCTATAAGGATCAAAATTTTTTCTATTCACCCTCCCACTTTTATTTAAATAAACTGGAGATTCTCATCTACTGGCTGAGAATCTCAAGGGGTCAGGAACACTTCAGTTATGCTCCGTCATACACAAAAGACAAGAATGATTGAAACCAAAAAAAAAAAAAAGCAATTAGTGGATGGAATGTTACAATTTTATTTCTGGGCAAATATGGTCAGATTTTCTTGGCTCGTCTCATTACCATTGTGGCACATTACATCCTGACACTAATTTGTCAGAATTAGTTGCAGGATGTAATCAGTATTCTTTCATCAGTATGGCTGAGTGAATCCTTGTGACTTCTTAGACTAACGTTTTCCACTGACATGAAGTGGGAAGATTATATTGAATCAATTGCTAGGTTGCCTGCTTGGAAGGATTGATTCACTGTGTTGTGCTAGACATTTTTCTCACCAGAATATATCTTACATATTTATAAGGGTACCATTCATTTATGCTTTGAAAATTGTTGTCACATCTGGTCTTGTGCTTCTACTTTGTATTTAGATTTTCGATAACATACAAAGAAAAATCTGCAATGTTAATCATTCTGATCTGGCATCTCAGCTTTAGTCCCTTTCCCACCACCATAACGTTGCTTCCACATGCCTTTTCTATAAATATTTTTGTAACAATTGTTATGATGTGCTTTCCTCTTTGGCATGTAGACTACCTGAATTTAAGCATATGTGCATTGTGGTGCAGTGGATATATCAGCTCAGAACAAGAAATTGGGGAGCCAAGTTCAAATTCCAGTTGAATTCATTGCATTCACTTACGCGCAAATACCCTTGGGAAAGGTATTAACCCGTCTCTTCCTTCTAGTTATGAGTTAAATAACAGGACAGATTGGGTTCTATAGCCTTGGCTGGCAACCAGTCTACTGAAGAAAATAATGGCAACCTACTGCGGGATAATCTTCTGCCCAGTCAGTCATGTCTCTTTCAAGACATGATCGCCCAAGCATGCTTCATGTATGGCACTTAACTGACTGACTGACTAGATTAGTGGCAAGGTCTCATCATTTTACATGATTAAATGGCTAAATGTAAATAAGTTCTATGCTAACAGTTTCTTTTCTAACATTTCTCATCTGTGGAGCTCTCTTTTGCCTTCTTGCCTTCCTATCAATTTTGACCTTCGAAAATTTAAATACAATGTCAATCATTATCTCCAGTATTTTTAATTCCTGTTCTTTTATTGTTCTCTCTTTTTACCTTTTCTCCTATTTTCTCTGTTATTATTCCTTGTATCTTAATGGCTTTATTGCCTTGCTTAGAATGAAATGATTAAAACAAATGCCAAGTGTATAAATAAAATACAATTACATAAATGAGTGAGAGAAAGAGAAAGGACATGGACAATCATTGCTCTTCACAACCTTCTATTCCCTGTAGCACTTAGTAATATTTATCCCTTTACCAAAGAGTCTCACTCTACCACTTGTTCTATCATCCATTCACACAAGCTTGTCAGATAGGTAGGAGAGCTGCTAATCAGAACAATTACCATGAAAATATTTGTAGAAAAGTTACAGCTAAGCTACATTATGATGATAGGAAAATAACTGAACCCAAGATGCTAGGTCAGGGCGGATAAGAATTGCAGATTCATCTTTGGATTTTGTCAAGAATTTTCAGATGCAATAGAGAGGCAGTAGACCAAATGTGGGGAAAATATTTGATGCATGGATAGACCTATAAATATGCAAGATAGATTCAGTTAAGAAAAATAGTCTAGCACAACGAAGTGGACCAACTTTCTTAGCAGAAGATTAGCAATTTTTTTTTTACTCATTTCACCCCAAGCAAGGCATTTCACTGCCACTATTGTGCAGGGTGTTACATAGGGGAAAGTGATGAGAAGGAGTGGTAAGGGGACACAGGTATGATGAGAAAGAGTGGTTATTAGGGATTACATAGGGGAAAGTGATGAGAAAGAGTGGAGGGATTACAGAAGATGAGAAAGAGTGGTAAGGATGGCAGGGGAAGTGATGAGAAAGAGTGGTTAGGGATTACATAGGGAAAAGATGAGAAAGAGTGGTTAGGGGATTGGCAGGAAAGTGATGAGAAAGAGTGGTAAGGGGATTACATAGGGGAAAGGATGAGAAAGAGTGATTACATAGGGGAAAGTGATGAGAAAGAGGAAGGGGGATTGTATAGGGAAAGGGATGAGAAAGAGCACAGGGGATTACATAGGGAAAGGAGAAAAGAGTGGTTAAGGGGTTGCATAGGGGAAAGAGATGGAAAGAGGTTAGGGGTTGCAGGGGAAAGGATGAGAAAGAGTGGTAAGAGGATTACATAGGGGAAAGTGAGAAAGAGGTTAGGGGATTGTACATAGGGGAAAGTGATGAGAAAGAGTGGTTAGTGGGGATTACATAGGGGAAAGTGATGAGAAAGAGTGGTAAGGGGATTAGGGAAAAAGTGAGAAGAAGATAGGGATTACATAGGGGAAAGAGATGAGAAAGAGTGGTTAGGGGACAGCATAGGGTGATGAGAAAGAGTGGGGATTACATAGGGAAAGTGATGGAAAGAGGCTAGGGATTGCATAGGGGAAAGGACAGGGCAGGGTTAGGGGATTGCTAATAGGGAAAGAAAGGAGGGCAGGGGGATTACATAGGGGAAAGTATATACATACATAGGTTGGCAGGGGGAAAGAGATGAGAAAGAGTGTATGAAGGAAAGTGATGAGAAAGGAGTGGTGGAGGGACAGAAGATAGGGGAAAGGGATGGAGAAGATGGTTAGGGAATACATAGGTATAGATGGAGAGATAGTAGGGGATTACATAGAAAGACAGAGAAAGAGGTTAGGGATGGCATAGGGAAAGTGATGAGAAGATAAAAGTGACTACATAGGAAAGTGGGAGGAAAGAGTGGTTAGGGATTGCTAGGGAAAGTGATGAGAAAGAGTGGTTAGGGGATTACATAGGGGAAAGTGAGAGAGAGTGGTTAAGGGGGCCAGGGGAAAGAGAGAAAGAGTGGTTAGGGGGCTGTATAGGGGAATGATGAGAAGAGTGGTTAGGGGATTTATATAGGGGAGGGCTAGGATGAGAAAGATAATAGATACATAGGGAAAGTGATGAGAAAGAGTGGTTAGGGATTACATAGGGGAAAGTGAGAGAAAGAGTGGTTAGGGATTGTTAGGGTGATATAGGAGTGTTAGGATTAAGGGGGAAAGTGATGAGAAAGAGTGGTTAGAAGGGTAGGGGAAAGTGATGAAAGAGAACAGGGATTGCTAGGGTAAGATGAGAAAGAGTGAGAAGGCATAGGGGAAAGTGATGAGAAAGAGTGGTTAGGGGGATTACATAGGGGAAAGTGATGAGGAAAGAGTGGTTAGGGATTACATAGGGGAAAGTGATGAGAAAGAGTGGTTTAGGGGATTACAATAGGGGAAAGTGATGAGAAAGAGTGGTTAGGGGGTTGCATAGGGGAAAGTGATGAGAAGATGGTTAAGGGGTTGCATAGGGGAAAGAGATGAGAAAGAGCGGCTAAGGGGTTAGATGCCATGGTTGAAAGTGATGAGAACGAGTGTTAGGGGGTAACATAGGGGAAAGTGATGAGAAAGAGTGGTTAAGGGGTTGCATAGGGGAAAGTGATGAGAAAGAGTGGTTAAGGGGTTGCATAGGGGAAAGTGATGAGAAAGAGTGGTTAGGGGGATTACATAGGGGAAAGTGATGAGAAAGAGTGGTTAGGGGATTACATAGGGGAAAGTGATGAGAAAGAGTGGTTAAGGGGTTGCATAGGGGAAAGTGATGAGAAAGAGTGGTTAGGGGGTTGCATAGGGGAAAGTGATGAGAAAGAGTGGTTAGGGGATTACATAGGGGAAAGAGATGGAGAAAGAGTGGTTAGGGGTTGCACAGGGGAAAGTGATGAGAAAGAGTGGTTAGGGGATTACATAGGGGAAAGTGATGAGAAAGAGCAGTTAGGGAGTCATATAGGGGAAAGTGATGAGAAAGAGTGGTTAGGGATTGCTATAGGGGAAAGTGATGAGAAAGAGTGGTTAGGGGATTACATAGGGGAAAGTGATGAGAAAGAGTGGTTAGGGGGTTGCATAGGGGAAAGTGATGAGAGAGTGGTTAAGGGTTGCATAGGGGAAAGAGATGAGAAAGAGTGGTTAAGGGTTAGATGGTTGAAAGTGATGAGAAAGAGTGGTGAGGGGTAACATAGGGGAAAGTGATGAGAAAGAGTGGTTAGGGGATTACATAGGGGAAAGTGATGAGAAAGAGTGGTTAGGGGATTACATAGGGGAAAGTGATGAGAAAGAGTGGTTAGGGGTTGCATAGGGGGAAAGTGATGAGAGAGTGGTTAAGGGGAAGGTTGCATAGGGGAAAGAGATGAGAAAGAGTAAGGAGGTTAGATGTTGAAAGTGATGAGTGGTTAGGGGGTAACATAGGGGAAAGTGATGAGAAAGAGTGGTTAAGGGTTGCATAGGGGAAAGTGATGAGAAAGAGTGGTTAGGGGTTATAATAGGGGAAAGTGATGAGAAAGAGTGGTTAAGGGTTGTATAGGGGAAAGTGATGAGAAAGAGTGGTTAGGGGTTGCATAGGGGAAAGTGATGAGAAAGAGGTGGTTAGGGGATTACATAGGGGAAAGTGATGAGAAAGAGTGGTTAGGGATTACATAGGGGAAAGTGATGAGAAAGAGTGGTTAAGGGGTTGCATAGGGGAAAGTGATGAGAAAGAGTGGTTAGGGGGTTGCATAGGGGAAAGTGATGGGGAGAGTGGTTAGGGATTACATAGGGGAAAGTGATGAGAAAGAGTGGTTAAGTGTGGGTGGGTATAGGGGAAAGATGAGAAAGAGGCTAGGGTTGGCATAGGGGAGGTATGATGAGAAAGAGTGGTTAGGGATTACATAGGGGAAAGTATGCAGAGAAAGAGTAAGGATTACATAGGGGAAAGTGATGAGAAAGAGTGGTTAGGGGGATTACATAGGGGAAAGTGATGAGAAAGAGTGGTTAGGGATTACATAGGGGAAAGTGATGAGAAAGAGTGGTTAAGGGGTTGCATAGGGGAAAGAGATGAGTAGTGAGTGGTTAGGTTGTGTATAGGGGAAAGTGATGAGAAAGAGTGGTTAGGGGGTTGCATAGGGGAAAGTGATGAGAGAGTGGTTAGGGGTTGCATAGGGGAAAGTGATGAGAAAGAGTGGTTAGGAGGTTACATAGGGGAAAGATGAGAAAGAGTGGTTAGGAGGTTACATAGGGGAAAGTGATGAGAAAGAGTGGTTAGGGGATTATGGTAGGGGAAAGTGATGAGAAAGTGAGTGGTTAGGGATTACATAGGGGAAAGTGATGAGAAAGAGTGGTTAGGGGATTACATAGGGGAAAGTGATGAGAAAGAGTGGTTAGGGGATTACAGAGGGGAGTTAATGAGAAAGAGGTTAGGGGATTGTTAGGGAAAGTGATGAGAAAGAGTGGTTAGGGTTGCATAGGGGAAAGTGATGAGAGTGGTTAGGGGGTTGCATAGGGGAAAGTGATGAGAAAGAGTGGTTAGGAGGTTACATAGGGGAAAGTGATGAGAAAGAGCAAGGTAGGGGATTACATAGGGGAAAGTGATGAGAAAGAGTGTTAGGGGGTTACATAGGGGAAAGTGATGAGAAAGAGTGGTTAAGGGGTTGCATAGGGGGAAAGTGATGAGAAAGAGTGGTTAGGGGGAAGGTGGTGGTAGGGGAAAGTGATGAGAGAGTGGTTAGGGGGTTGCATAGGGGAAAGTGATGAGAAAGAGTGGTTAGGAGGTTACATAGGGAAAGTGATGAGAAAGAGTGGTTAGGGATTGCTATAGGGGAAAGTGATGAGAAAGAGTGGTTAGGGGGTTACAGGTGGGAAAGGATGAGAAAGAGTAGTTATATGTATATAGGGGGAAAGTGACAGAAAGAGTGGTTAAGGGTTGCATAGGTGGAAAGTGATGATGATGGTTAGGGGTTGCATAGTATGGATGAGAAAGAGGCAAATAGAAGCTACATAGGGTAAGTGATGAGAAAGAGCAGCTAGGGGATTAAGAAATAGGGAAAGTGATGGAGAAAGAGTGGTTAAGGGTTGCATAGGGAAAGAGACAGAGAGGAAGTTAGGGGGAAGGCATAGGGGAAAGTGATGAAGAGTGGTTAGGGGTTGCATAGGGGAAAGTGATGAGAGAGTGGTTAGGGCGATAGGGAAAGGACAGAAAGAGTGTTGGGAGGTTACATAGGGGAAAGTGATGGAGAAAGAGTGGTTAGGGATTACATAGGGAAAGACAGAAAGAGTGGTTAGGGATTACATAGGGAAAGTGATGAGAAAGAGTGGTTAGGGGATTATGGTTAGGGAGGATGAGAAAGAGGTTAGTGGACATAAGGGGGAAAGTGATGAGAAAGAGTGGTTAGGGATTAGATAGGGAAAGGATGAGTAGAGGTTAGGGGGTTGCATAGGGGAAAGTGATGAGAAAGAGTGGTTAGGAGGTTACATAGGGAAAGTGATGAGAAAGAGTGGTTAGGGATTAAGTATAGGGAAAGTGATGAGAAAGAGTGGTTAGGGGGCCACAGGGGAAAGTGATGAGAAAGAGTACATGTGGGGTTGCAGTAGGGAAAGTGATGAGAAAGAGTGGTTAGGGGTTGCATAGGGAAAGTGATGAGAGAGTGGTTAGGGGGTTGCATAGGGAAAGTGATGAGAAAGAGTGGTTAGGAGGTTACATAGGGGAAAGTAAGATGAGAAAGAGTGGTTAGGGATTACATAGGGGAAAGCATGAGAAAGAGTGGTTAGGGGTTACATAGGGGAAAGTGATGAGAAAGAGTGGTTAAGGGGTTGTAGGGGAAAGTGATGAGAAAGAGTGGTTAAGGGTTGCTAGGGAAAGTGATGAGAAAGAGTGGTTAGGGGTTGCATAGGGAAAGTGATGAGAAAGAGTGGTTAGGGGGTTACATAGGGGTAAGTGATGAGAAAGAGTGGTTAGGGATTGCTAGGGAAAGTGATGAGAAAGAGTGGTTAAGGGGTTGCATAGGGGAAAGAGATGAGAAAGAGTGGTTAGGGGGTTGCATAGGGAAAGTGATGAGAAAGAGTGGTTAGTTGCATAGGGAAAGCGTGATGAGAGTGGTTAGGGGTTGCATAGGGAAAGTGATGAGAAAGAGTGGTTAGGAGGTTACATAGGGAAAGCGTGATGAGAAAGAGTGGTTAGGGATTACATATAGGGGAAAGTGATGAGAAGAGTGGTTAGGGGATTACATAGGGAAAGTGATGAGAAAGAGTGGTTAGGGGGATTACATAGGGAAAGTGATGAGACAAAGAGTGGTTAGGGGATTACATAGGGGAAAGTGATGAGAAAGATATTAGGGATTACATAGGGGAAAGGATGAGAAAGAGTGGTTAGGGGTTGCATAGGGGAAAGTGATGAGAAAGAGTGGTTAGAGGTTACATAGGGAAAGTGATGAGAAAGAGTGGTTAGGGGATTACATAGGGAAAGTGATGAGAAAGAGTGGTTAGGGGGTTACATAGGGGAAAGTGACAGAAAGAGTGGTTAAGGGGTTGCATAGGGGAAAGTGATGAGAAAGAGTGGTTAGGGGTTGCATAGGGAAAGTGATGAGAGAGTGGTTAGGGGGTTGCAGTAGGGGAAAGGATGAGAAAGAGTGTGTTAGAGGTTACATAGGGAAAGTGATGAGAAAGAGTGGTTAGGGGATTACATAGGGAAAAAGTGATGAGAGTGGTTAGGGGTTACATAGGGGAAAGTGATGAGAAAGAGGCTAAGCGTGCTTATAGGGGAAAGTGATGAGAAAGAGTGGTTAAGGGGTTGCATAGGGAAAGTGATGAGAAAGAGTGGTTAGGGTTGCATAGAAAGTGATGAGAAAGAGTGATTAGGGGGTTACATAGGGGAAAGTGATGAAAAAGAGTGGTTAGGGGATTACATAGGGGAAAGTTATGAGAAAGAGTGGTTAGGGGGTTACATAGGGGAAAGTGACTCAAACTGATGCCATGCCAAGTTGCTGTATCTTAATGGGCTAGAGAGGATCATTACCAATACAAATCACCTATCTTGTGACTTTTTGCACTAATAGTGTTGCTTGGTAATGAGCAATAAACAGAAAAAAATGAAAAAGTTGGACTTGAATTATGAAAAGATTTATATGAAGTTCTTAAATTCTAAAATGAATTTTAAAAGTTGTTTAAGGTAAATTGATTATTTTGGTAGGTAAATCAATGTGGGGTTAAAATAAAAATATGGTTATTGATAGCATCAATAAACATCAAAGAAGATTAAGACAAAGATGAAAAAAAAAAAGAATGAATTGGAACATTGAAGCTCTAAAAGCAAATAGACAAATACAAAAGAAGATAAAAAACTGGTAAAAGGAGGGAAAATAAAAGAATAGATCAGAAATAGAAGAGGATTTGCAAAGATAAGAAAAGGAAAAGTAGTATTATAAAATAAAGAAAAGAAAAAGATTTGAAAAAAGAAATGAAAAAGAAAAATACATGAAAAAGAATATGGAAAAAAAGGATGGAGAATGAGAAAAAATAAGCAAAGAGCAGTAGTTGAAGAAAGAAGAATAAAGACATTAGAATAAAGATGAGAAAAAAAGAGGATGAAAGAGAAAAAAGAAAAGAAAATGAAGAAGAGAAAATAGTAAAGAAAATAAAAAAGGTAAAATTAATGATAATGAAAAGAAACTGATAGGTTCTATTTTTCTTGTCATCAGTTAACAATTTGCTTTCCCAAACAGTAAATGTAATCTTAAATGACCACAAGAAAGAGGAATAAAAAAGGGCAAGAAATACAGAATTAGTCCTTAAATAATGAAGATTATTTCATGTATCTGTATGAAATTTCTTTAACCTGTAAAAATAAAGCATGGCAGCAACTGTTGCATTTTTTTCTGTGTAATTAATTCATGGGATTTTCTTTTGCTGTAACAATCCTTGGTCATCATGGAGTCTGTTTCAGGGAAAATAGTAGCAGTAAAAACATTAGAACCAACATAAATAATTGTAATTTATAAATTACAATATATATTTTATTTGTTTTAAACATTATTTTTAATGAATACTTGTATTTGAGTAGATGTTCTGTTTTTTTTTATTATTAAACAGTATATTTATTTACATCTACTGGTCTGAATAATCAAGAAATGTCAGAGTTAATTCATTTTGTAACTAATGGGTAAAAAAATTTTGTAAATAAAATGTCTTTGTTTACATTAAAATATGAAAACAGCAGATATGAATATTTCGAAAAAATTGGGAAAGTGTGTGTTTAAAAAGCATTATTCAGGCTTTGTTTGACTTTTAGTTCTATGTGATTAAGTTGTTAAGACATGTCAGATCTAATGACAGTTTCCTCTAGAGAAGGGATGTTTGAATCTTGCCAGAGGACACATATTTTCCTCACAAGATTTCTTGATTATTCAAGTCAGTAGATGGAAATAAATATGTAGTTTAATTATTAAAAAAAACCCAAAAAGACAGAGCATCTACTCAAATATGCTTAATATTAAAAATAATGTTTAAAACAAAAAAATGAAAAATATGTTGAAGTTAATCCATTTTGTAAAAGAGTTTATTTATATATATATATATATATATATATATATACCACACTTGTTCTAAAGTAGTAATTAATTATATATATATATATATATATATATATATATATATCCACACTTGTTCTAAAGTAGTAATTAATAATATATATATATATATATATATATATATATATATATATATATATATATATGTGAAGATATTATATTGTAATAATAGTAAGTGAAAAGGAGTAAATAGCAAACAATAGAAAAAGACAACCCAAATAGTTGAAATGCACATATTGCAGGATTTCTATATGAAAAATGGTGCATAAGTGCAATAAAATGTTTGGTGTGATTTAAAGAGAAAGAATAATAAGAAAAGTGCAACTATATTGAAAAGTAGAAAAAAAGAAAGATGGTTGCATCAGGCAGGTGAGGAATAGATTGTAGAAAGAGAGAGTAAAAAACAGTAAAATAAAAGGACACATAGGAATACCTTCGTATTTTTCTGCGTGCATGTGAATGCTTATGTTTATAATGCAAATATACTTTATTTGCCAATAAAGTTGAAGAAAATGCAACATCAATAATTTGAATCCAATAAAATATGCTTTTTAGATAATACTATCAGAAAAAGTAACTCTGATTGTTGGACACACATTTATAATAATGCCACTGATATAAGCAAAGACAGTGTTATATTTGAGCAAATGTAACTTTTACTAAAATAACAGCTTTAAAGTATTATATATGTTTGATTTTCAAACTTATTTATTCTAAATCGTTTGAATGTTGTATATGTAAAATAATCTGTTTAAAGTTCCTTCCAGGTGAGATTTATATATATGGCCAAAGGAATGGCTACAATACACTTTTATTTATTTTCAAATAAAAATCACTTGAGGATGAGAGTCAATACCTTTAAGATTTATACCAACAGATCAGAAATAAGCCAATACTTTCCTTACTTCTGTTTTACACCTGTATACATGTATGTATATACAAATAAATATTATGTTTATTTAACTTAATTTCTAATATAGAAAAATACATTAATGAATTACACATTATTTGGTGGTTATCAATAGGTTTGGTTATGACTGAAATTATATATTATATCAATAAAAGTGTAAATTTATATTTCGTATTGAAGAATCTAAGAAATTTTAAAAATTCTCTATTAATATTTAGCAAATGGTAAGTCAAATTGTTATGATTAGTCTAGTAGCTTTCTGAATACATCTGCAAAGTGTGAACTACAAGCACACAACCATAATGTACAAATTATTTGTTAAATGTGGTAGAAACATACAAAGATGAAAATAAACTTGTTTATTGCTTGAAATCTAAAAAAAATTAATTGAAGAGGAATTAAATTGATCATAAATTGTTTTAAAAGGTCACACTAAAAATAAAATGAAGCTTATTTTTGAAACTTAGAAATTCATTTTTTATATTGGCCTTTTCAGATAATTTTTCTAAAATAAACCTTTCATTTTTTTCGTTTGTATTCATCATATAAAAACTAGAAAATACACTAACAACAACAGATAATAAGAAATTAGCAATATATTTTAAATGAAATGTTTGAAACCCCATTGTAATAATGCCAGGTTTATGCCCCAGTGTATCAACAGTTGGTTAATAGACATTGTCATTTTCAATTTTTTCAATCCTACCCACTAATTATCTCCGAATGTGTCATGATGATGTGTTATGTTGACAAATAAGAAGTGGAAAATAACTGATTTATTTTAAAGAGAATCCTCCAGTCATCACAAAATAGTTGGATAACAAAATCAGACATAATATTTTAAGTCTGTTTTTTTGTCTACTAAAATTGAATTCTTATAATAATTATTTTATCCCATATAAAATACATGGCTTAATTTTTAAGAAAAAATGAATGAAAAAATAACAAAATGCTTCAAATATTTTAGTAGACGAAACCAAGTGTATAACATTTTAATTACAAAAAATTATTGTTGTTAGTATTATTCATCTGCTTAGATAATGTTTATTCACTGTTATCTTTTAATTCTGAAAAGTCATTACTGTTATGTTCACTTTTCAGAAAAGACTGGCAAAATTGTATATAATTTTCAGGTATGTTTTAGGCAGTGGCATAGCTAGAATGTGTGACACTCAGGGTAAACCTTGAGTTTGCTGCCCGCCCACAAAAAATACATATTACACTGTTCCTCTTAAAATATTAAAACTAGTTTGTGTATCATTATAATATTACTTTCACATACCCAAATATAGTATGCTTTTTGTTGGCAAATTCTTCAATGACATCATCCAAAAATATTTCATCTGTCAATTGTCACATGACAGACAGTAGATAGGCCAATATATTATGCCATAGTTTAAGTTACTCAAAATTGAAAAGATCGTTCAACATTAAAACCACTTTTATTTCAATACAGCCTAAACAGGATTATAGTCTAGAGCAGATACAAAAAGGCTCTCCACAAATAAAAATGTTGCCCAGGGTGGACTGCCTCTTCTGCACCCCTCAAGCTATGCCACTGGTTTTAGGCACTTAATTTGATTAAAAAATGTGCATTATACAATATGAAATTTAGTAGTATCCATTTATTTAATTATATAGCTACTGATTGAACTGAATGTTGCATATGTCATCAAATCCTAGTTTACTTCATTGATGGAAGTTTTAAAAATTTTGTGACAGAATAAAAATGGGCAATTTTAGCTAAAATGAGAAAAATACTCAAATGAAAATTTTTTTTTAATAGATTATTTGTCTGGAAAATAAGAATTAATAATAAAACTAAACCCCATTTTATGAAATTAACTTCTAAATACTGAATAAAAATAATATGAAAGTACAACATATGATGGGTAAATTATCACCATTTTATATTTTTAATTTTGTGCATGTGTATTTGTTTTTGATTTTGTGAACTGCGCAGTATAGTAGGGACAGTTGGACACTGCCTGTAAGAAAAAGAGCACCATGACACAATTTGCTCTGCCAGAAATTTGGAAACAGCATGTTATACTGCTTGACATTCATGCCAGATTCCAATACAAACATTTCAGAGTGTTTGGTTGTCAATCTGAGCACAGTGTAGAAGATTAAAAAAAAGTGGGATGGTGATTATAAAGGTATGACAACTCAGAAAACTTACTCTGATAAAAAAGAACTCTAAATTTTGTTGGTAAGGACTTCAGATTCAACAGAAACTCTTAAATCAAGTACCTTGAGGAGGTAATCCTGCCCTAGGTCAAAAGGGTGGCTGTTGGAAGACCATATGTCTAGCAACAGGTCTCTACAACATGCCACACAAAAAAGAGGACCCAGTCATAGATGTCAGATAATTTCTGTAACACTATCACTGCTTATATCTGGCCATCTAACACCTTAAACTGCAACCTCCTTGATTATTATGTGTGGGGTGCACGGGTGTACTTGAGCAAGAGACCACTAAACTCCTTGTAACACCAAAGATGATTCTTAGCAGAATCCACATCAAAATGTCAGAGAAATGTCTCAGACACTTGGTGTCAGCACTGCAACAGTCTCATACCATTTGCAGAATATTTGCAAAGTGAAAAGCTTAATAAATGGATTCCTTGTGATCTCAATAAAAATAAAAAAAACTTAGGCATTTTGAAGTGTGATTCATGCTCTTCATGCATAACACCAATGATCCTTTTCTTGACCAAACTGTCAATTGTGATGAAAAGTAAATCCTTTATGATAACTGTAAACAATCAGGTCAATAATTTGATTGTGATAAGTCCGCTAAACATTTTCCAAAGCCAGAGTTGCATCAGCAAAAATTAGGGTGACTGTCTGGTGTTCTGCAATTGGTGTTATTCATTACAGTTTTCTGGATGTCAATCAGAGCATTAATTCAAAGCTTTACTGCAATCAACTTACTGAAATGCATGCATGTCTGCAAAAAAATGAGACCTGCATTAATGAATCGACATGGTCTAATTCTACCCCATGATAATGTGCTGCCACATGTTACAAGAAGTTTACCACATCCTTTATATCCTCCTGATCTTTTACCCACTGATTATCATTTTTTAAGCATCTAAGCAAACTTTTGAATGGTAAAACTTTTAGATTCAAATCAGAGACGGAATCAGTTTTCAGAGATTGTGTTGCATTACATCCAATAACTTTTCATCAACGAAGAATAAATAATCTCGTCAATCAATGGTAGAGGTGCATAGATGCTCAAGGCCTGTATTTTGACAAGTTTAAACATTTCTACAGTTCATGTTTCAAGAATAAAATTATGTTTCTAAAATCGGCCATTATTTTTGTAACCACCAAATACAATTATTAAGTAACATAAAAATAAGATCTTCTATAAAATATAATAATAATATCATGATGTAATTGATTATAATATAAATATGCATATTAATATTGTATGTTGATATTAATATACATATTAATATTATAAATAATATAAAATGTATTAATATTAATATATTAATTTATATTAATATTAACATATGCATAATAATATATTTTAGAGTGTAAAAATTCCTTTTGTTATATTCTGGCAAACATAAAATAATACATTATATAATGCAATAATAATATTATAACAAAAATAATAAGATTCTATAAAATTTAATAGAATAATATCATCATGAAATTGTCAAACATGATATTACTGTTTATATATATATATATATATATATATATATATATATATGCAGAGATACCATACATAATATTGATTTAACTAATACTAATTTATATAAATATTAACATATTTTAGGGTATAGAAAATTACTTAATTCTATATATTATATAATACAATAGCTAATATGCAGTGCAGAAGAAGGCACTGAGCACTTCCTATTATGATTATTATTGTTGATTGTCAAATTTTAGAGGATAAAATGCTGCATTTTTTATATGCCAGCAGCCATAAAAAATATTATATTACATTATTTATTATTATTACTTATATTGTTCAGCATGTTGTCTGCATCTTTATTACTATATTCATGACATTTTGGTCATTGTATACTCTGGCCTTCTTCAGGTATTTGGAATTTCAAACAGTAATCATTTATTTTAATTACTGAGGTATATTGTTCTCATTCCATGTGTCATGCTACTTCCAGATGTCTTAGTTATCTCCCTTTAACTCAACTCTCTAAATTATTTGTTCATCATTTGTTCAAGAACACATGACCCAGTAGATAAAAGCATGAGTTAAATCCAGTGAGTTGATCCAAAAGAGTTGTGAGTTCAATACCTGTCTACAGCAGTGGCAAAAAAATAATTTAGAGAGTTGTGTTAAAGGGAGGTAAGTAAGAAATTTGAAGTTTTATGGCACATGGAACTAAAACAATACACCCCAGTGATCAAAATAAAGGATGTGGTTTGAAATTCTTAACCCTCAAAAAGTGTGGAGTGTACAACAGCCAAGTGTTGTGAATATGGAAATAAAGATGAGGACAACAGTTTGAACAATCCAAATAATGTAAATGATACCTCATCTCAGAAGCATAGACAAATATTACTCATTATATATTAATATTATAATATAATGCAATCTTATTAATATTAATATTATATAATGAAATCAGATAATCGAGCATAATGACAAACTAATAGCAACATAAAATCATTAGAAGGATAATGATAAAGTAATTATTATAAAAATATGGTGAAGATATTTTAACAATTACATCTGTCCCTCAAAAAATTAGAATTTTTAATGCCATAAATAAGTAGCCATGAAAAACTAATATGTGAATATTAGCAGAAAAAGCCCTAATAACTTTAATACTGATTTGAGAGAAAAATGAGTAAATAAATACTTATTTGAACGCTAAAAACAATAACTGGTGAAGATAAAAATTAAGATATAATTTTGGTAATAAACTTAAGAGAAGTAATATGAATAAGCTAAAAGAGAAAAGGAACAAATGGTTAATGACAAAAAACTAGAAGGAAAACATTATGGAAGAAAGATGATCAGTTATATATGTGTTAATGGCAAGTAACATTAACAGTTGAAGGCAACAACAAAATAAATGATATAATAATAATAATAATGGCAAGAGTAAAACTGGTTGTGCAACTACTTTGAAAGCATGATAGCAATTTGCCAGGCAAAAACCTTCAAAACAAGTGGAATAAAAGTGAAAAGAACAAGAAGAGATAAAAATGGATAAAAAGTCAAGTGTGCAATCAACTATTGAATTATTTTTTTTTTGTTATGAAAGCACTGAGATTAGAATAATTGTCAAGCAAAAAAGTTTCTTTAAAATGTTTCAAAAGTATGTACAGAAAAAACAAATCTTAAAAATAGAGAAGTCAGATTTTGTTCTGCTAAAGTAATAGTAAATTTTAATTATGTTTGTGAACTTTAAATATTGGTCACAAAAGCCAACTCACAAAAAAGCATTATGGCTTGACTTTACAAACAAAAATTTAGGAGAGACTTTCATATCTGTGGTGGGCTTCATGTGAAGGCCATATGAGAAAGGCATATTTGATCATATCGACTGCAGGAAAGGACATGACAAACAGCAAAGCCTCCACCCCTATGAAGTTACCTCTTTTCTTCTGGTCTTTTTTTTCTTCCAGACTGATTCTGTAAGAAATGTTGCTTGATAGATCTTATGCCTTCATATCAACCTGTTTCTCTCTAAGATTAGTCAGATACCATCATTTTAGTTATATGAAGCATTGGCAAAAAGGAGATTCTATTCCAATTAAAATTACATTAAAAAACTGTTTTCTGAATGCCATTTATATATCAATACATATGTATGTCTGTCTGAGTATGTATTGTTTAAAACTTGCTATATTTATACCAGACATAGAACATTTAGAGATACAGTATAGACATAAGAATCAACACTGCATGGTAAATGGCAGTTTCATGAGTCAGTGTTTTTTTGGGTTTCAAGATCACATTCAGGTGTGAAACGGCCAGTTACTATCCAGTGTTGATTCTTATGTACACACTGCCTATATATATATATAAATAAGTGAGTAGCTAATCTAGAGCCAATGCACCTACAAAGGTTTCACCATCAGCCAACTTGCCTTCACAATCCATTTGGTGAAACCTAGGTAGGTCCGTTGGCTCTAGGTTAGCTACTTACTTACTTATTTATTTACTCTGCTACTGTATTGAGTTCTTTACTTGTTAGGTTCCTCATCTCGGGGTTTTTTCTCTCGACTAGTACTTTGACTAATGTTCAAGTGCTTAGTTCGTTTCTTTTTTTGTTTCCATTTTTTTCCCCTCAGCATTTATATTCGGTGGGTTTTTTGAGATGTGTTAAAAGATAAACTTGCAGTTTTATATATATATATATATATATATATATATATATATATAGCAATGGGTAATTTGTTGTTATTTTATATTTTTCATTTTTTCACATATATGTTGTTTATGATTTTGTCAACTAGACAGTATAGTAGGGTTAGTTGGGCACCGTCTGTGAGTAAAAGAGCATCATCATGCAATTCACTCCACCAAAAATTTGGCATTCTGTACTGCTTGGAATTTACACTGGAAGCTCCAGTAGGAACATTTCAGGATGTTTCGGTTCCAATCTGAAGACAGTGCAGAATATTCAGAAAAGGTTGGATGAGTCTAATGTTGATTATGAAGGTGTTTGGAGTGATAACTAGTAATGGTGACATTATGCATCCATTCCTCTTCCCACAGGGTCTCAGAATCAACATGCAGTCCTACATTCTCATAGCACATAACTACAATAACTTAAGAGCAGGTTTATATTTGATCTGGTTGATGCCACAAAATCCTAAAATTATACTGAAGTACAAAAAAGTAAGCATTACTGCAAATATGCTGCAGTAAAAAAGTTCAAATAAATCTCGAGTTATTATTGCTGCTTTTCATGTTCCTTAGAAATTTAAAGATACATTTTTTTATTTAGCCAACATTCTCCAGACAATGAACAAAGCCTTCAGATCTAGTCAACATGATAAGTATATAATTAGACAATATTGGTTGAAGCTGAAATCAGTTAGGAAACAAAGAGAAAATATGAAGTAAATTTCTTATAATGTTTTGAAGAAAATTATTACCTTAACTTTCATTTTAAAGCCAAAATGTTATGATTTTATTGCCAAATCAAATTTGGCATACCTAACTAAACTCAGATTTCACCATCAAAAATCAAAAAATAATTTAAGAGACTCCAAGATTGCTTTCATGCATTGTGACAAAAGACAAATTTGGTGGTATTAGGTAATATTTCTTGAGTTTTCTGAAATAATACCAATGATAATGCAGTCCCCAAATCATACCTAACCCCAGGGTTATTATTTGATGAAGGACTTGTTGGAAACACTCTGCTATTTTCTAAGTCACTCATATTAATTTATTTAAACGGACACAAAAATAACAGATTCTATTAACTGTTATAAATACTTAAAGATTAAAATTAATTATTTAGATTAATTTTTTCTACCTTCATATCTATAATTCTTTCTGTACAAGACTTTTGAAAGTTTGAAAAAATAGGACTAAGTCAGTCAATATTTATGTAAAAATATGGAATAAAATGAAAGGAGTAATGCAGGTGACCATCTCACCTTTCAGCCGCCGAGGCAATTTGATTCAGGTTCTCAGCTGTTTCTACAAAAGCAGATAATTGAAACATATCACCAGATGAAAGTCATAGGAACCAAGGTAGTTAAGTATTTAGAGTTAAATGGTTTTTGATAATTTTAATGATTGTTTTTAATGAGCTTCTTCCATGTATTTATAATGACTTTCATTGTTTGATAAGTTTTAATGAATCATTCGATTGGAATGACTAGTAAATACATATATATCCAAATCCAAACAGAAGCCAGTGTAATAGTTTAGAGTGATGTATATGATGTATGATATAAACAATGCCAATAACACTGGTCAACATTTTTGTTTTACTCAAATGTTGTTGGGCAATGAGCACATGTTTCTGGGGTATTTTTTAACACTGATTCTGAAAATCCAGTTCGTTTTGTTCTATCACATCAGGTTTTCTCTGTACAGATGATGACATTTTACTCAAAATAGGCCAAAATGTTTAATTTTATTGTGAATTGTCAGGACATAATAATGTAAGTGAACCATTTTATTTTAGGTTCAAGTAACTTATCATACAAGGAAAAGCATTTTAATAACCTCCTAAAGGGTATTTTCGGCAGTTTCAGTCACTATTTTCTGACCTAGAAATACTTCATTTTCTGTGGATTTATTTACCTGACACCAAGAATCTCTTTGAGTTAACAAAATTGAAAAACTTTGCATGTTACAGGTTCTTATTTGTTCAAACTTTGTATCTTTGTTTTGTTCATATTTCTTTAAAAAAATGTTGATGTGTATGTCCGATTAAGTTTTATTTTGTCTGAGGTTTTTAATTAAGATTAATACATTACTTATTCTTATGTGACACTTTGGTCTGTATCATCTACTCTGGAATGCCCAATCAAATTGCTAGAAAGTATGAAGTTTATCAATTCTATACTAAAATTACAAAACACCAAATATTTTAGATCAGAATATTGGTATTCTTGGCATCAGGTAATAAATCCACAGAAAATAAAATATTTCTAGATCAGAAAATAGAAACTGAATCTGCTGAAAATACACTTAAAAGGTTATTAAGATGTTTTTCTTTGCATGATAAGTTCTTCTTCTTCTTCTATGTGCCCTGTCCCTTCAGGACGTAGGCGATCAGGGCTCTTCGCGTCTCCCTATTCCTTGTGGCTCTTAGTATGTTTGCTCCTGTTGCTCCTGTCAACCCCCGTTCCATCATCCACCTGATCAGTCCCTGCAAATATGTTATCCGCTGCCTTCCTCTGTCTATCCTTCCTTCTATCTGACCAGTCAGTATCAGGTTCTCCAGGCTCTCCTTCCTCATTGCATGTCCCAGGAACTTCAGTTGTCTCTTCCTGATGCTCAGCATCAATTTCCTTTTTGTTGCCATTCTTTCTAATACCTCGTCGTTGCTTGTATGCTCAGTCCACGATATCCGTAGCATCCTTCTGTAGAACCACATTTCAGCCGCTTCCAGTTTTGTCCTCATTTTCGATGATATTGTCCAGCATTCACAGCCGTATTGAAGAACTGACATCACGTAGCAGTCTAGAACTCTTTTCTTCGTTTCTATTGAGATTTTCCTGTGTGTTAGTATTTTGCTCATCTTCTGGAATGCGTCCTTTGCCATGCCAATTCGCCTTCGGATTTCCGTGTCGCACTTTCCATCTCCTGTTAGTACACTTCCTAGGTTCTTGAATTCTTGAATTACTTGAATCTAAAATAAAACGTTTCAAGTGTTTTACTTACATTATTATGTCCTGGTACTTCACAGTGAAATTAGACATTTTGGCCTATTTTGAACAAAAAAGGCATCATCCTTACAGAGAAAATTTGATGTGATGGGACAAAATGACTTTATTTTCAGAATCAGCATAAAAAAATAGCTAAGAAATATGTGCACATTGCCAAACAACATGAATAAAAGAAACTGTTGAATCGTGTAATTGAGGTATACAGACTGTGAGATTCTATTTTAATAAAGAAGATGCATTTTTATAGAAATATGTTTGCCTTTTACAGTTTTTATTTTCTGTCTTCTTTAAATAGCAGGTCCACAAAAAGTATTTTTAGAACGAAGATAAACCTGGTAAGGAAAATAAAATTAGTGTCAGCTGGAATAGTGCACAGAGAAAAAAAGAGAATTAAAATCATCAAGAAAGCATTATTATAGACAGATTTACTTTGACTAATATCCTTATCTTGGTAATTATAGTTACAATGTTTTGCACAGCAAAACCTCCAACTTTTATTGGGTGCCTCTTGTAGTTAGTAGAATTTCTGGTAATTTTGAACTGAACCCATTAAGTTCATTATAGGTAAAGTGTTCAATTTCCTCCTTTCTTTCTTTTTTTCAATTATTTTACCCAAAGTAAGAGAATAATGCTACTAAGATGCAAGGATTTACTGGGGATGAAAGAAAATGAGAAGAGTTTAGGGAAATTAAACTAAAAGAATCTTAAACAGGAAACAAGGGATAAACCTTTGCTCCTATTAAAAGGATAGGCAAAGAGTGGGTTAATTGGTTATATCACAAGGATAAATTAAGTAGAAAGAATTAACTAATACAAGTTGTCTTCCATGCCTTAGATAGTGGAATAAGAAAAATCTATCTCAGTGGGCTTAATAAAGTGTTTAGTTTGAATATTCTTAAAGGTTACCAACTATGAAAGACACTTATGGAAAGTCAAAGGATACAATAACTAAAAATGTTGTGACTATAGCAACCAAGATGAGGATACTAGTCTGAGTAAATCTGTGCATAATAATGATAATTCTTCATCTCAAAAATTCAGACAGAGAATGAAAAATTAATCTAAAATGAATACATGTATAAAAATTTGGTATAAATAGTATTTGAAAATGAGGAGAAAGAACACAAATTAGAGAGAAGTGAGAGAGATAGGGATTGTAAGAGAAGAGAGAGAGAGAAAATATTTGAAATAGAATAAAGTTGAATATTTCACTTCTTTGGTTTTGGCTGAAAGAAACAATTATTTTCATGAGGACTTATCACTTACAATTCTTTTAAGCCTAGAAATTATAATCAAGAAACAATACACACCTGAAGAAATCTTTTGAACGTAAACATAAAAATATAATAACAGAAATTTTTCATTTCTTTTCAGAAGCATACTTTATTTCTTTCATCAGTGAATCATCTTTAATGACTTACCAACAGTCTTGATTGTAAACCATGAGTTATTTTATAAACATTCTGTAACATGTTGAATCTATTAACTGTGCAAGTATTTTATTACAAGATCTATTATTGAGAATTTCAATAGCAACTTTTACTACTTTTCCACTTGCTTAACATTACGTTTAATAGAGATGGGATTCGTGTAAAGGTTATTGATGCAATAAATAGAATTAGTGAGTAGAGTTCAAATCAAGCTGAGCCTCTTTACATTCTTGCTCTTGAGAAAGGTATAAATTTGTTTCTTCTCTTTCTAGTCATGAGTGAAATAGTAGATTGAGATTTTTAGCCTTATAAGGGCCACCAGTCAAGTGGATAGCTCAAAACCAACATGAAGAGGGAGGGGATGTATTAGGCTATGCTGTCATAGATAAACTCATTGCTGCTGCAAGACATGACAGGAGAATGTCTGGGGTGACCTATCACTCCAAACCATAAAAATGGTGTGAAATAATTTTAGTATGCAAACTCTTACTTGCAAGCTCCGTGACTTAAATACCAGCACATCTCTCGAACCTACCTGGTGACATTCCTGTATGTAGTGCCCCAAACATCTAACAATGGATTATGAGATGCATGCATATATAACTAAAGAATTACACAGACACTGATGCATACAGTTTTATGTTTGGTGGTGCATATTTTTGGACAGTTGCTTAAGAAATTAATTTTCTCTCAAATATTTTATTTGTATCTGAATCTGTTCTTATTCTCAGATATTTATTCTGACTTTTTAAAAAGTAAATCAAGCAGAAATATATAAACTTAAAAAGAAACAGGGTATCATTTCAATTTGTATGTTAATTTTTTTTATAGAAGTCAAATTATGAAGTAAATAGCATTCAAAATAATTTAGAGTGCTTAAAATTGGAACTGCACATGAAGAGAGTGAACTAGAAGTATAAATTATCTAAACTTATTTATAAATAGAACTTTCTGTGTGTGTGTGTGTGTGTGTCTCCGTTACCTATAGACCTCAAAATGGCTGAACCGATTTTCTTGAAAATTTACACAGATGTATTATTAGCATCTGCAAATGTTCTTAGCTAGGTTTTGTGTCAAAAAAATCGATAATCGAAAAAATCAGATTGTAGAAGGAGTGGTCCAATTTTAATCAAATTTGATACACTCATAGACAAAGACATAAGAAATGATATTCAGAAGTTTCAAGGTTGCAGTTCTTACAATAGTGCAGAAAATTTGATATCGATACCAGGAAATCAAAATTTGACTTGCATCCATTCATTTTTCTTTCAGTCTACGGTTTCGCTTTAACTGGAAACAACTCTTGTTTTTTAGTCTTTTGTACCAACGTCAAAAGAGTCTGAGCTCTAGAACCATGGATTAGTTTTAAAGCTTTCATTACACCCGAGCAATGCCGAGCTATACTGCTAGTGAGACAATAAATTTGCATAGGAGTGACTTTAATATAGCAAGCTGTTGAAGTTAGATTCACTGTCCTTTGAAATTAGTCACTTTTTAAAAAATATCCAGATTAATATACTTTAATGGCATTTCATTCAGAATTAGTCAATATTAAATATTAATTATAACTGAACACTGTATTTATAAAAGGAATACTTTTATTAAAATTATGGCAGCGATATTTTGGGTTGAGATTTTGAATATGTTTGTATTAAAATGATTAATAAAATTTTACAATATTACAATCATATTCTTAATAGTTTTCTATTTTTTAAAGTATTTTATAAAGTTACTTTAAAAGAGTTTATGTCTGTATTTATCAGGTGCTTTAAATTTTTATTTTACTATTCATTGAATTACTTAGTCAATAAGTCAAGAATGATAAATTTTTGAAATGTTAAATGTCATAAAAGATTCTAAAAAATAGGATCTGAAATGTTTTACTTTTTCTTTTCATGGGTAATACTGTAGAAAATTTTTCTCCCATAAATTATTATGCTGATTTTAAGTAGAAACTTTCTAAGAGAATTTATTTTCCTATAAAACTGATTTCATTCACACTGGTTATAGAAACAATAATAATAATAAACATTCTAAATGACTGCTGAATGTGGTTTAATGTACTGGAAATTGAAGGAGAAAAACTAACATTATTTGTATCTTTCTAATCCCTTTTACCAACTTCTCTGCTCTGGTACATTTGGGATCTGCTCTGATTAATCTTTTGGTGGATCTGCCATTATAGTTTTTGCAATTTCAATCCATAATTTAGCAGTTTATAAACAGACCTGTTAAAATAGATCTGGAAAAATTGCTATCTATACCATACTTAATCTGAATATTAGGGAGCCAAGTTCGAATTCTAGTTGAATTCATTGCATTCACTTACGTGCAAATACCCTTGGGAAAGGTATTAATCCGTCTCTTCCAGTTATGGGTTAAATAACAGGACAGATTTGGTTCTATAGCCTTGGCTGGCAACCAGTCTACTGCAGAAAGCAATGGCAACATACTGCGGAATAATCTTCTGCCCAGTCAGTCATGTCTCTTTTGAGGCATGATCGCCCAAGCGTGTTTCATGTATGGCACTTAACTGACTGAATCTGAATATACTAAACATGAAAATCTTACTAACCATGTTTACTCTGAAAACACTGCGGATTCTGATGTCTCTTCTCCAATCTTTTCACTCTTTTCTTTTTTTTTTTTGTTTCAATTGGAGTAGATAGTCTAAACTATCTCCCGTTCTCACTCCACCCACGTCTATTGAACAGGTGAAGAGGCTCATCCCTTGTTCCCTGTTTAGGATGTGGTTTCCGGCTTTCTCTTTTCCAATCTTTTCACTCTTACATAGCCCCCTGCATTATCGCCTTGCTCGGGGTGATATGATTAAAAAAAAAAACTTCTGAACTGAGATTACTTTCATTTTTTTGCTTTTATCTTAAATAATGAAAAAAGTTGTTTGAATGCATTAATTGTTGTATTATTTCCTGTTTTAAACTTTTTTCTACTTTTGATAATACAACAAAACATAGAATAAGATAAGATTAGGGGCCAGGTATCTGTTTATAAAAGTGTCTGCCTTAGGAGACAATTAATACTCTCCAGTATATTAATGAATCATATAAATGATACTAATGTTGCCAGATTAAAAAAAGGTACAGACTATATTTGAATAAGTAAAACTGAATAATAAGACTTTTGATTAACTTGAAAAATTAGTACTAATATGTATAGCCAGGTAAAGTGGTGGAATCTTTGGATTTATTGTGAATATTGGATGAAAAATAACAAAAAGATGGAAGGCCTAGAAACCATCATGACTTGCTGCTGACATTGATGGGCCAGACAACTTGCCCAAATGACAGATATCTGCCTACCCAAACAATTCCTCTTTTCAGAGCTTTCCTCTGACAAAAGACCATGTGGAGCCCCATTTCATTGATTCCAAGATCAGTTCAAAAACACCTGAGGACAGAAATTGATGCAAACAATTGAAAGATGGAAGCTGCAGAATAAGTTGATTAAAGAAGTAAAGTTCACAAAAAAAACAACAACAACATACAAAAGGACTAAATATCAAATAGAAGAGATTTAGAGAGAGCAAAGAAAAACCAGAGCTCTTCATCCCTTGAACCATCCTACCCTATCATGTGGTGGCTGCAGATGTCTTTTCAGATACAACATAGGACTCATTTACAAAAAGAGGAGATGAAGAGAGCACAAAGAAAAGCCAAAGCACTTCATCCCGTGAACCCTTCTACACTATCATGTGGCGGTTGTGGATGTCTTTTCAGAAACAACATAGGACTCCTTTAGAAAAGGAAGAGATGAAGAGAGCCCAAAGAAAAGCTAGAGCACTTCATCCCTTGAACCCTTCTACACTATAATGTGACAGTTGTGGATGTCTTTCCAGATACAACATATGACTCATTTAAAAAAAAGGAAGAGATGAAGAGAGCCCAAAGAAAAGCCAGAGAACATCATCCCTTGAACCCTTCTACACTATCATGTGGTATCTGTGGATGTCTTTTCAGATACAACATAGGACTCATTTAAAAAAAGGAAGAGATGAAGAGAGCCCAAAGAAAAGCTAGAGCACTTCATCCCTTGAACCCTTCCACCATATCATGTGGTATCTGTGGATGTCTTTTCAGATTCAACATAGGACTCATTTAAAAAGAAAGATATGTAGAGAGCACAAAGAAACGCCAGAGCACTTCATCCCTTGAACCCTTCTACACTATCATGTGATGGTTGTGGATGTCTTTCCAGATACAACATATGACTCATTTAAAAAAAGAAGAGATGAAGAGAGCCCAAAGAAAAGCTAGAGCACTTCATCCCTTGAACCCTTCCACCCTATCATGTGGTATCTGTGGATATCTTTTCAGATACAACATAGGACTCATTTAAAAAAAAGAAGAGATGAAGAGAGCACAAAGAAAAGCTAGAGCACTTCATCCCTTGAACCCTTCCACCCTATCATGTGGTATCTGTGGATGTCTTTTCAGATACAACATAGGACTCATTTAAAAAAAGAAGAGATGAAGAGAGCACAAAGAAAAGCCAGAGTACTTCATCCCTTGAACCCCTCTACACTATCATGTGACTGTTGTGGATGTCTTTTCAGATACAACATAGAACTCCTTTAGAAAAGGAAGAGATGAAGAAGGCCCAAAGAAAAGCTAGAGCACTTCATCTCTCGAACCCTTCTACACTATCATGTGACATTTGTGGATGTCTTTTCAGATACAACATAGGACTCATTTACAAAAACAAGAGATGAAGAGAGCACAAAGAAAAGCTAGAGCACTTCATCCCTTGAACCCTTCTACACTATCATGTGACGGCTGTGGATATCTTTTCAGATACAACATAGGACTCATTTATGAAGAGAGAAACAATATAAGACTCATTTCATATAGAAGGAAATCTAGATGAGCACCTCAATATTTGGCAAATAGTTCTGTCAACAATGAAAATAAAATATTGTCTCACTGACATTGTCTTCATTGTTTTTTCTACTTTTGTCATATTTTATTGTCATTTGGTCATTCATATTTGATATGTATTTTGAGTTCCTCATATCAATATTACTCATATGATATAAAATTATCATCATTAATTTAAGAGAATGTGTACTATGCCAGATATTATTATGAAATTCAATATTTTCATAATAAAATTCATACTAATCAACTGTTGATGGTAACATTTTTAAGAGGTACTTATACAATAATATATCATATAAATTTCATCTTATAATATGTTTTTTAATAGAAATATTCGCTATAATTTATTTGGTAGTGTAATATTGGCAATGCAGATACATACATACATTGGCTAGAAAGCTCCCTGTGGAAATTATCAACCATTTCATAGCATTCATGACATCTGATGCTTTCTTTTAGCATCTTCATTTAACATTCATCAAGAAAGCCACAAATTGGAGTTTGAATATATTTTCAAAATAAAATCACACATTGAGGGATTAAACAGAGATTTGGGTTTACTTAGAGAGTAAATTTCCATGAGGAAACATCTAACCAATAACAATAAACATTCCTCGGAAGAGTAAATCCTACTTCTTTGTGTATTCATCATCTTGTTTAAAAAAAGGACACAGATGTATCCAAAAATTGCAACTTTCAAATCTTACTATTTTTGGATCAATTTAGTCAAAAGGCTAATATATAATAAATATCATCATTCTTATTGCCAATATTATTAATCCAACAGATTTTTATCACTTTAAATGTTATTTTTCATGGATACTTCTATTTGAGTAGATGCTTCATATATTTTTTAAACAGTATATTTATTTATTATTGTCTGCTGGCCTGAATATTGAAGAAATCATATTAAAGAAAATGATGCACCCTCTAGCAGGATTCGAACCTGTATCTCTCTTTGCAGGAGTAATTATTGTCATATACAATGAGCTTTCAACAAACTCAGCCATAAAGGGTATTGCCAATTAAGCAAGCCGGAATAGTGCCTTACAAGTGCAAATCCTCATATCCCAGATTCTTGAAACTTTATATCTGTTCAGTTTCATATCCCAATGTAAACAAAGCAATATTTAGAGAAGTAATGAATTTTTATATTTACTAATTGAACAGATTTTCATCACTTTAAATAGATGAAGATGCAGGTTCAATACTTTTAATAAAATTTTTTTCAAATATTCAGACTGGTAGATGAAAATAAATAAATATATGATTTAAAAAAATAAACGGGGTGTCTACTCAAATATGGGTATCCACTAAAAATAATGTTAAAATGGTGTTGTATATCGACAAACAACAAACACGCATATATATAAAAATATGAAGTTATATTTTTATTAATGACGATGGACCGTGTAGAATAGGGAACAGAGAATTGAGAGAGCGCGCTTCAAATGGGTTGACGGGAGTGTAGTCTTATCTGTTGTGTCTCTCTTCACCGGCCGATCTCTGTTGCTCCTCTACTGGCGAATCCGTGTGATGAGGTCTTTATATAATCTTCCAGAACCGGGACTTTTTCTTCCGGTTTTGCCTCGCCCACGCACGCAATTCTCAGAGACACCTGTTCTGTTTGCCTCTGTAGCCATTTCCGCTACTGCCGGAAATAAGGTCAAACAACATCCGTTCCTTTCAACGACCGGAAACACCCCCGCTTGCATCAGCCTTCCTCGGGTGGGGCCAGATTGTTATATTACAATGGTATATAAATGATATAGAATGATTGTCATAGATAATAAGAAAGATATAACCGCAAAAGTGAAAGGGGACATTATAAAGTTATTGACTACTGAAAAAAGTTGAACTCATATCAGAAAGCAATCTGAAAAGAGACTGAAAAGGGAAGAACGAACAAAAAACTAGAAGAAATTTGAGAAAAATTTTTAAAAATGTGAACTGACAAGCAAGAAATTATTTGAAGAAATAGATATTGCAAAACCAAGAAAATTTAGAAAGAAAAGATATTAAGAACATTGGTTAAAAAATAATAAATCAATCAAACTATCCCCACAAAAACCTACATCTGTAAGTGAGGCAATGGCTGTGGCTCAGCAAGAAAAATTGGTAAACCAAGTTTGAATTCTGCAAATATTTATTATTTTCACTTTTGCACTAATACCCTTGGGAAAGGTATTAATCTATTTCTTATCCTTCAAGATGTGCATTTTGATGCAATGAATATTGGCTTTGAGTGAGAAATTAAAGAGCTGAGTCTGAATTGCAGTCGAATTTATTGCAATCACTTAGGTGTAAATACCCTTGGGAAAGGTAATAATCCTTCTCTTCTCCCTCCAGCTATGGATGGAATAGCAAGACAGATTGAGTTCTATAGCCTTGGTTGGCAACCAGTTTTCCACAGAAAGAAAAGGAAACCTACTATGTGAAAATCTTCTGCCTAGTCAGTCATGGATTGAAAGAGAAATGATTGCCTAAATGTCTATCATGCATGGTACTTAACTGATTGCCTGATCCTTCAAGCTATAGGCTAGATAGCAGGGGAACTGGGTTCTTTAGCCTTGGTTAGCAACCAGTCTATGAGAAGGACAAGTGAATTCAAAACTAGTTGGTGGGCTAGATAAGTAGATAGAAGTTCTTCAGTTTTCATTAGCAATCATGGGATGTGTTAGCTTGTAAAAATTCTGGTCATGTGAGTATCAAAATCTGCCACAAGTATAGATAGAATGAAAACTGTTTTCTCAACAGTAATTTTTATGGATTAATCTATAGTTATATTTGACTGGCAAGAATTGGGGTTTTTCATGGAAATTGTCAGTTAACATGATGTAGAAGACAATTTTAGAAAGGTGGAGTGAAGTCTTGGTTTAATATTCTAAGCAGTAAATTTATCGGTACCTTCAAAGTTGATGACGGTTCAAGATTAATTTTTATAACATTATTTTCTTTGATAAACTTTTTTGAGTAGATGCTCTGTTTCATTTTAAATAATATTTATTTTGTCTACCAGCCTGCACACTTATGAAAGCAGGATTAAAAAAAATAAAATTCATTAATTCTTTAGAAATTGTTTTGTTTATGTTTCTGATACAAAACTGAGCAGATACACCGCTCAAGAAAATCTGAATGAGTAAGCGTGCTTTAAAGGCAAACATAACCATGCTTGATTGGAAAGTTCTTCAAAGCTGAGTGTTTAAAGCATGCTGAATCAGACAGTTGCTTTTCCATCAGAGATGAACACAGCTTCAGATCCCACTGGAGGGTAATATAATTTTTTCAAGAGTGCAGGCCAGTAGACAAAATAAATATTGTTTAAAATAAAACAGAGCATTTACTCAAGTACAGGTATTCATTAAAATAACATTTGAAGTCATTAAAATATGTTGAATTAAAAATAAAATCTATTTTTTTTTAGAATTTGCTTTTAAAGTTAAATGCAAAGAGTTATTGTAATTTCTTGAACACATCATTTTATTTTGCATGAAATAAGTCCAAAGCTGAAAGATTTAAGTACCAAAAGACTGTCTTTTATGTTTATGTAAAAATGTATCTTCTTGAAAGACAATGTTCCTTCACATCCTGCAAAGCTGCCTATTGCCATCTTGCCAAAAACGGCTTCAAAAACATAAGTTAATGGAATATCCCCATCTCCTTGGCTTCTCCCAACAGAAAACTAATGGTCCTTCATTAAAAGAGACATACAGGAGAAGAGAATACAATATTTGCGTAACGAATATGTCTGGTAAACAATAAAAATGCTGCAAGAAATGGTAAAGTGGAAAGAATAAAAAAGCTAAAATTAATTTATGAAAAACTTATAAAGTTTATGGAATCTTAAGAAACCTATATTGACATATAAAATAATAATTATTTCAGGTATGTGAGATATTTATAGTTTCTGTAAGTTTAAATATAACACTTTTTTTAATGGCACAAAACAATTTTTAATTAGTTCTTTATAAACATATTTATATCCATTTTTAATACATCAAAAATTTGTTAATATAAGCAAAAAATATTATGATAATAAAAGCAATTTAAATATAAAGGTTTTCCTTCTTGCTCTTTATTTCTTCATTTTTCCAGATTTAATTGATATTTTTAATTCATCCTGTAAGAACATGGAAAAAAAACAACAAAAAACAGCAGTATTTAATTTACTAATATAAAACACTTTTATTATCAACTGACTTTTAAAAATAGAAATTTCTTGTGTCATGAAGTAAATCATCCTTAGAAACATCTCCACACTGGCCCTTTCCCAAAAATTAATTTCCATTTTGAAACAAAATTTTCAAAAATATTTTTTTAATAAATAATTTGGCAAAGTTTGTACCAGTAAAAAAAAAAAAAAATGAAGAAAAAGGTATGCTAAAAGGAATGTTTGTACAGTAATAGTGATGTCAAGAGAAAAACAGTCTTTTTGACATAACTTATTTTTACAGGTATATATTATGTATTTGCCAGTAATTTTGGTTGTGGATTAATTATGTTCCTCAATTTGCTTCTTCAAAGGATTTTTCTGGATACTTGGAAATATTGTTTGTTTTTTTTTATCTAAGAATTTTTTCCCAAATAATTTATTCCAAGAAAATATTGTGACAAATAAGAAAGAAAATTACAATTAAACTAGGATTTATCATGTAAAATGATTAACATGAATTTTGAAAATCTTTTTAACACACACATACACACACATTCAAGCATTATTTTACTCCACTCAGCTTTTTCCAAAGAACTCCTACTTCATGGAACAGACTTCCATACAGATGTTTCCCAGAACACAATCCTCTTAAACTTCCTACTACCACCTATTTCATTCATGGCCCACTTTTAAAACTAACCTTCTATCTTGAGTGACTCTTAAGCCTTGTGTGAGGCAAATTTTAGTATTATAAAATTACCCAAATACTACTCAAGAAAAATTGGATAACTCTGAGGATTAAAGATTAAATTAGCAAATATCTTAGTGATTTAAATCCTTGTTGAGAGCTCCTAAAACTTCTCCATGACTTAATCTTTGCTTACTCCCCATATTCTATCTCTCTCCTACTCTCTTCATGTTTGTGTGTGTGTGTGTGTGTGTGTGTGTATGTGTATAAAATATAGGTGCAATGAATTATCTGGATATATCAATAGTATTTTTACTTCTAGAAATCTTTACTCTAAAGTCATGTAGACTCCTAAAGATTTCACTGTAATATTATTATTTCCCATTTCCTGATTAACTGTTTACAATCTTTTATCAAGACTTTTACCCTTTTACCCAAGAAATGTGGTAAAAAGATTTTTTTCTTAAAAAGTGTTACAATAAAAATATTACCTAGGGAGGGTTTTTACAAGTATATGATTGGTCATCATTAAAACAATCTTTTGTATCTCAAATAGTGATGAGTTTTTTTTTGGATATTTTTTAATGAGTGTAATCGTTAATCTGGGAAGTGTTTTAGCAATGGATGGAAAATACAAAACCAAAATCCGAATGCACATTGGATTAGTAGAAGATGCATTCCAAAAGTTAAGCAATATATTAAGAAATGATATCAATTATACTATATGGCAGTAAATTACTGGATTACTATGCGTTGTCTGTTCTTCAATATGGCAGTGAATGCTGGACAATATCATCAAAGATGAAAGAAAATATTGCTGGACAATCTCATCACAGATTAAGAGAAAACTGGAGGAAACAGAAATGTGATTCTACAAAACACAGATGAGAATTATATAGACAAAGTGAATAACTGACAAAGAAGCCTTAAGAAAAATAAAAACAAAAGGTACAATTATACTCAGAATCAGAAAGAAACTATAAAGGCAATAAAGCAACTAAGATACAAACTGGTCAAATTACTTGGATATATAATGAAGGCTTGAAGAATTTGACTCTCACAGAGTATATGAGAGCAAGAAGGCCATGGGTGATCGCACTAATGAGCTTGTTTAAAGGAGTCATGGCAAAGGGACAAGCATTACTAAGGTCTACAACAGATAGGAGGTCATGAAGAGCCGTGATCATCCACATCCTGAAAGAACACAGCACATAGAAAAAGTGCTTATATTATTACAGGAAAAATTTTTGTGTTTAAATACCACATTCTTGCAATTTCTATTTCCAGATTTTTATATTTTGAAAGTTTATCAAATTCTTTTGCTGATATTTTTTTATTTTTTTAATCCTTTCACCTCCAAGTAAGGCAATAAAGCAACTAAGATACAAGTTATAGGTAACTGAGTATGAGAGAACAGGAAAACTTTATTAAAGAGAGGGAACAATAAAACAGAAATTAAGAAGACGGAAGAGAATGATTGACATTGCATTCAAATCTTTGAAGATCAAAGTTGACTGGAAAGCAAGAAGCCAGAAGAAAGTTTCACAGTCAAGAAGTATGAGAGAAGAAAAAAACTGTTAGCATAGAACTTATAATTACATTTAGAAATTATAACTGTAAGAGAATGAGACCTTGGTGCCAATCTAGTCAGTCAGTCAGTTATGTGCCATACGTGATACACACTTGGGTGATCATGTCTCGAAAGAGACATGACTGACTGGGCAGAAGATTATCCCGCAGTAGGTTGCCATTGCTTTCTGTGGTAGACTGGTTGCCAGCTAAGGCTATAGAACCCGATTTGTCCTGTTATTTAACCCATGTGCTGTGCTTAAATTCATAAAGTCTAGGTACCAAAGTTGAAAGCTCATCAGAATAATTACTGTGAAAATATTTATAGAAAAGGCACAGGTTGACTGGAAGAGTGACTTTAGTCAAGATCAAATGAAATGGCAATTTCTATGGGATAGTAATTATGTTTTTTGAAGTCTTTTATTATCTGGTATGATAGTACGTATGATGAAGTCCCAAAGTACTTTAACATTTTAATCTAAAAGCATGGATAGTGGTTTGTGTTTTATTATTTTTATTGTTGTTGTTGCTTACATCCCATAAATTCCAATGACTCAGTTGTACCTATTGTTTTGGATGTTAAAATGGTTGATACATGTATTGAAATTCTTGAACCTTTGTAACATTATTTTAAACTAAACTTCAAAACCAATGAAGCTTCTTGAAAATCCCAGGATTATGGAAGGAAAAGAAAAAATATCTGATCATACATTTCAAAACTAGTCTAAATATTTTATGGGCAGTGACTTTTCAGTGAATGCTGGACAATATCATCAAAGATGAAGGAAAAACTTGAAGCAACTGAAATGTGGTTCTACAGAAGGATGCTGCGAATCTCATGGATTGAGCATGTGAGCAATGATGAGGTCTTGGAAATGATGGAAACAAAAAGGAAATTAATACTGAGCATCAGGAAGAGACAGCTGAAGTTCCTGGGACATACAATGAGGAAGGAGGGCCTGGAGAACCTGATACTAACAGGCCTGATAGAGAGAAAAAGAGACAGGGGAAAGAAACAGATAACATATTTGAAGGACCTAATAGGTGGATGACAGAATGAGGATTGCACGGTGTAACAGGAGAAGGCGTGCTCAGAGCCACCAGGGATAGGGAAATGTGGAAAGCCATGAATCGCCTACGTCCTGAAGGGACAGGGCACATAGAAGAAGACTTGTACTTTAAAATAATGCCCAGAAATAGACAATCATCAACTGCTAATTTTGATGCTTAAAAAGGCCAGGTAGAAAAAAAAACACCATCTAGCACTAAAAAACTTTCAGAAGAGCTGGAATTATTGAAAGTTAGTCTTTAGATATATATATTAAATAAGTTTTAGAGTAAGTCAGTCAGTCAGTCATTTAAGTGCCATATGTGATACATGCTTGAGCGATCATATCGTGAAAGAGACATGACTGATTATGTAGAAGGTTTTACCACAGTAGGTTGCCATTACTTTTTCTGGTAGACTAACTGCCAGCCAAGGCTATAAAATCCAATCTGTCCTACTACTTAATCTATAGCTCGAGGGAGAAGCAGCAGATTAATACCTTTCCCAATGGTATTTGTGCGTAAGTGAATGCAACAAATTCAATTGGAATTTAAACTCAGCTCTTTGATTTCTCATTCTGAGCCGACATTCACTGCACCGCAATGCACATCACATGCTTTTGAGTAAAGGTATGTAAAAAAACAAACAATACTTTTGATACTCTCTACAAATATGCTATAATTCTGAAATCTTGGAAATTAATATTTTTGTTATCAAATTAACCAGCTGATTGAGAGTATTAAAAAAGTGAGTTAATTTATATTTAAGATCTGACTTTTGAAAAATTTTAATTAAAACTTGTAAATGTTTTTCAATGGGTTGACAAAATATACAATAAGTAAAAATAAAAGAAAAATATTTCCATTTTTTCTGTCAAGTTTCTATATTTTGCACATTTAAATTCATGTCTTCTATTCAGTTAAACTTGCTGTATCTAGACTTACACAATACCATTAATTAAATTTAATTAATAAAAACTTATACAATACAATTAATTAAATTTAATTAATAAAAACTAAATGATTTACACAAGAACCATTAAGCAAGAAACGAGTTGAACTGGAATAATTTAGATAAAACATAAAATTTCAATTTCTTTTCTGTTAGAGAAAAAAATCAAATTTTTGTTAGAAGTTTATATGGAATGATAAAATAAAGCATTTTTTTTCAAGTGGTTTTAAATAAATTAAATGCAAATTAAAATAATTTACTTATATTTCCAATTGTACATTATGCAAAATACTCAAAATTAAAATTAATTCACTATAGATTTATAAATTAATCAATTTGTGACATTTTTACTGAAAATATTCTCCAAATACTTTATAGACTTACATATAAACATTCGTATAGATATTTATCATGTTTAATCTTAATGAATCTTAACTTTTACCATAATTGGTTCTGTTGAAAAATATCCAAGTATTTCAGTCAACAAGTAGTTCACACACCCTTAAAGGATTCCATATACAGATTAAGGAAGTACCCATGTATATGTGTAGATCTTTAAAAATGCAGTCACAATAAAAAAAAAATTATAATGCATATTATAATGGATATAAAGCTATATTAATGGTTGATCATCATGCATAGCAATAAAAAATTTCCCAAGTTGCAAATTCTTTTCAAGCCATTATGGAAACTGAAACATATCTAGGTAAAATTACAGTCATTCTGGGAATTAAATTTACACACCTCATACTGAACTTACTATCTTGCTTCCTTACAATCTCTAAAAATTTAAATGCAATGTCATGTGCTATATTCCATCTTTCTGAATCTTGTTCTTTTATTGTTCTTTATCTTCATTAAAATCTTATTCTCTTTTACTCTATTCCAGTATTTTGTTGTGTCTTAGTTGCATTATTACTTTGTTTGGGGTGAAATGATAATAAAAAAAATTACAGCAAAGAAAAATCTTTTACAATCATAAAAATGATCAATAAATCTTCTTAGACATTCATAGTGAAGCATAGAAATTGGATTGGGGTATACACAGACATCTTGATTCTTAATATATTTACATTGTTCAGATGATTGGTATTGACACTGGTACAAACTCAAATGTATGTGTCCTTCATCATCATCATCATCATCATTCTGCGGCCTCGGTCGAGACAGAACTCATTATACCCTTTCAGTATTCCCTATTTGTCATAGTTCCTGTAAGGTCTTCCTTGGCAATAGATGTATCTCTATGTATCCTGTCTGGAAAGGTTAACTTACGAGATCGATTGTGAGATGATGGGTGCCTCCATAATAGAAACGATGAAACAAGTTCATCTGTGGCACATGCACAATGCCCAACAAACTGGACACATCTCTTTTGAACTAAGGTTGATACTCTTGGTAGGTCTCCATATATCATTTTTAGAGTTGGGTGGTTTCGTCATGGAAGATCAACTACTCTTCTGAGAAGACAAGTATAACATCCATTTAAACGGTGCTGTTGTTTTGCTAAAAGAGTCCAAGTTTCAGATCCATAGACTAAGATTGGTTCAATAAGTGCACAAAAAACTTGGATTTGGATCTTATGATCAAGATTGGATTTCCAGATCTTATCCATTTTGTTACATGTTAAGAGGCTCATCCCTTGTTCCCTGTTTAGGATGTGGTTTCCGGCTTTCTCTTTCCCAATCTTCTCACTTTGTTTTCTTGTTTTTTTTTTCAATTGGAGTAGATAGATCTATCTATCATGCGGTTCACACTCCACCCATGTCTATTGAACAGGTTAAGAGGCTCATCCCTTGTTCCATGTTTAGGATATGGTTTCCAGCTTTCTCTTTTCCGATCTTTTCACTATTACGTAGCCCCCTGCACATCAGTGGCGTTGTCGCCTTGCTCGGGGTGATACAATTAAAAAAAAAAAATGTGTCCTTAGTAGTGGTACATAATGCCATATGTCATATTTGTAGGGAGTGACTTTCCTGAGAACTGCAGGTTTTTATCAAATATATATGGTTCACAATTTAGCTAGAAACAAAGAAAAGAGTACTGGATTGCTATGTGTTGTCAGTTCTTCAATATGGCAGTGAATGTTGGACAATATCATCAAAGATGAAGGAAAAACTTGAAGCAACTAAAATGTGGTTCTACAGAAGGATGTTGCGAATATCATGGATCGAGCATGTGAACAATGATGTGGTTTTGGAAACGAAAAGAAAATTAATACTGAGCATCAGGAAAAGTCAGCTTAAGTTTCTGGGACATGCAATGAGGAAAGAGGGCTTGGTGAACCTGATACTAACAGGCCGGATAGAGGAAAAAAGAGACAGGGGAAAGCAATGGATAACATATTTGAAGGACCTAATCAGGTGGATGATGGAATGAGGGTTGCATGGTGTAACAGAAGAAGGCATGCTAAGAGCCACCAGGGATAGGAAGATGTGGAAAGCCATGATCGTTTATGTCCTGAAGGGACATGGTACATAGGAGAAGATATGGTTTCTGCTTTTGTTCCTGTTTTCAAATAAATTATTATTTTGTGAAACATATAACTAAAAAGTTCAAAATCATCAGGTGGGTTGCATGCAGTTCTTTGGTCATAGTTTGATCACCTCTGATGTAAACGATTAAAAAGGTTTTGATGATTGATTTAATGTATTCCAAATAAAATTTGGGTACTGATATTTCAGACTTGGTCAAGAATCTGTTAAAAAATAATTCACGTTTTGGAAGGCTTTCAAAATTTTAGAATATTTAAAAATGTTAAACATGTGCAAGAAATAATCAAAGGAAATCAGTGATTGATTGTATAAGGATGAGAATGAAACTCTAAGGATTTCATTGTCTGGAAAGTATTCAACAACTTTGATTATCTTGACTTTCCATTCTCTATGTCTTATTCTGAGATTTTTTTCTTTTCCTTTGCTCTTGTCCAGTCCCGAATTGATTCCCTATAACTTTTATCTTTTCACTTTTGAAAAAGAGAATATTTCAGAATATGGATAAGTTTAAGTAAAAAATGTTGGGGCAGCTGATGGTAATCCTGAAAAAGGATTTTACAGCCTGTCTTGTAAAATAAAAAAAAACAGTAGGATAAATGTGTAAAGTTCCAAGAAAAGTAATTCATAAAGATCTAAGGCATCATTGCCCAAGGTAGTCTGAATATTAAAAAGTGGAATCATTTATGCACTGACATTGCAGCATAAATTAGCCAAAAATGGTTACAAATGTGTGATCAAGGAACACGTCTTTTATATATACAGTCATAGATCTGGTTGAATAAAAAATATACAGATTACTTGAGGCTTGAACACATGTTGTGATTATTTATCCTTTGGCAATAGAATGTATATAAAGTGATTATTAAATCTTTTAATGAAGATACACAGAAGGGAAAGAGATACTTTGTCTTAGGTCTTCAAGCAACTGGTATTTTTTAAATATATAAGGCACTACCACCATTTCCCTAGTTAGTTGGCATGTTAAAAAGCAGAATCACATTTTTAAGATAAAGAACCATCTTCCTTGAAGAAAGTGAGAAAATCACAATGACAAAAATTTATACTTCATTTTTTTAAATCCTTCTATTGAAACTAAAAATCCTAAATCCTTGAAGACGCTTATATTATTACATTGATATTTTTATACAGAAACATATGCTTAAATAAGGCCAACAAATCAATTGGCTAAAAATTAATATTTTAATCAATAAAGATGAGAATGCTGAACAGAATATTGTATGAAATAATACTAATTATTTTATTTTACAATTTCAAACAATATATCAAGATAATGAAATAATTATCTGGAATATATTTGTAGGTAAGTGATAAGTGTCATTTTAAATCACATTTTAAGTATGAGCTAAATTTTCATTACCTATCAAGTTGAAACAAAAGTTCTGTCCAATTTCAGAGGTGAAAATGTTGAACAAAATTTTTTTAAGGTATTGCTTCTATATATAGGAAAATGTCGTCAGAAGAGAAAAACAAGGCCAAGAGACAGTATATATGTGATCAGAGAAAGTGTGAAAGATCCTAGGAAGACATTATTTGTTTTGTTTCAGTTAATTTGCACAAGGGTGTATATATATATATATATATATACATATATATATATGTAGTGTTTAATCTTAATATTATTTAAACCTCAGGTTGTTATTTTTCAGAGGCCATTATGTATAAAATGCATTCTGGCAAGCAGGTTTTTTATCATGAGGTGCTCGATATTTGGGTGAAGATAGAGCATTGGTAGGTACAAAGAGTTTGTCTCTTTAATAGAATGTACTCATGTCAACTTCAAAATTTTGTGTGGACACCATTATGATGTTTTCAGGGCTGTATCTTGTTAAGTTACAGTTTTTTCTTGTTTATATAGAACATGGTGTGTGATATTGTGGGAGTAGTATTGTTTGTGATTGGTTAGTTATTATTTTTCTTCTTGTTTGTGATTGGTTTGTTTTCTTTATTTTTGATAGTTTGTTGTGTTTGGGAAAGTATTTTTCTATCATGTTGAAAATATATTTTTCCCATTTTTGTTTTTATATTGTTGTTGTAGGGTGGATTAAACAAGATTATGTTTCTTTTTTTATTCATTTTGTTTGTTTTCCTATTCTTTTTAATAATAGTATAATAATATAGTGTTTTTTAATAATAACCAAACAAGAGAAAATACTTAGACATACCAAAACACTAAGAAAAAGGTTAAATGAGATAAAAAAATGACACACCCAAACTAAACAAACACCCATTGAAGCATGAACTAAAAAAAAGTAAAAATAAATAAAATTATACAATAAAAAAGAAAAATATTGAAAATCAACCAATCATAAAGAGGAAAAAAAGAATAACTAACCAATCCCATCATATTCTATATAAAGAAGAAAAAACTGTAACTTAATGGCATACAGCCTAGACAAGTGAGAACCTTATGATGGTGTCTTCATAAAACTTTGAAGCCGGCATGAATATGCTCTATTAAAGAGACAACCTCTTTGTACCTATAGATATATAGATATATATATATATATATATATACTTTTTCTTACATACAGATTTGTCTTTAATTTTGATCTAAAGACACCTACCTAACACACAGGTTAAATGTACTGTTTGTAAGAAGTTTCTCCACTTTTATGATATCTTTAGGTCAAAATTAAAGACAAATCTGTATGTAAGGAAAAGCATTAGATTTTTTGAGGAAAGGGTAATAACCTAATCATATCCAACAACCACTGTTATTGTTATCCAAGACTATGGTATCCAGAATGCCATATTGTGCAAAAAGTTTGTTTAAAAAAAGTTACACTCACTGAAGAAGTTGTTTTTTGGCATTCATAAATTTCATATCACTTACTGAAGCAATCCAATGCCACAAGATAATGGCTTTCATATTACTGTCATTATATTTATGTAAAATTACTACTCCTATATCACTAGTATCTGAAGCCAATACAATTTCTGCTTTTGGATTGTGATGTACTAATAATAAGTCTGTCATTAATATTTCCTGTTTCTTCAAATACCATCTGACACTTATTAGTCCAGTTCCACTTAAGCTTTTTTTAAGTTAATTATTCAATGGAGCTTTCAAATTCTGCATATTGGCTACATAAATTTGATAGTACTTTGCTAGTCCCAGAAATTCTTGAAAATGAGTAACATTTGTTGGGAAAAGCATATTCTTAATTGCATTTGCACTTGGCAGATCTGGTTGATGACTATTTTTGTCAATGAATGTCCTAGGTACTTAATTTTAGGTAAAAACCATTCATTTTTCTCACAGATTTTAAACCTGCATTCTTATATTTTTTCAAAAATTCCTTCTCACATGCTCAATACGTTGTCCCTTAGATACACTTTTAATTAATCTATCATCCAAATAAGCAACTGTGAAATTGCAATCTGCAAGGTTGGTATCAATAGCTTGTTGAAATATAGTTGGACTGTTTTATACCAAAAAGAAGTTGGTTGAACTTATACAATCCCTTGTACATATTTATTGTTGTTAACTCTGAACATTCTTCTTCAACCTGTATTTGTAAATACACATCAAAAATCCAGTTTTGAAAAAATTTTCCACAGTTCAACCTCACAAACATTTTCTCTGAATTTGGTAATGTGTAATTATGACTTTATAAACTCTTGTTTAACCATGAGGAAAAATCTGTACAAACATGAACTTTATTATTTTTTTATTTATATACACTGCTGATGTTAACAATTTTGAATGATTAATCTTTTTGATTACACCCATTTTTTTCAAGTCTGTCTAATTCTTTGCTTATCAATTCAATGTTGTGAATCATACACATTATTTCAATTTAAATATTGGTGCTGAACCTTTTTCCATTTGAAATTTTGATTTGAATTTGGAACACAACCCCATTCATTCAACAGAACATAGGAAAAACATTTTACCAATTTTTCTTTTAAATCTTAAATTTGTTGCTTCTTCACTTACATTTATTCAATAAATATTCATAGGCAAATCCAAAAGCTCAAATAATTCCATCCAATCAGAACTGAATAAGTTTGTAATATTTTTTTAACACATAAATCTTTGCTTTTACACTCTTGTTATGAAATGGGACATAACAAGTCATTTTGCTGATAAAAAAAAATAATTTTTCACCTGTGAGAGTACCTTTGACTTTGAAGGTCCTTTTTAATTTTTTAATTTCCCTCCCATGGAGAGAGAGACTGGCAATAGCAGGGCAGCATTGGCTCAGTCCATTCTCTTTACTACCATTTATTAAACTTTACTACCAGTTATGAAAGGTCTTGCTGTGTGTTTGCTCTTTAACAGTGCCTTATTTTATTTTTTGCAATAATTATGCTGTTGAATAGTGAAGAATATATATATATATATATATATATATATATATATATATATACTCTTTATTATAATAAAGATCGTTGTGTATCATTAGTGTGTATGTATATATATTCTCATATTCTCTTTATTATAATAAAGGGTCTGCCTCCTTTTACCGAGCGCCCGTAGCTCAGAGGTAGAATCGCTGACTGACACCAATTCAGTCGGGTTTCAATCCTGGGTAAAAAGCAATCAGCTGTCTAACCATACTGATGAGCTGTGATACAGCAAAACAGATCTGTCTGTGGATGATTATATATATATATATATATATATATATATATTTTTTTTTTTTTCCCTCCTGTCATCCTCAGTGGTTTTGGATTATTTTTTTTTCTTATGTCTTAATGTAAGATACTCTATAGTGATACATCAATATATATGCTGCCATCATTTTAGACAGCATACTGATATAAATATTTTGCCATCATTTTTGACAGCATGGGCCCACTTGTTAAGTCAAGAATACACAAGGATGAATACTAATTGATCATTGCGCAAAGTACACACGTTTCTGCCAACATGCTAACTTTAAAGCTCTTAATGATAGTTCAACAATAAATAGCCCTAATTAACAACATGGGATTAAAATAGTGTTTGGGGTAAGATTGGGGAAGCAAATCATGAATTGAAAGTTAGACATGAAAAAAAAAAACAGGGCCAAAGCCTTAGATTATCTAAAGTCAATGTTAATCCTTTGTTCTCTTTTTAAAATATGAACTGTTAATCTCTTAAATTTCACTACAGATTTTAATGATAATCACATATAGAAGTAATACATAGGTATATAATATGAGAGCTATATTATAGTCTTAAACTGTTTTAATTTCTGAGATGAAGCATTGTTATTATTAATTTTTTTACTTGTTTTTCTTTTCATCATATTTTATTGCTTTACTTTTATTTATATACTCAAATTATTTTAAATTCAATGATCTTAAAATAAGAAGCATGGTAAAGAAATAAAGAAGCTTTAAATAGATCGAAATCCACATCTAACTTTGGGGGCTTGACTTAAACAGACGGGACCTTTTTGATTAGACTACATAAGTTAACCAGAAGTCTTCATTCAAAATTTTAGATACATTCTTTATTATATTATTTTACTTCATACTTTTAAATAAAACTAAGATGTAAAAAAAAACTATTAAATATAAACTAATAATGGGATATACACACATGCTTGTGTAGAACAGTGTGAACTTTTTTCTAAGCTACCTAGACTCCGAAGGCATGGTAAAGGATGAGTTCCAGAAGATGAGCAAAATACTAACACACAGGAAAATCTCAATAGAAACAAAGAAAAGAGTGCTGGACTGCTACGTGATGTCAGTTCTTCAATATGGCAGTGAATGCTGGACAATATCATCGAAAATGAGGACAAAACTGGAAGCGGCCGAAATGTGGTTCTACAGGAGAATGCTACGGATATCGTGGACTGAGCATGCAAGCAACGATGAGGTGTTGGAAAGAATGTCAACAAAAAGGAAATTGATACTGAGCATCAGGAAGAGACAACTGAAGTTCTTGGGACATGCAATGAGGAAGGAGAGCCTGTAGAACCTGATACTGACTGGTCAGATAGAAGGAAGGATAGACAGAGGAAGGCAGCGGATAACATATTTGAAGGGTCTGATCAGGTGGATGACGGAACGGGGGTTGCCAGGAGCAACAGGAGCAACAGGAGCAAACATACTAAGAGCCACAAGGGATAGGGAAATGTGGAGAATCATGATCGCCTACGTCCTAAAGGGACAGGGCACATAGAAGAAGAAGACTGTATGAATTTAAGTACAGAGTGTCCATAAAGTTTGTGTGCACTTTGAAAAATTTATAACTTTATTTGTATTTGCAATAGTAATAATTTGTAAAAAGGATTAGAAAGAAGTAAATCTATATTTTAACATTTTATTGAAATTTTATTTAAGTTTCTACATGTCCTTCATCATTAGCAATACAAAGGGTAATACAATTTTGCAGTTCACTGATTTACAGTAATGCCTGAAATCACATTTTATTGCTTTCAAATCTCCTCATGAACTAGGTTTGGTTGCATACACAATTGTTTTCACATATCCCCATAAAAAAAAAGGGGAAGGCCAATAAAATGGTCCACCCGTTCCAATCAATCTGTTAGGAAATTCCTAATTTAGAAACTGTCTAACATGCAGAGCAAAATGACAAGGAGCTCCGTCTTGTTGAAACACTGCATTATCTTTCAATTTCAGTTGTTCAAGCTCATTTTTTACAGATTATTTCTATCACAAATACAAATAAATCTGCAAATTTTTTAAAGTGCACATGGACTATATGGACACCCTGTATAGTACTAGATGTGCATGGGTGGTGCAGTGGATATTGGCTCAGAATAAGAAATCAGAGAGCCAAGTTCAAATTCCAGTTGAATTTGTTGCATTCACTTATGCGCAAATATCCTTGTGAAAAGTATTAATGCACCTCTTCTCCTTCCAGCCATGTGTTAAATAGCAGGACAAATTCAGTTCTAAAGCCTTGGTTGGCAACCAGTTTATCAATCTACTTCAGGGAAATCTTTTGCCTAGTTAGTCAAGAATTGAAAGAGACATGATCGCCCAAGTGTGTATTACATATGGTACAACTGAGTGACTGACCAGATTGGCAGCAAGATCTCATCATTTTACAGCTCAAATGGCTACAGTTCAACCATGTTCTATGCTGATAGTTTTTTTCTATTGCACTTCTTGCTTATGGAACTTTCTTCCAGCTCCTTGTTTCCTAGTCAACTTTAATTTTCAAAACTTTAAATGCAATATCAACTGTTATCTACTTTCTTCTTAATTCTTGTCCTTTTAATTTTCTCTCTCTTTAATAATTTTTTTTCTGATACTGTCTATTGCTCAGTAATCCGTTGTGTATTAGTGGCTTTAATGCCTTACTTGGGGGTGATATAATTAAAAATATTAAAAAAGTAAATACAGTATGCAACTGATTTAAGACTAAATCATTGTATGACAATATTTATATATATTTGTAGTTGATAAGAAATTAATTAAAATCAACTTTCTTCTTCACTTTCACAAAAATTCACAATGACATGTGGAATCCTGGTTTTCCCAGATAGAAAAAGGATTGACTATCTGCTTAACAAAAGAGTCAAAACCAGATTTTGCAAATAGGTGTTAAAATGATTTTTGACCAATGGAAGAAATGTGTAAGACCTGGAAGAACTTGGCGATCCAATGTGAATTTCAAAAGGACTCAGATGGGAGCTGAAAGATGAAAGAACTAAAATGTAATGCCAACTCCAAATTGATCGAAGATAAGCTCAGGTTGCATCTTATTCTCTTTCTCCTTATCTCTTTCAACAATTACTACTACAAACATTTTGTACAAACTCTACCCTTAATTTCTTATTAATGTTTCGAACTGCACATTAACTCCTACAACTTATGTTAGTCTTTCCCTTTAATAAATTTTTATTCTAAAATACAAAATTTATATTTTTATTCTTACACTGTTCAACATATTCCAACCGACAACCAACCTTCTGATGAAAACCTTCTGTTGATAATTCTGCACAAATCCTGTAAGCTGTAGGGAGTTTAAGTCAAACATAAGGCCGAATCAAAAAACATTAACCAACTCCCTATGCTACAAATTTTGTTTAATTAGGTAGTAATTTTTCTTCCAAACAAGTTTTAATAAAAAGGGTAGACATTCTATATCTATTGAATTTATTGTCTTTTCTAAATTTCAAATTATTTTTCTCAAATTTGGCTGTTGCAAATGTAAAAAATTCTGTTAAGTTCAAGTTAGGTTCAACATTTCAACCCACAGGTGTTATCTTCAGGGATGTGAAAAAGTGAAGGAAAAAAAAATGTTTTACATTGTGCATTGTTTTGAAAGTGTTGTTATATTTTGTTTGAAATGTCATCTGACAGATCAAAATGCAGAAAATCATTTCAACATCATGTAATGACAATGTGTATCACTTATATTTAATGATATATCACAATTTTTTTTATATGATATATATATATATATATATATATATATATATATATATTATAACATTGTATCGAGCACTCTTTATCAAATTAAATGCATGAACAGTGGGTTTAAAACCTACATGTTCCATAACTTTCTTACAGTATATATATATATATATATATATATATATATATACTATTGAACAGGTTAAGAGGCTCATCCCTTGTTCCCTGTTTAGGATATGGTTTCCGGCTTTCTCTTTTCCAATCTTTTCACTATTACGTAGCCCTCTGCACATCAGTGGCGTTACCGCCTTGCTCGGGGTGATACGATTAAAAAAAAAAAAATACACAGTATAACCCGGATATAAGAGACCCTGATATAAGAGAAATTCGGATATAAGATAGAATTTCTCTGGTCCAAAATTAGAGCCTGTGGTAATGTATATAAAATAGACCAAACCCGGATATAAGATAATTTTATCCGGTCCTGACAACTCTCTTATATCCGGGTCACACTGTATATATATATATATATATATATATAGAGAGAGAGAGAGAGAGAGAGAGAGTGTGTGTGTGTGTGAGAAATTGTATGACAAAGTAGAAAAAGTTTATTTGTCATATGTTTCATCCTTCAAGTCTTCATTGGACTAAATTTGTTACATTGGTAGAACTAAACATGCATGAATAAGGGGTGGTTGGGATCATAGAATTGTTTTTTTTATCCAGCTGAATTCATTCAGAATCTTTTTCTTTTTATCACCTTTGTAAGTAGGTGTTCCAGACTGTGATATTAGAAGTTCTGCCAGAAATGGTAAAATATTGTAAGAGCCAGGCTGCAAATTTACTGTAGATGACCTTGCAATCAAAGCACTCTCTGGACATTTATGTAGTAGTGAATTATTTTCTCCTTTGATCAGTGTAGCAATTTTTTCTGTCAAAATTGTGGTCAGTCTCCTTATTAAAACACCTAAACTTTACATTCTCCCTAAAACCCACAAAAATAGTATCTTGATGCACCCCATAATCTCAGGAATAGACAACCTTCCCCAAAGCCATAACAAAAATTATAACTTCTCTTTCAATCTCATATAAAGAACTCAGGCAGCCTTGTTGAAATAAAAGGGAAATAAACATGACCAACAAATGCATGGCCAGTCTAGATATGAAATCCTTTTACACTAATGTTTCAGTTGAAAAATGCCTAAATCCTCTAAAAAAATCATCTAACACAATCAAAGATTAGGCTCTCTCTACCAACAGATAAAATAAAAAAAATCTACTGTCTCATCACCAATCAATGCTACTTTACATTTAATAATGATTGTTGCAAAAAAAATTTGGATTACCAATGAGATCACCTTTCCGTGGAGTAATTGCATGTATCTTCTTAGAATTTCTTGAATCCAGTTCTTTCCAAAATAATTTATCCAAACAATCAACATACTTCCATTATAGTGATGATGCTCTACTAATATATCCTTGTGATACTGATTTACCTGACCTAGCATATCAGCTATAGAACATCAAATGCACAATAGAATTTGCATATGAAAGGGAAGAACACAATCCCTTACACTTCTTAGATATCAAGCTACACAGCATTAACAACAGTTTAAAACTGTTTCATGCTTGGACACAATCATCACACCATGTGTGTTGTGTTTTGGATAGACTTTTTATGTATGCTGGTTAATGGTACAAGATGTATTGTCCTAACAGTTATTGCTTGCACAGTAACAATTATGTTTCAAATTATTTCTGAGGCTATTGAGAAGAAGTAATTGGGGATCTGAATGTAGTTATGTGCAGATATTTTCTAATGGTGTTAATTAACTGTTTACCTTTTATTTATTATTAATTACTTAATTTTTTGTTAATTTTTATTTTATTTTTCTGGGGTTGGTTATTTTATTTGTTTAGTTTAAAATACTTCAGTCAGTTAAGTGCCATACGTGATACATGCTTTGGGCAATCATGTCTAGAAAGAGACATGACTGACTGGGCAGAAGATTATCCCGCAGAAGGTTGCCATTGTTTTCTGTGGTAGTCTGGTTGCCAGCCAAGGCTATAGAAACCCAATCTGTTCTATTATTTAACCCATAACTGGAGGGAAGAGATGGATTCATATCTTCCCTTTTTTTTTTTTTTTTTTTATAAGCGTTTCACCCCGAGCAAGGCATGTCACTGCCACTACTGTGCAGGGGGCTATGTAGAGTGGAGAAAGGCTGGTTAAATATAGGAAATGACAGAGGGTGGGTGATAGGCGGGTAAGGATTTGGGTAGATGAGAGTGTTGTGAGAATAGTTGGGAGTTAGTGTGATAGGAGGTATCTATTGACCCTACATTTAAACACCTGGAGATTGTAACTGTCGGGAAAGCAGACTTGTGGAAGGGAGTTCCACAGGCGGGAAGCGCGAGAAAAGAAGCTGTTGGAGTAGAACTTACGGTTACATCTTATTTGTTTAACTGTAAAAGGGTGGGACCTAGTTGCTAATCTAGTATCTCGTGTAAATTCGTGCTTAGGCGGCACCAGTGATCTAAGCTCATCAGAGCAGAAACCATGAAAGTACTTGTAGAAGAGGCACAGGGAAGCCACATCACGCCGGTGTGAGAGCGGCTGCAGCCGGTCTGCCAAGTCAGTATCAACCACATTACAGATCCTCCTTTGTATTTTGTCAAGAAGCCCAAGGAGAGCAGCAGGGGCACCCGACCAGATATGGCAGCAATATTCAATACACGGGCAGATGGTAGATTTGTATATGTGCAGAATAGATTCAGGTGGGAAAAATTTCCGGGCCCTGCACAGGGAGCCCACTTTCATAGCAGCAGATTTGGCAATGGATTCAATATAGTCATTCCATTTGAGGTCCGCCGAGAGTGTAAGGCCAAGGAGGCGTAGTATTTTACTCTCTAGGAGGCTAGCCTGTCCCATGCTAATGGGAGGTAGATGCGATTGTCTATGGTGGTTAGTTGATAACAGCTTTGTTTTGGAGGCATTGAAATTTACCAACCATTCCCTACCCCAGGTCACTACAGATTGGAGGTCCCTTTCAAGTACAGCAGCGAGGTTCACTTTGTCATCCAGACCTGGTTTCTGATCGATGCGGGAGTAGATTGTTGTGTCATCGGCATACATGCCAACTTGGGATCTAATGGTGTCGGGGAGATCATTAATGTAGATCAGAAAGATCGTGAGACCTAGGATAGAACCTTGAGGGACGCCCGCATTCGTCTGGTAGTTTTGGGAGGCATGCCCATTTAATACCACCTTCAATGTGCGGTTAGAGAGGAAGGACTGGATGAGGTCAAACAGATGTCCAGTTATCCCATAGCTCCGCAGTTTGCACAAGAGGCCAGCATGCCAGACCCTGTCGAATGCTTTGGAGATATCCAAGGCAACGGTTCGGGCTTCACCATTCTTGTTGAGTGCCTGGTATATGTACTCGGTAATGGTCGTTAGCATATCAGCAGTAGACCTGGTGAAGCGAAACCCATACTGTTTGTCAGAGAGAAGCCCGTTGGCCATAAGATGCTGAATCACCTCGGCGTTGATAATGGCTTCGAAAACTTTGCCAAAGATTGGAAGGAGACTAATAGGACGGTAATTGGCGGGGTCTGAGGGTTCACCAGAATTCTTAAATATAGGTACTACGCAAGAGGACTTCCAACTGGCAGGAAAGCAGGAAGCAGATAGGCAGAGGTTATAGAGTTTAGAGAGGACAGAGGAGAGTTCTGGGGCACATTTCTTCAGTACTATGACTGGAATTCCGTCACCGCCGCTCGCTTTGTGTGGGTCAAGTTGCGCAATTATCTTGGCGACCAGCGAGGGTGAAATGTGGACGTTATTTAGTTGAGCCTTAGTTCTGGGTGGGAAGTCTGGTGTAGGTATTCCTAACGAGTCCAGTGTCGAATTGGTTGAGAATCTACGGGCAAAGCATTCAGCCTTGTCGGCTGGGGAGGTGAGAACTTCAAATTCATTGATTAGTAGAGGTATTGAAGTCTTGTTCCTGCTGAGCACGCTTTTGCAGAGATGCCAGTAATCTTTGGAGCCAAACTTAGAGGATGCTATGCGTTGCCTAATTCTGGTAGCAAATGCCCTCTTGGCTTCGTTCAGTACTTTTTTACACTTGTTCCGTGCTGAGGTGAAAAGGTGCCTGTTTTGGTTCGACGAGCAGCTTCGATAGAGCCAGAAGAAATGGTTCCGGTGGGCAATAGCGGCCGAGCAAGCGGATGAGAACCAGGGGGACGAATTTGGTTTTAGTTGGAATTTTCTGGCAGGGATAAAAGCATCGATGCCAGCCTTAACCCAAGAGGAGACTTCGGAGACACAGTCTTCGACAGGAAGATCAAAGACGTTGTTCCAGGGGACGTTGCAGAGGAAGTCCCTGAACGAGTCCCAGTCAGCTCTTTGGTAGCAGTATGATATTCTGCTGGTCTGGTTTTCTTGGGTAGAGTTAGTGCGGATTGATATGTTTACGGAGACTACGGCGTGGTCAGAGTTTCCGAGGGGGCAGATTTGCCTGGTAGTGCAGGAGTCTGGGATGGAGGTAAAACAAAGGTCGAGTAAAGAGTCCCTTCTGTTAGGGTTTTTAGAGAAACGCGTGGGGAAGTCCACCACTTGCGTTAGAGCTTGGGCTATTGAAAAGTGCATGGTGCGGATCCCAGCAAGGTCGGTGGCTGAGTTTTCAAGCCACTTGGTGTGGTGGGCGTTAAAATCGCCAAACACAAATATATGGGCAGATGAGTGAGAAGAAATGGCCCTGTCGATGTTAGTAGAGATGCAATCAAGTAACGTACAGTCATAGGAGGAGGGGGAGCGATAGAGGAAGAAGAGATAGCTAACCGAGCTTAGAAGTGAGAGACGGAAGCACATGAAGGAATGATCAGGGGATTCAAGAGATGTGACCCTGGCTAGGGGAGTTGTTCACTGACATATACTCCAAGCCCATGCATATGGACATTGGAGTCCTTCCTGAAGAGAGGAAGGTAACCAGGAACGAACAGCTCTGAAGAGGGGATAGAAGGGTCAAGGTTAGTCTCACATATAGCTAAGATATCGGGTGAGTTAGTTAGAAGGAAAGACTCTACACTATTAAAGTTACTGCGAGGTAAATACTTACTTTACCAAAATATGTTACATTATCTATGTTGTATATAAGGCATATATTTGCATTTTTCATCGTGGCATTTTATGAAGGCTACCGCTTTGTACTGAGCTCAGTGACCATTTTTATATTTACATATCCTCTATCTAAGATACTGAGAACTTCTACCAATAAATATAGCATACCTTAAATCGAGTTCTGTTTCCACCTCCAATTTTTTATCCCCACCTCTCTTCTGGAGTTGGTGTATATTTAAAGTTGTGTTTTAGATTTTTTTCAGCATGTGCCTGAAGATACCTCACAGTAGAAACCTGAGTATCCTGGTGTTAAACCTTAATTATTGAAAACACACGCACACACACACACACACACACACACACACACACATATATATATATATTCTTTTTTTACATCCATTTTTTCCTTCCGCTTATATACTCAGAGGGTTTTTCGAAACGAGTATAGTGATAAGTTTACATTTATATATATATATATATAGTGGCATAATTTTAAACTGGTTCTATAAGCCATTAAACTGCTTGCAGAAATTAGGAAATTAAACAATAGCACAATATGATTAATATTATCAATACTATTCAGTTGTATCATTTGTTCCACAGAACCATATTTTTCCCTCAAGCAAGATGAGGACATAGAAACGTGATTCTACAGAAGGATTCTGAGAATGCCATGAACTGAACATGTGAGTCACAAGTAAGTTTTTAAAGAAAATCTTAAAGAGACAATTGAAGTTTTTATGGCACATAATGAGAAAAGAAGGACTGGAAAATTTGACACTCACACTATTGAAGGCAAGAGGATGACAGAAGAAAGCAGCAAATAATCAACTTAAGGAGCTTGCTGGCAGAACAGAGATTAGGAGAGATAGCAAAATGACAAAAGTAAAAACTACAAAGAATAGGAACTTGTGGAGTGCTATGATCTTTCATATTATGAAATGGACATGACATATAAAAAAGATTTGTTTCTTGAAAAAAAAAAAAAAAACAGAAATGAATCAGTTGTTGACTATGATGACTCCAAAATTAAAAATGAACATGAAAAAAGATCATGAGCAGTTGAAAACCTTGAGAAGAAGATTTAAAGATTTAAAAGAAGAATTGAAAAAATGTTTTCCCGATGTTCTGTTGAATGAACTGGGATGTGTTCCAAATTCAAATCAAAATTTCAAATGGAAAAAAGTTTCAGCACCAGTATTTAAATTGAAACTGTGTACGATTCGCAACATTGAATGCTATGAAATACAAAATTTTGAGTTGATTAAGATAGAGAACTAAATGAAAAAATAATTGAAAATAATTTTAATATGCTCGAATAAATCAAAAGCTGGTTGAAATTATTTGTCAGCATCTTATATTTTAACAATAAAATTAAAATAATGAAAGCAATGATGAACATTAATTTTTTTCACTGAAGATGGTGGAAAAATGATCAGTTCCCTGTACTACTCTAGTAAGTAGCCGACTCCTCTTGCTATCCTCTAGCTTAACAGGAACCAGATCAAGCTGAAAATTAAGTTTTGCTGTCATATATGGACAGGAGCTGCACCCTCTTCACTTTTAAGTCTTGCGGCTGTGACGGCTGTGAATGCTGGACAATATCATCGAAAATGAGGACAAAACTGAAAGCGGCTGAAATGTAGTTCTACAGAAGGATGCTACGGATATCGTGGACTGAGCATACAAGCAACGACGAAGTGTTAGAAAGAATGGCAACAAAAAGGAAATTGATGCTGAGCATCAGGAAGAGACAACTGAAGTTCCTGGGACATGCAATGAGGAAGGAGAGCCTGGAGAACCTGATACTGACTGGACAGATAGAGGGAAGGAGAGACAGAGGAAGGCAGCGGATAACATATTTGCAGGGTCTGATCAGGTGGATGACGAAACGGGGGTTGCCGGGAGCAACAGGAACAAACATACTAAGAGCCACAAGGGATAGGGAGACGTGGAGATCCATGATCGCCTACGTCCTGAAGGGACAGGGCACATAGAAGAAGAAGAAGAGTCTAAAAGCATCTCTGAGTTCATGTGGGAGATTAATTATTCTCCACCCTACAATCCCTTTCTCACAGATAAAATGTTGAAAGCCTCTCACTGCTTTATCACTATTTCTATGGAAAAGGCTCAGATGAACAACATTCCCTAGTTCCACCAGTTCTAACCTTCATTACTAAGACCTGCATTGTCGCACACATTATAGTGAATCACCCACATTCCTTTTGTATTCCACTGGTGAGATATAAACCCCATTCAAGCAGCTTTATTGTTAATATTTTATTTAATCTTAGTTCTTTTCTTGAAACGTTACAAAGATCAAAATGAATACAAATCCTATGAATTAAATTTTGATTTTAAGTCTGATCAAAATATCTTGTCATTTGACTCCTGAGTGAATGCATCTTCAATCAATATAATCTTAAACTCTTCAAGCTTAGGGTCAACCATTGTCTCATATTCTCACAATCTGCATTTCTTACTTTTTTAGAACTTCACAGCATTTCAATTTAAGGACCTTAGCACTTAACAATCTTGTTAAGATGAAAAAAAAAATAATGTGTTGGTAGTAAAATGGTTATCACCATGGAAAATGTAATTGGGGAGCTGAGTTCAAATTCTGGCCTAGCCTGTTGTGAGAAATTGGAGAACCAAGTTCAAATTCCAGTTGAATTTAGATTTAGGGTCTGTAATGTGATAGATACCGACTTGGCAGACTGCCTGCAGTCTCTCTCCCACCGGCACGACGTGGCTTCCCTGTGTCTCTTCTATAAATACTTTCACGGCTTCTGCTCCGATGAACTTAGATCATTGGTGACCCCTAAATACGAATTTGATACTAGATTAGCAACTAGATCCCACCCTTTTACAGTGAAACCGATAAAATGCGGCCGTAACTTCTACTCCAACAGTTTCTTTCCTCGCACTTCCCGACTGTGGAATTCCCTTCCACACAATTGCTTCCCCGATGGCTACAATCTCCAGGAGTTTAAATGTAAGGTCAATAGACACCTCCTAACACACTAACCTGCTCCCATTCTATCAAACACTCTTCCCATCTGCCCAACCCTCATCCTCGCTATCCTTACTCATCTGTCACCTTCCTCCTGACATTCCCTATGTCTAACCACTCCTTCTCTTTACCTTCCCCTATGTAGCCCCATGCGCAATAGTGGCAGTGGAATGCCTTGCTTGGGGTGAGATGATTAAAAAAAAAAAAAAAAAAAAAAATAGCAGTAGATTGATTCACCTATTATCCAGTTCACACTCTTCCCATGTCTCTTGAACAAAATTAGCAGTTTATATCTTTTTTTTTTATAATAATCATGTGGCCACAAGCAAGGCATTTTACTGCCACTGTTGTGGAGGGGATTACATCGAAGGAAAGTTATGAGAAAGAATGACAGGTTACAGGGGGTGTCAGGAAAAGGGTATGAGGAGGAAGAGAATACTGATGAGAGTGGGGTGAATGGAGAAAAGAGCATGAGAGAGAGGATGCAGGTTAGTGAGACAGGAGATGACTATTGACTTTACATTTGAATTTTTGAAGATTGCAGCTGTTGGGAAAGCAAGTAAGCGGAAGGGAATTCCACAGGCAGACAGTGCAAGAAAAAAAGCTGCTGGAATAGAATTTACGTTTAAAATTTATCAGTTTCACAGTAAAAGAGTGGGACCTAGTTGGCTTGAGAAAATTCATAGGGGGTACCAGTGAGCTATGTTTATCAAAGCAGAAGCTGTGAAAGTATTTGTAGAAGAGACACAGGGAAGCCACACTGCGTCGGTGAGAAAGCAAATGTATCGTAGCTGCCAAATTGGGATCGATCACATTACGGATTCTCTGTTGGATTTTGTCAAGGACACCTAGGTGGATAGCAGGAGCACCTGACCAGATATGGCAGCAATATTCAATGCACAGGCGGATGGTAGATTTATATATGTGCAGGATTGTTTCAGATGGGAAAAACTTCCTGGCCCTGCACAGAGAACCAACCTTCTTAGCAGAGGATTTAGCTATAGATTCTGTATAGTTATTCTACTCGAGGTCTGATGTGAGAGTTAATCCAAGGAGGCGCAGTGTTTGACTTTCAGGGAGACTAGCTTGGTCCATGCTAATGGGCAGGAGGAACAATTATCTGTGATAGTTAATAGATAGCAGCTTTGTTTTAGAAGCATTAAAATTTACAAGCCATTTCTTACCCCGGTCCACCACAGATTGGAGGTCCTTTTCAAGCTCAGCAGTGAGGTTTGCTTTGTCAGTCTTGTTTCTTGTTTAGGATTGAGTTTCTGGTTCCTGATAAAGTATTTTCATTCACTCACACTCAGTAAACCCTTGTACCTCAGTGGTATTATCACCCTGTTTAGAGAGAATGGGTTAAAAAGAATTTCTCACTTTTATGAAATTATGTCTGAAGAACTTTACCATCATTTTGATAGATTATTAAAAAACAATTCCTCATAGAATGTCTTGTAATCTGTCCTGAGTTCTGATGTTTCTAAGACTATGATTCCTTGATTTTACTATTCAACATATTTCAGGTAAACTAATAAAACCAACTAGAGAATCATTTCCACTTTTATTTTAATCCCCAAAAAGTAAATAGTCAAAATGGTTGGTTGTTGGTTGTTTTGTTTTTATGGCATATCAACCTCGGCAGGTCATTTATTGCCAACTAAATTTTATTTATTTAATGCTGATTATACCTTTTTCTTTCAACAATTTATTGTTGTTTTTATATAAGTTTTGTGTCTAGTAATATTTCTTTCTTTTTGAGTATCAAGATTCATTGGGATTTGTTTTTAAGGGCAGGGTCCCCAAGTCCTACCCTGTTATTTAACTCATAACTGGAGGAAAGGAATGGATTAATACCTTTCCCAAGGGTACCAGTGCTTAAGTGAATGCAGGGTATTCAACTGGAATTTGAACTCGGCTCACCGATTTCTCTTTCCAAGCCGATATCCACTGCACCACAATACACATCCGTCACTAAATGCTTACAGCACCTAGTATTTCCAAGCGGTCACCCATCTAAGTACTGACCTGGCTCAACGTTGCTTAACTTCAGTGATCAAGCGAGAACCAGTGTATTCAATGTGATATGGCTGTAGGCAGTCAAAATAGAAAGCAGAATAAATTAGAAGTCACCCATTCCCCATTTGCTTTGCAAATTGAAATCTAAGGAAATTGATATAATCAGTTTCATTTTGATTTTTTTCCTATTCTTCAATCAATAGCATTAGTTCATCTCTTACATCATTTATATTGTATTGTATAGAAACAAAATCTAATAAAGGATAAAATAAAAAGAAAAGAGAAATGACATAAATTTTGGAAAAGGTCCTACTTTTATAGTTCAGTTGTTAAAACAGATTTGAATCCAAAATCAGTGAGATTAGTGGTTTAATTTCAAACTTTTAATAGATAATATTCATTAATCAGTACCAACTCACTTAAGAGAAAGTATTTTCTTTTGCTAAATAAAAGAAAAATTATCTTTTTTGAATGTAATCACAATATTGATAAAAAAAAAACTTAGTAGATTAAGGGTGATAATATTTTAAGATAATTTTGACACATTTTTAAGCTGAGATAGAACTTAAATTTTTCATTTGTAAGTCATTTATGCCAGTTGAGTATACATATATTTCACTAGACCATATTTTTTCTCTCTATATATGTGAAAGCATGTGTAATACCCTATCCTTGACATCCACCAACTAGGGGAGGTAATACAGTTTTGGTGGTACTGCCACCCCTGGCACTACCAATAACTTTTGCTATCTGACAAGGTATTTTTTTTCTGTAGAAATTTTTTTTTTTAATCATATCACCCAAAGCAAGGCGATAATGCCACTGATGTGCAGGGGGCTATGTAAGGGTAAAAAGAATGGAAAAGAGAAAGCCGGAAACCACATCCTAAACAGGGAACAAGGGATGAGCCTCTTCATCTGTTCAATAGACGTGGGTGGAGTGTGAACCGGGCAATAGTTTGGTCTATCTACTTCAATTGAAAAAAAATAAAAAAAGAAAAGAGTGAAAAGATTGGAAAAGAGAAAACCGGAAACCGCATCCTAAACAGGAAACAAGGGATGAGCCTCTTCACTTGTTCAATAGACGTGGGTGGAGTGTGGACCAGGTGATAGTTTAGTTTAGTCTATCTACTCCAATTGTCCATCTCTTGCAATTTTTTACAACTGCAAGTTATATTTTCAATGTTGTGTTAAAAATGTTTACTTTTGATCGTTAACCAATATGCAACATGACCATTATCAATGATGTAGAATGAAAAGTTTCACACTAGAAGTAGCATTGTATTGTGATATAGAAATAATAATCAGCTTTTATACTTATGATTGGTCAGATATGGGGATTGATATTTAACACTGAGAAAAATCCTTTTGATCAAAATGGACTTATACAAAATTACAATATTGTATTATAGTGTCTACTCCAAGACATTACATCTGACAGAAAGCAGCTACTGTAAGGCTGAATATAAGAATTGGTAATGTATTGGAATTTAGAATAATTCATCTGAAAATAAGATTAATCAAATACAGAATAAAACACAAAATGGCTAAATAATCCTGTAAGGTGATATCATGACACTGTCTTTATAAGGTCCAAACTCAAAGATCTATCCTCATTTTTCCACATCATTACTCAGGCAGCATGAAGCTCCCTTCACCACAAGCCCCAGATAGTGGAATCAGGTTATGGAAGAACAGAGCTGGCAGCCTTGAGAGAAAGAAGCTAACCATGAATTAAAAGGGACCTCATCTTTGACGAGATATCTGCTTTTTCTCTTAAGCTAAGTCTGTAGATGCACATTGTCTGCAAATACTTCTTTTTCTTTATTTCTTTTATTCTATTTGGATACTGAATATATTTTAAAAGTACAAGTTTTTGTGTTTCATTCTTTTTTATTTATAATCATATCGCCCAAAGCAAGGAATTTTACTTCCACTGGTGCACAGGGGGTTACATAGGAGAAAAGTTATGAAAAAAAAAATGACAGGTTATAGGGGTGTCAGGAAGTGGGTAAGAGAAGGATGAGAATACTGATTAGAATGAAGTGGATGGAGAAGGGAGCAATATAAAAAGGATGCAGGTTAGTGAGATAGGAGATGACTACTGACTTTACATTTAAATTTATGGAGACTGTAGCTGTCAGATAAGCAAGTAAACGGAAGGGAATTCCACAGGCAGGAAGTGTGAGAAAAGAAGCTGTTGCTCAGTTCATTCGAGTAGATGGGACTTAGTGTTAACCATCCATAAATTTGGGGTTGCATCTTAGCATATTATTCCAACTGTTGTATCTTGGTTATACATTGGTTCAAAATGAGAAATCAGAGAGAGGAGTTCAAATTCCAATTGATTTCGTTGCTTTCACTTATGCACAAATACCTTTGTGAAAGGTATTAATTCATCTCATCTCTCTCCACCTACAGGCTGAATAGCAGGGGTTCTGTAGCCTTGGCTGGCGACCAGCCTGCTGCAGAAAGAAAAATGGCATACTACTGTGGGAAAATCTTCTGCTTAGTCAGTTATGGATCAAAATAGACATGATCACCCAAACATGTCTCACATATGGTACTTAACTGGCTGATATTATTGCATCATTGCACATTATCATGAATATAACTCCCACAAATGTTCTCTGTCAGCTTCATCAATTAATAAACAATAAATTTAAATCATGTCACTCTACAAATGCCTACATTGGAGCATGATATAGAATTAATTTTAATTCTTAAACATAGCACATTAAAAAAAAACAAAACCTTTTCAACCTGGGCTGAAATATTTTTACTCCAACAAGTCCCTATCAATTTTAATCTAGGTACTTTTGATGATGTGCGTTGTGGTACAGTGTATATCGGCTCGAAATGAGAAACCGGGGAGCCAAGTTCGAATTCTAGTTGAATCCATTGTACTCACTTACAAAATACCCTTGGGAAAGATATTAATCCATCTCTTCCTTCCAGTTATGGGTTAAATAGCAGGATAGATTGGGTTCTATAGCCTTGGTCGGCAACCAGTCAACCGCAGAAAGCAATGGCAACCTACTGCGGGATAATCTTCTGCCCAGTCAGTTGTGTCTCTTTTGAGACCTGATCGCCCAAGCGTGTATCATGTATGGCACTTTAACTGACTGACTTTTGATGAAGCTCTCAAAAAACATTAGAAACAAATTTTGAACAATTTTTAAAGAATGATTTCTTCCAAGTAAAAAAAGTTACTAAAATACATTTAAAATATAAGTATATATTTAACAAAATCAACTTTTTAAACAAAACAGATTTAAAAATAAATTATGTAAAATATCAGTAAAAAAAATTGCACCTTATCTCAATATGGAAGTAAAAATATAAAATTTAATTATGTTCATCGCAATCATTTTCTAAAAACATGAATTCACTCAAAAAAAGAAATGACAACAAGAATTTTGTTGAGTTATTAAGAAATGATCTGTGCCATATGGAAAGTTAACTTTAGTAGATAAAGAACATCACCAGAAAAGTACTATATTTTATCATGATTTATGATAGAATAAGAGATATTTGTAAAATCAAAGTAATAAGACAATATACTAATATGAACACTAATATATGCAAGAAAAGGCTGATAGAAAACTAAATTATGCATATGAAGACATTCATACACCTACACATATATAGAATTGCAGGCATATACCGATATACATGCTGCAGAAGAGTAAGAACAATGGATAGAAATTGTACATTAGAGAAGGACATGACTTTTTATCATCTGCATTTGTATAAACAAGAGAATACTGAAAGGTTCTTAGCCCAACCAACTTCTCTGCCTTTTTGCTCTATCCCTAATATCCAGAACTCTTTCTCTACAAATACAACAAATTTATATATATATATAGGGTATCGAGGCAGCAGATAATTTTCTAAACATATACTGTTAAATGTAAGAGACAATGAATGTCTGTTATGTTTAATCATGAGCTGTTCTGAACATCATATTTTGGCTTTAATTTCAGGTAAAATTAATTCCAAAAATTCTTCAGCATGTAACCTCTCTGAAGATGGCTCATGTGAGCTGAAAGTTTAGAACCAACTTAATAAAAAATTATCCAAATGTTGGAGAATTTTTGTATTTATTTTCACCTGAAATTAAAGCAAAAATACAATGTTTAGAACGGCTAATGATAATACACATTCATTGTCTCTTATATTTAACAGTATATGTTTAGAAAAAAAAAAAATATATATATATATATATATTAGTTTTAGTACAAAGAATTTATCACTTTAACTGAGCAGGTTCATGCTGACTTTGAAGTTTTCTGAGGAGACCATTATGATGTCTTCACTCATCAGATTTGTGTTTATATATATATATATATATATATATATATATATATATATATATATAATGGGAGAATATGATATATAAATTTCTATATATCTTCAAAAATTTTAATGAAATGTCAACTGGCATCTTCTATCTAATTGAATCCTGTTCATCTAGTGTCCTTTCCGCAATCCTCCCTAGACTCAGTCTTTTCTCTTAATTTCATTCCTTGTAGCTCCCTGCATACTATTGGAATTCCCACCTTGCTTGGAGTAAAATGATTAAAAAATGATTAAAAACAAACAAAACAATGTTAGGCAACTGAATGACAAAGTGCAAAAATTATCCTCTGAATGTCTGATGAAGTCATTTCAGAGGATGAAAAGCATTAAACAAATTTTTTCCATTCATTTGCCTAATAGATACATATGTGACATTTTATTATGTAAGTCAATATTTTTTATAGCAAATTTGCTAATAATTATAATTTACAAATATTTTGAAGACTCAAACCAAATGGTTTAAAATTTTTCTCATGGATCTAGGTTCTTGAATCATAAAATACTTTTTGTAATGCAATTCCTCTCAAGCTTTGTGGCTGACACACACACACACACACATGCACAAATAAATGCCCATACCTTATATTTCTACAAGGATAGACACAAACTAGATGGATTGTAAATACAGCATTAACCAATTGATGTAGGGGAAATTTTTCAAGATATTTATGTCATGTGACTCTCAGCATATAACCAGTCAGTTAAGTGCCATACGGGAAACACACATGGGGATCATGTCTCGAAAGAGACATGACTGACTGGGCGAAAGATCATCCTGCAGTAGGTTGCCATTGCTTTCTGCAGCAGACTGGTTGCCAACCAAGGCTATAGAACCCAATCTGTTCTGTTATTTAACCCATAACTGGAGGGAAGAGACGGATTTATTACCTTTCCCAAGGGTATTTGCGCGTAAGTGAATGCAATGAATTCAACTGGAATTCGAACTCGGCTCCCCGATTTGTCATTGTGAGCCGATATCCACTGCACCACAATGCACATCCCAGCATATAATACCTATCCTTATTAAAAACAGTCTTACAACTAAGTTAAACATAAGTTTTAATTTATAACTTCAAAAGAAACGTATTTGATTAAACTAATATTCCATATACCTGAGTAAATTATTCTTCTCTTGTTCTACATCTTAATATAAGCTCTTTCATCATCTGTCTTTCACCCACTGATTTTGTTAATTTCTTTACTCTTTGGAATTGAATATTACTTGCAGCAGTTGTGGTGCAGTTGATATCAATTCGGATCCAGTAGAATTTGTTGCATTCAATTACAAATACCTTTGGGAAAGGTATTAATCTGTCTCGTTTCCCTCCAGCTATGGATTAAATAGAAGGACACTTTGGGTTCTATAACCTCAGTTGGTAACTAATCTACCACAGAGAATAATAGCAATCTACTGTGGGAAACATCTTCTGCTCAGTCAGTTATGTTTCTTTTAAGACATGATCGCCCAAGCATGTATCATGCATGGCACTTAACTGACTGACTTAAATATTGTTTTCTATAAAAGCATTTTCTTTAATAATGAAATAGTATTGGATTAATATATGTAGGCCACATTTTAGTAAAATGAGCTATCATCATCAAAAACAAAAATTCACCAATAACAATAATCACATTTATTCACTTTGGTTCATTAGATAATAAATTATATCACTTAACACTCTCCATAATTTACCTTGCACTTCATTTACCCTGATGTATATTTAAGAGTGTTCCGCAATTGAAAAATTTTGAAAAACTAATACTTTTACTTCTGTTATAGATACGTTTACTGCAAAACAAAATCCTTACATTTACTTAGCTAAACTCATCAGTGAACAAAATACATTGGTTAAGAAAAGTTTTTTTCCCGTACTGATGAGCTGTAATACAGCAAAACAGATCTGTCTGCGGATGACTATATATATATATATATATATATGTGTGTGTGTGTGTGTGTGTGTAAACTTATCACTATACTCGGTTCGAAAAACCCTCTGAGTATATACTCAGAAGGAAAAAATGGATGTAAAAAAAGAAAGAGCTAAGTATGTGAACATCAGTCAAAGTATGTAACCCAAAGAAAAAACCTGAGATGAATAATCTATAACAAAAAAAGTGCTCAATATGTAAGCTGAGCAGAGCAGACAAAATAGATAACCTAAAGAGCCAACAAACCTACCTAGGTTTCACCTTAGGCTGGCTTCCCTGAGGATCCGGTTAGGTGAAACGTAGGTAGGTTTGTTGGCTCTTTAGGTTATCTATTTTATATATATATATGTAGCATAAATCTTTAAGTAGTATCTTATAGTAAAAACTTAGGATAAACTTGTTTTAATATCAGTCAGTTAAGTGCCATACGTGTTACACACTTGAACAATCATGTCTCGAAAGAAACATAACTGGCTAAGTAGAAGATTTTCCCACAATAGATTGCCATTACTTTCTGCAGTAGACTGGTTGCCACCCAAGGCTATAGAACCTAATCTGCCCTGCTAATTAACCCATAGAGAGGAAAAGAATTAATACTTTTTCCAAGAGTATTTGTGTAAAAGTGAATGGAATCCATTCAACTGGAATTTGAACTCAGCTCTCTGATTTCTTGTTCTGAGTTGATATCCACTGCACCAGAACACACACACATATATATATATTCAACTATAGATTTATCTATTTCTTAGTAACTCTCAGTTAATCAAAGTATGGTTATATATATATATATATATGTGTGTGTGTGTGCATATGTGTGAAGACAAATAGAAATCATTTTTTCATACATTTGTTGTAAATGTTCCAGGCATTTAGAAAAGTTGTCTCTGAAAAGATCTGACTCAACCATAAAACAAATAAAATGTAGATAAATAAATAAAAATAGATTATAAATTTATTTGAAAAAATATTTATGAATCCAAAATTATGAAAATACAAAGGATATAAAAGAGTGTTGAACTGTAACGTAATATCCTCCTGTATGGCAGTGAAGACAGGACAATTTCCTCAAAGATGGCACAAAGACTTGAGAAAGCAAAGATGTAGATTGGATGCTGAGATTACAAGGAACTGAGCAAGTAAGCAATGGGGAAGTTTTAAGGAAAAGAGAAACAAAAACAACACTTATGCTTGAAATGAGAAAAGACCAGTTGAAATTTCTAGGACTCATAATCAGGAAAGGTGCTTGAAGAATATGACACTCACAGAATATATTGAAGGCAATAAGGACAGGGAAAGCAGTAGGTCATCTACCTGATGAGCTTATGTAAATGTATGTAAAAATGGGAGAGATGGTAAAAAAACAAAAATAACTAGCAACTATAAAAGATAGAAAGTTGTGAGGAGTCATGATCATCAAAATCATGAAGGGATATGACATAGAGGAAAAATGATTATCAAACATATGGAAGGTTTGCATTTCTGATATGACAAATTGTCATATAAGCAATGGCAATTTTTTATTTTATATATGTGTACGTGTGTATATTTTGGCTTTGGTGCATATATATATATATATATATATATATATATATATATATATATATAAATTTTAAAAATCTTATATTGAAACCCATTCCTTCTCGCCTAAATACACCTCTTCAAACAGCCCAAAATGTTAACTTTAAAAAGTAATTTAACTCATTTAGTTGTCTATCTTTATAAAATATGAACTCCTATTCCTCCCCTTCCTAAATATAATGTTTCAACACCCTGTAACCCTGCGACTACCAGCTCTGTCCTTTTTTACTTTGTGACTGTTGTTAACCTAAAACCCATCAACACTCTACCCCAGGGTCTTCACCATTTGGAAAAAACAATGTTGCTGACATGATGTAGAATCTCTATTAGAGATCCTATGTCAAAATGTACATCTGACACCTTTGAATTTTGAAAATTTTCTCTAATTTATATATATATATATATATATATATATATATGTATTTGTGTATTTAGGCAGCAAATCTTCTTTTAAACTTGTCAGATTAAGTAAATTGCAAACAATATGTTTGCTTATTTTAAATAAAATCTGTTCATACTCACGGATAATATTTCGTGTATTACAATCAAAAGATGTCAGAAATGAGCTGTAACGTTGACAGATGTTATTTTTATTCATTTCTTAAGGTATCCAAGTACTTTCAACCTCTTTCTGAGGTCATCTTTAGGGGTGTAAGTTATGGTAACAAATGTAACCAGAAAACTGTGTTGCTAAAAATTACTGTACATTTTTTCTGCTTCAAATGTAATGGTTGACAAATTGCTAGCATTCATTAGAACAGGAAAAGTATATATATATATATATATATATATATATATATATATGTGTGTGGGTGTTTGTGTGTATCTGTGTTTTTACTCATTATATTTGTATATCATATATATTTATTTCATTAATAAGTTTATATTAACAAGCATATAAATAAAAGTGGAAGCATAATAAATAAGACTGAAAAATAAAGACTGCCTCCAATAATGAATGACTGCTTTGCCTTAACAGAGAAATAAGATAATGTTTGCTATAAATTTTTAGAACCAAAATTTAAATGTGTGTGCATGTGGTGTGTGTTTAAAAATGTGTGTAAAAAAGTACTTTAACAAAATTACTGGTTGTTGCAAAAGTCTAATTCAACTCATACAATATGGCTGAATATTCTGACCAATGACATATGTCATTTTGTATTATTTACGTCTCAATCTCAGAATGAGGGAATTGTTAAAAATTGTTTTTCTGTATTTTGTATTTGATAAGAAAAAGAAAGTTTAACATTTGTTAATACTTTATTACATAAATACAAAACTCTTCTTTACATTTCAAATACAGAGTGTAATATTTCCAGATGAATAAATTGTTTTCCATTCTTTCTTTGCTTGTGCTCATCCATTTAGCAATCTGAGTCTGTTAACATTTTACTTTCTATCTGTTTCTATCAATCTTAATAATTTCTATCTTAAGTCTGTCAAACTAAATCAGTTTCTATCTTACGAAATAAAAAAATTCTTTGTATATGACTTTGCATGTAACAGTATGGCCATGCATGTAATTAGTTCATATATACTTAATTTTATCATAAATATGTGAACATATTCTTTTTTTATATGTAAAAATCATGGATGTTACTGTTTATGTGTGAGATAGCAACACACACACGTATGTATGTAAAGATAGGCAAATAAACAAATACGTATACATCAGAGTTCTGTTATTTTGACCATATGGAAGAAGTTCATCTGAATAATATTTAAATACGACTTTTATTCTTACAACTGATCCATAAATATTGTTTGAGTAACTCATTGAAAAGCCTTCTCTTAAATGTATTTAAACAAATAATTATTTCCTGAATTTTTTGTTCATAATTTTTTTATCTTTATTAAATAATAATATTTTGCAGCTGAATCTTTTTACTTTAAGTTCTAACATATTGCCAGATAAAAAAAATTGTGTATTCAGTTCTATTAAGAAAAAAGAAATGATTGTGTTACTGAATTTAAAATAGGTTCTTAAAACAATGATTTACAAAATGATAACAATTGTTATTTTAAGGAAGCAATGGGTTTCTCTTGCTGAGAACAGATTTGTATTCCTCTCTGAGTTTTCTTGCTTTTAGATTTTTAAAAGATTTATTGTGCTAGAATCTTTTTCTTGTTTTTTTGTTTCTATTTAATCATCATCTACAATTATTGTAGATGATATCTTATTTATTTTATTGTGTTGAAGAAGTGGGAGGAAACAAAGTCAAATTTTAAGGAAAGATACTTCAATATGACAAAGCCAAATAAGAAAAAAGAAAACATATGAAATGAAAAAAGACTGAATGAGAATTAGAAAAGCTGAAAAAAGAAAGAAAAAAAGGAAAAAGTAGCATTAAACTAACAAAGATGAAAGGAATAAAACAACCCAAAAAAGTATTTTGAGAAAAAATATTGGTCAGAAGAAAGAAAGAAAAAAATTGAAAGAGACAAGGGAAGATGAGAGATTAAATCATCTGAAGACAAAAAAAAAAGAAAAAAAAATCGATTAAGAATGTTAAAAAAGAAAAAAAAAGAGAAATGAACAAAAATGTAAAATTTAGAGAATAAGTATTAAAAAAATGGAAGCAGAGCTGAGTAAAAAAAATATGGAAAAAATACAGAATATTGTAATCATGAGAAATCCACTAAAAGTAATATATATATATATATATATATATATATATATATGTGTGTTTTATGATGCTGGAACTCAAAGATGTAAATTTGTATTTTGTAGGGATTTTATGATACTCACCAGCTGGTATTTGCTCTGTTTCAAATTTCTTCTACGAGGTTATCTGAAAAGCCAAGTACCTAAATATGTCCAGTAAAATGTGTGTAGGAAAAATTCAGACGCAGTTGCAATATTGCTAGCAGCAGCAGTCATAGGAAGAGCAGCAGCAGCTTTAGTCTAAGCACTTACATAACAAAAATTAAATTAAATACTCACATTAATATAATGAAAAATAATAAGAAATAATGGCAGTACTAATAGTAATAAATATTATCTAATTATAATTGTTGCAGTTATTGCTTTGAAAGTTTTATATTTCCCACTTTAAAAAGGAAATCTACAATAAATGTAGAAGATGCAGGTTTAATAATGTCAGTCAGGTTCGATATTAGGAGAGGTTGATGATGTTTTAAGTCTGACATGTTATTAGCTGAATCTTTATCTGAAAATTACAATCTATAATGTTTGATCTTAGATAAGTAATATTCATTACTGGATTAAGTGCATTAACAAGGATGGTGGATATGTTAATAAATAATTGTATAAGATGAACACTGTTTTTCATCATTACACTAATAACACAGATAACACACACACACACATATATATATATATATATATATATATATATAAGAAAAGGAAAACTTTTCTTTGCAAATACATTTCATTTCCAGGGTAACTTTATCAAAGTAAAGCCTCTCAGAGGATTAAAGAGACTGGTAAAAGTTTTCCTTTAATTTATATTGTCTTTACAATTTCTGTACGCAAGTATATATATATATATATATATATATATATATGTATAGAGAGAGAGAGAAAAGAGAAACTGAGATACTATCATCTAAATTATAAAAAAATTAAAATAATGCTGGCATCTCATTTTAACAGATATATTTACCAAAATGACACAAAAATATCTAGAAATACTTAAAAGCAAATTTATTTAATAAAATTGCCATTGGCTTCAGCCATAGCCTTCAGGCAACTTCAGAATCTCCTGCAACTGGACAGTCACCATGTTTAAGGCCATTATCCTGGTCTTCAGTTCATCTTTGGTGTTACAAGATTTTTGGTCTCTTGCTCAACTGTGCCCCACACCTAATCATCAAGGAGATTGCAAACTGGGGAGTTAGATAGCCAAATGTAAGGAGTGATGTGGTGATGTGGTTGCAGAAATTGACTAACAGCTATGACTGAGTTTTTCTGATTGTGTGACATGATGCAGAGTCCTGTTGCTAGCCATAGGGTCTTCCAGCAACCACCCTCTTGACCAAGGGCAGCACTACCTCATCAAGGCACTTGATTTAGGTCTTCATGTTGATTCTGAGGCCCCGCAGAAAGATGAATGGAGGCATCATGTCAGCAGCACTAGTGGTCACTCCAGACAACTTCGTAATCATCATTAGACTCATCCAACTTTCTGAATCCTTTGCACTGTCCTCAGATTGACACCCAAACACTCTGAGATGTTTATATTGGAGCTTCTGGTATGGATGCCAAGCAGTACAGCATTCTGTTCCTAAATTTCTAGCAGAGTGAATTGCATCATAATGCTCTTTTCCTCAGAGATGGTGCCCAACTGATCCTACTATACTGTGAAAATCATATAGAAAAATGATTATGCATGAAATTGAAAATATAAAATGGTGACATTTTATCCATTGCACCATATATAATATACACTGGGGATAATTTATTCATCACACCATTTATTTGTGGGTTGATTTGTTTTTTTTTTATAGCTTATCAATTTTTTGTAGGTTATTTAAAGCCAGATAATATTTCGGTTTTGTAAAAATAATTTTTTTTGTTTTTTGTTTTTGCCAGTGGCAAAAACAAAAGACAAAAAAATTTATTTTTTATTGTAATAAAAATTTTTTAGAGTTAATAATGCCTTTCAGATACAATTCCTACTATTTAACCCATACCTACAGAGAGAAGAGGTGGATTCATACCTTTCCCAAGAGTATTTATGTCTAAGTGAATGTAACAAACCTGATTGGAATTCAAACTTTGCTTTCGATTTCTCATTCAAAGCCATTACACCACCAGCACATCCAAGAATACAGTTATTACAGTATAACCTGGATATAATAGAAACCCGGATATAAGAGAGATTTTCTCTTGTCCCAAATTAGAGCCTGTAGTAATAGTAATGTATATAAAACAGATGAAACCCAGATATAAGAGAACCTTTATCCAGTCCCAACAACTCTCTTATATCCGGGTTACACTGTAAAATTTTCAATCAGTCACCCATCTATGTAATGACCAAACTCAACATTATTTAACTACAGTGACAATGAGGACTGGTGTTTCAACTTGATAATTTACATATACATTTGAGTATACCGTAAAAAGAAAATCTGTAATAAGCCCTCTTAATAAAATATTTTATTTAAAATATTAGAAATAAAAAAATGGGAGAGGCTGGAATTGGGCTAAATACCCCCAAAGAAAATGGTGACGGTTTCAGAATAATATTTATCTATCAGATCAAACCAAGTTAATTTGTTAAGTAATTCATCACTTGTTATTCCTGAGAACTGTAAATTTTGGAACCATATGGTGTCTATATATTTATGAACATTCTTTTGCGATGCAACTACATGAATATTACTTTGATTTATTGTTGCTTATTTCATTATATATATATATATATATATATATATCACTTTAAATGTTATTCTTAGTGGATACTTATATTTGAGTAGATGTTTCATTTATTTTTTAATAATTTGCCTTCCTGAATATTTGATATCTGGGTAGAGGGAAACCATCACTAGATCTTACATATGTTAAGAGACTTGGCCATGGAGCAACCTTGTTCAAATAAAGTTTGAGACATGCCTTTAAGCAAAATCCTTCTCGTATTAAATACCATGAAATTTTCATATCTGCTCAGCTTTGTATCCAAATGTAAACAAAATAATTTTCTAAGGTAATGGATTTTATTTATCAATTCAACAAATCTTTATCACTTTATATAGTCATAAACAAAAACAAACCAACATATTTTTATCACTGATATATAAGTATATAATACATGTATATCAGAAATAGAACCATAGAGAAAATTCCATATCTAAAAAATTCTGCTTATATACAGATTTATTTGGATGAGTATCTTCATCTTGGCTATTGTTGTATCTTATTCAGCCTAAAGTAATCAAAAAAACTTGAAAAATATTTATTATTTGCTTTTTCAATTCGTATATTTAAAATGTTTTCTATTTCTTTCTTTGTAAGATAATTTTTATTTTTGTAGATAGTTCTTTGATTGTCATTTCTATTTTCTCTACTGTTTCTTGTGCTAAAAAACTATAGCTCAGATGGAAGTAAAATTTTCTGTTTTAGACTCTACTTTAACCAAAATGTCTATGTATATACAGTAATAAATATTATGTAAATATTACTTAATATATGATTTAAACATTCTTAATAAAATCCAAAGAATCAGTGATGTTATTAGACTTGACATCATGGCTTCACTCATTTTCTCATCACTGTAATGTAGTTTCTGTGTGCCCTTTGTATACTTTTATGACCTGTGAGTGTCGAATTCTTCAAGCCCTCCTTCTTCATTATATGTCCCACAAAACTTCAGATATCTTTTACTGATGTTAAGTATCAGTTTCTTTTTCATGTCCATGCTCTCTAAAACCTCATCATTGCTCACATGTTCAGTCCATGGTATCCTCAGCATCCTTCTGTAGAACCTCATTTCACTTGCTTAATGTCTTTTCTTCATCTTTGATGAGATTGTCCAGAATTTGCTGCCATATTGAAGGCCAGACATCCCAGTACTCTCTTCTTTGTTTCTAGCAAAATTTTCCTATCTCTCAATACTCTACTCAGCTGTTGGAATTCATCTTTGGCCATACCAGTATGCCTTCAAGTCTCGGTGTCACACATTTCATCCTCTGTTAGAATGCTTTCCAAGTATTTAAATTTCTATACTTTATATCCATGAAAAAAAACATTCTTTTCAAAACAATATACATTTTACTTGATCTCTGTAGCTATACAAGTCTTGTCATCTTTTAATTTCAACTAATGCAAATACTTATTCAAACAGATGCAAAATAAAATTGCAGCTAAAGTCTAATGAACACCATTGTCATTTGCATGAGTTAATCTTTTTTCTTTTGTTTTGTAATATTTGTCAGTTTTTATTTGGACATTAACACAAAATGGCAAAGCAGATAAAAACAATTATATATCATAGTTTTTTTATATATCAGTCAGTTAAGTGCCATATGTGATACACACTTGGGTGATCATGTCTCAAAAGAGACATGACTGACTGGGCAGAAGATTTTCCCGAAGTAGGCTGCCATTGCTTTCTGCAGCAAACTGGTTTCCAGCCAAAGCTATAGAGCCCAATCTGTCCTGTTATTTAACTTATAACTGGAGGGAGAAGAGACAGATTAATACCTTTCTAAGGGTATTTGCGCGTAAGTGAATGCGATGAATTCAAATAGAATTTGATCTCAGCTCTCCAATTTTGTGTTTCAAGCCAATATCCACTGCACCACATTTTTATATAATTGATTACAATTGTAATTTTAATTTTTCAGTTTTATCTAGAGGCTTATAAGCAATTTAAACTTAATTTAATGGTGTCTTTTTTTTTTCCAGTTTTCATAAAAATCACACAAACAAATATATACAAAAACAGAACAGAGTAGGCATGAGCTCACAGTCCCCATTTGACTGAAAATTTCTTTATTCTTCAAATTAGAGCATTTTAAAAGTATTGCCCCAACAAAAATTTTGCTATAATGTGCCATTTTTGCTGTGTTACCATAGCAGATATACACAAGCATAGCTAAAAATTAATCCTTATAATGCAGATTCTTATAATTTAAACGTAGATAAATGTTTACAGTAGACATGATAAGCTGTTATTAAATTGCAAATTTATTTTTATTGTAAATTAAAGATTTTTACTGAGTTTAGTTTTCTTTGTCTTCTTGAATTACCAAAATTTAAACTTTAAGTCCTGATAAATTATAATTTAAACAATGTCAATAAATGAAAGTTACCTTTATTGATAACAAAAAGTGTAATAAATTTAATCACCAGATATAAAATCCATTGTATATCTCTTTACCAGCAATTTTTTTGTGTGTAACACTTTTCACAGTGTACAGATGCTACACTCTGATCCTTAATTACTCTCCACCACCTTGTCCACAGTGGCGAGATGTGACAGAGGGTAATTTTAATTTGGGGTGCCCATAAGTGTACAAAAAGTTGGCCAGTTCCTGCAACTACTGTCACCAAACCTTTCTCTTTAGTTATAATGTGGAAGATGATGCCCCAGGACCAGGCATCCTTCAAAGCTTTTTCATGAACTATCCAAAGAAAGAAACACAGCAGAGAGTTGGAGAACAGAAACTACACTTTGATCCCAACCAAAAAGCCAGAAAGTGCTACACTCTGATATTAAGCAGAGGATTGGAGAAGTACATTTTGATCCTAGATAGAACATACATATACTCTAATCCTTGGCAGAAGTGCTGATCTTACATGTAAATCATCCTGTCATTTTTTATGGGTACTATACTAATAGATTCAATAAGCAATAAGTATTTTTCACTTTTAATTTAGAATATTTACTATTAGTTTGATGGAATGTCACACTTATATACATGGCATAATATATTTAATGGCTTTTCTTTAATGCTGTAATTGTTCAAATTGTTTTGTGCATTTTTTAAAGAAGTTTTTTAATACCTTAACTAGAACTAAATTATTCAGAACTGCATACAAATATATTAAAGATAAAGCAACAACAAAATTTTGAAAAAAAAATTGTAATACTTACTCCAAGTATGGAAGCCCAAAATATTTTTGCAAAAAACCTTTATCATATAACAGAATATTTTTTTTATTAACTTTCCTTGTTAATATTTTTTAAAAATGTTTAAAATAATCACTTATTTTTTTCAACTGAATATTAACTCAGTGATTAGATGCAAAACATTTACTTTCATGTATGTGGATATTTGTTGGATAAAGCCAAGCTTGTCAACTTTTCAGAAGTTTTTTGAAAACTGCATTGGTAAGTTTCATTAACAAAACTTCTGATCTGAAGATTAAAAATAGAATATAAGATAAAACTGACTTTTGGAAAAGATAGACCCAACAAGCACTTGCTAGATATTTCATACTGTTGGTAGATCATTGGGGATACCCAAATAACTAATTCAAGAATATATAATTAGCATATTCAAACAAAAAAATGGTTTCTTTAATAAATATATCTTTCCTATAATAGTTGCTATATTTGTATAAATATTTTCAGAACTAAATGAAGAGAGAGTAATATTTAAAATTTTAATCAAATGTTAATGTCCAAATTTCTGTCTTTATCTTTTTTCATTGTACACAAAAAACATTTACTTTCAAGCTTGTTACATTTTTTGAAGTGCCAAACAAACAATATGTTTTCATGAAATCACTTCTTTTCAAGTGTGTTTCTGAATTCAGAATGAATATATATATATATATATATATATACACACACACACACATATATATGTACATATATACAAATATAGTTTTCTTTTTGTTTCTTTGTTAATTCTTTCTCTTTATTTCACTTTCTCTTCTTTCCTTCTACTAATTAGAATAAACACTTCATTTTATCACTTCTAAGGTATTCTCTAATTGTAAACGTTTTTGTTACATTCTAAAATCTGCAATTATATATATTTATATTTTTTAAAAATGCATGCACACATTAATTTATACAGTGTCAAAAATCAATAACCTACAACCCTACATAAATTATTAATAGAATTCGTTTTTCTTTTTTACAAAATAGATACGCTTCATTGATTTTCTGAGTTGAATATTCATCACTATTTTCAATAGTTACATTTCCAGATTTTGCTTTGTGTGTTTTCATTGCTGTCCACAACAAATAATTCCTCTATCGATAGTTTACCTTTTTCTTAAATGATTGCATTTGTTATTAGTTCAATGTTTTCCCCATCAAGCCATTTTAAAAGTGAATACTTTTAACAATTTTTCGTAATTGAAAAAATTAGAATCTCATGAAAAAAAAAAATTCATAATTGCAAAACAAATATATCCAATTTCAATAATAATCCTTGTAATTAATTAGGTTAATTAGTGAAAACTAATAATATTTGATTAACTTAAAATGATTTGCTTGTGTATCTTACAAACAGATGCTTTATTTTCTCTTTTCGATCATTGAATAATTAATGAGATGCCATGTTTGGTTGCTGCTGTTATCTTTTAGCACTTGGCAATGACTGTCCATATGTGACAAAGACAAACTTTTGACACCACCAAAGGTATAAATACTTTTTGAAAACAATTCATGTTTTGTCATTTTTTTTTCTTTTTTCTTGATGTAAATTTTTATTTTTGATATTTTCAACTTTGTTATGTGTTTGTAAATTTATAAAAAATGAGGTTAGCTTCTGATATCATTTAAAACATTTATTTACTGTTTCTGTATTTAATTCCTTTTATTACTGTTACAAATCTATACTATAAAAAATGTAAAAGATGTTCATTGTAAAATAAATAATTTCAAAATAGAACTTTATTTATATGCATTTGTTGGTATAATCTCAAGTTATATGCAGAATTTATGGCATAAAAATAAAATAAAAAATAGGTTTCTCAAATTAAACTTTGGTTTTCATTTTATTTTGTTAGCAACGCAAAGCAATTTTTTCCAAAAATAAGTATTTATGCAAATATCATATATAAATTCATTTTATCAAATAATCTTCAAAATCTATAAATACAGACAGCTTTTTAAAAATTGTTGATATTTTGATTCTTTTCTTTTTATCATGTTTATTAAAATAATTGTAAATCAAAAAGAGAATAAAAAAAAAAATTTTAAAAATGTTTTTTTTCTTTTGTTACATTATTTTTTATTTTTGGTTATTTATTTACAAAAGATTATTTAAGCATAAACTAAAACTCTCCCTAAATAAATCACTTTTTTTACTAACATTGTAAAAAAAACAAAAGAAAAATATTTTTCAACAGAATAAAATTTTATATTTGTCATTTTTAGATTTTTCTTTCTTCCTGGTTCATTTGGCTAACATTTAATATGAAAAATGCTAGTCTTCATATACATTTTTCTTTATATGTAATTATCTAAAAATTGATATTCTAAAAAATAATTTTAAGGCAAATACATAACTGCTTAGTCAGTGCCAATCTATTCTAAACATTAAAAAAAAATAGGTGTTGCAAACATTGATTTTTTAAAATTATTTTCTCTTTATAATTAATTTAGATTTTACTATTTTAAAATATATTTCTATTTTAAAAAATAAAAAAGAACATAGTCTTTTCCTGCCATTTTTTAAGTTCTGATTTTGAATACTCAACTTTGTTATGAGCATCAAAAATATTTTTTGCTTAATTTTTCTTCTGTTTCATTAGTCATGATCTGATTTTATAAGTATTTTATATCAATAATTTTTCTGTTTATTCCAGCTTTACCTATGTTCTTCATTTTGTTATATTTTTCTTCTGTAATAATCAAAATCAATTTCTTTATAAAAATTTAATTTGTTATCATAAATTGAAAAACATTTATTAGTTACTATTTGTTCCTTTTCATATTGTCATTTTTAATACTCTTGATCTGAACCAATACAATGTTATACAGATATAATTTGTTATACTCTTAGAATTATAAATATGGCTATAAAGACAGTGCATGCTTTTATTGGTTAACCTACATACTTTTGGTATCAGTTGAAACTGATACCTTCTTTTTTCTCTCTATATCTAAACTATAACTACTATAATTTTGGAAAGTAAAAATTTCACTGAAATGTGTTGAAAAATTTCCATGTTTTCATCTGAAATGGATAAAATACAAACTGCAACCTGAATGGTTGTAATATATAGGAAAAAAAGTTTAAACTGACACCATGAAGATATGTGTTAAATTTTTTACTCACCTAGTTCTTACAGGCTAAAAGTGGACAGAACACTATGTCTGTTGATCTGAGTGTACTTTATAAATTGATAATTCATTAAATGCTATATATAACAAGTCAATACCCTAATCAATAGTAGTAGTCATTTTATGCTCATGTAAAAAGCAAGCATATTTAGCCACTTGTAAATTGCTTCAATTTTACATGCTTTATGCCTACATAAAGAGAGGATTAAGATATTTTTGTAGATGTATTAAGTCTTGCAGTTCAAATAAAGTAAGATTCATTTAGGTTCTAGGTAAATACTTTTGGTTTGTAAAAATATAATTTTAAAATCTAAAACATACTGAAGCATTTATAAATAGAACTTTTCATATCTACTGTATTTTGCTGCTTATAAGATGCATATTTTCCCTATAAAATATCTCCTTGCATCCTATAAATTGAATGTTGGTGACAGGAGTTAATTTCTTTTGTAATCATTACATTCTAAATAGTTACCATAAACTTGGTACTTCTTTATGCTCTGTTATGAATTTGTCATAATTAGATTTTCATGTTAAAATATGCAATTTATTGGGAAAAATTCAGGATAGTGGAGATGACTATACAGAACAAGAAAGAATTTTTTTCCCTGATTTCTTCTTTCAAAATTTTGGGTTGAAGTGTCTACTACATGAGAGCATCTTATAAACTGTGAAACATGGTATATTATTATTGTGCTTATTTGAATGTATGACCTATATGTTTTTGACCCAGAATCAGTGTGTCATATCTGAATGATTCCTAGCCTCTATGAACTGAAATTAATTATGTTTTCTGACTACGAAACATACATAATAATATTAAGTAATAAAGAATCAAAACAACAAGGGCTTGGAAGGTTGTGGAAGAGGGTGTGAAGAAAAGAAGGTAAGAAAGCTGGATAAAAATGGAAAGAAAACCACACCTGCAGTCACTCTCTCACCGGCATGACGTGGCTTCCCTGTGCCTCTTCTATAAATACTTTCATGGCTTCTGCTCTGATGAACTTAGATCACTGGTGCCCCCTAGGCATGATTTTGCACAAGATACTAGATTAGCAACTAGGTCCCACCCTTTTACAGTGAAACCGATGAAATGTAACCGCAATTTCTACTCCAACAGCTTCTTTTCTCGCACTTCCCGCCTGTGGAATTCCCTTCCGCATACTTGCTTCCCCGACGTCTACAACCTCCAAGAGTTTAAATGTAAGGTCAATAGACACCTCCTAACACACTAACTCACACCCATTCTCTCAAACACTCTTCCTATGTACCTCCTTACTCGTCTATCACCCTCCTTCTGACGTTTCCTATATCCAATCGCTCTATGTAACCCCCTGTGCAATAGTGGCAGTGGAAATCCTTGTTTGTGGTGATATGATTAAAAAAAAATATATATATGTGCATTTATTGAGATGGGAAAAGGATGGTGAGAAAAGGTAGACACAGAGCGACAGGCTTACTGGCTGAAAACCAAGAGAAACTGAGTGAAATATTGAGAGGCAGGTAGGAAAAGTGTGAAAATTATGATACACTTAAAATTATGTAAAGGATGCAGCAGAATAGCATCCCTTATTCCTTTCTTGACTATGAAATTTATCTGTTTGTATAACACTTATATAATAACATGTGGGTAGTGAAGATTAGAAAGGGTAAGAGAGAGAATAAGAAGATACAGTCAAAGAGTAAGAGAGCAGTGGGTATAAGACAATGGATAAACTTAGTTGTCAACGCACTTAGAATTTTTTAGGTTTAGCTAATATTGCAAATTTTCTCTTGTAGTATAGTTGACAGTTACATTATCACATATATAAATCACTGATTTGTGAAAGAAAATCTTTATATGAAGATGGCCTGAGTATACTGGGTCAAAATATTGTCTATAATAACATCCATTCTAACCAAGAAGAGAAAATAGGTTGAATAAATAAAAGTATATTTATATCAAAATTAAATATTTTGAGCTATAGAAAATAATATCTGCACTGCAAGTTTGACTTTAAAAGTAATAAAACAAAACCAACATTTAATTCTTGAAAATTATTTTTAGATTATTTTTCGTAGTTTTTCTTTATTTATTAGTAAAGAAAAAACATGAAAAAAAACAAGTACAGAAGTCATTTATTATAAGTAGATTATGTTATCAAACATTTATTAGTAACAAATAAGTTGGATACCAAAAACTTTATTCGAAATAATTTTTAAAATATTAATCAAATAAATAATAATTTCAAGTCAATAATAGCAATGAAATCAAATTGTCCTAATTTTGATATCCTTAACTTAATGTTATTAAGTGTTTATTATTATTAGTTTTATTCAAAAGAGTCTGTCCCAAAGAGACTACCCCATGATGATCACAGTGGGTAGACTCTTTTGTATTTATTACTTTATGTCAGAACTTAAGCCAGCCTGAATCTTTTGAAATTGCATAAAATACTTCTAGTAAATGTGCACATAAAAAAATACCATCTTCTTTAATGATCATTTGCTTAACATTAACCAGTCATGTTATCCAAGGGACTGTCTCAGGGTGATCATAATAAATAATTTTCTCTGTACTTTGATTTGTAAAATGTAGAAAATAATGCAAATGTAAAATAAAATATTTTTTTTTGCATGTACAAAATGTTATTATAAACATTAAAACAGTTATTTTAAAACAAAGAACATGAGGAGGGGGAAAAGAAAAAAAGATCTGCTTTTTTTCTTGCTCTTTATTTTAAAATATCTGTTTTAATGGCAATAATAAATATAAATTTTTAGACCTTTAAAATTCTTAAAATATATGAGAAATATGAACTTTTAATTTCAGTACTTTTGTTATAGTTATTGTTTTATATGATAATATTCTTTTATGATAAAATACAATTCTAATACTTGATTATCATAGAATTTATATTTTATTAGAAAATACAGAAAATAATTTTTTCTTTACTTATTGTTTTATCTGGGAAGGGAAAGCTGTAAAGCCAATAATGAGTTATGAAAGGTAATTATTTGAAATTCAAGGACTTCTCAAGAGCTTTCCCTCAAAATATTAAAAGGTAAATGAAAAATTACACACTGCAATTAGACTTATCACATTTCTTCTTTATTTTACACCAGAAAAATACTAAAGGATTACTAAAAATCAACTATGAATTAGAAATGTTATCATAATTTCAGCATCAAGCTATTGATATGTACTGACCAGTTTTACTTGAACTCTCAGTGGTAAGGATAAAGAATTAAGACTTATTTAAAAATAAATCTTCATTCTTTATCACTGTCATTGACAATACATGTTTAAAAAAATATTTAATGATATTTAATTACTTAATGAAAAATATATACAACTCTATAAAATCAGAAAATAAGTGTTTTTATAGTTTTCCATATTCAGGTAATCAAAATTATGTAATTTAAAAATAATGAAGAAATAAAAAGGCATCATTTATAGCAATGGAAGCTATTTTGTCGTATTTTATGTTGATATAGAGTTTAGAAAAAAATGATTATAATTATGAAACAAAATAAATAACTTTAAATTTAGACAATCATATCCAAACAACTTTAATATTCATTTTATGTTGTTCTATGAGAAATTATATAAAAAATGATATCAATCAGAATCCACCAGAGACATTTTTGCATTTCTCTATCAGCCATATTGCTCCGTTTCGAGTTGAGAAGATGCTTGCTTGAGCAAGTCTTTTATTCCTGTGGTTCAATATATTCATTCATTTTATACTCTTGTAAAATAAGTATGTAAATACATATACACCAAAATGACAATTTTTAGTCAAAATGATTTTTATAACACATATCCTTAGTCTTTTCCGTCATATAACGTACGTATCATTGTTGTAATGTTAAGATGAATAATGGAAAATTTTCAAGTCACTATCCTGTTACTGCTAATAGTTCCCAAGTCATTAAGCAAATATATAATATTTAAGGAAAAATTAAAGTGAAGGTTCCATGATCTAAATTTATTTTTATATTCAAAGTATTTTATAAATTTTCTAAACAAAATATATGATTTTGAACATTTTCTATATTCTCAAAAAATATCATTGAATAAATAAGTATAATAATTGTTTATCATAGTATAATTATATTGTAAAATACAACTAATTTTATACTCTCATCTGCCATATTGACTGTTTTAATATGGTTATCAAGAAAAATGGCAGAAGTAGCTGCAAGGATGAACCGTCTTTAATTTACATATTTTTTGACCAAAAAAAAAAAACATCTTTCCAACAAATACATAAAGGAATTAAAAGTAAAATGGAAGTAGTTAACAATAATTATGTTTCAAGATTCATATCTAGATGAATAAAAAAAAAATGAACAAATGAAATTGAACATATGATTGTATTATATACAGTAATTTTGTCCCTATCAGTAAGAAAATACAAAAGTAATAAAATGTCACCCACACAAAGACTAATACTAACATAAAGATATTCCCAGAAAAGTATTTTCTGTCTCCATATAGCAATATCATAAACTGTATGTGTATGTACATGAAAAGATCGATCAATAGTGCGTATATGCATGTGTATCAAGAAAGATACTGTAACATATCCACCAGCCCACACACAAATGAAGGCATTGCTTTGTATCTTACAATCAGACATATTAAGTATGCATGTTAACATGAGTGTGTATGTGAGTCTGCACACAACATGCAATGTGTACCCATTTTCTTGTAATTAACATGTTGAGAGTGAAACGCAACAGTAGTGGCAGTAGTGACAACAGCAGCTTCCCTTGCAGCAGTGGAGCAGGCAGCAGTAATGGCAGCGGACACATCTTTGATTCTTAGTCATTTTCATGAACTGACGTCACAAGAAGTCTTTGACGTTCTTACTTAACCTCCAAGATTAATAACTTAGAGATGGAAAATAGTTCTTTCACTTTCATTTTTAATAATTTTTATTGATTGTTCCTTTTATAACTATTGTCTGAAACAGAGGCCATTTTCAGGTAGTTACTCTTTTGAACAAATATGTGTAACAAAATCAAAAAGAGAAATACTTATGAAAGAATATAACTGACAAGATAACAAAACATGAAAATACAAAATGAAAATAATCATTATTAAAATCATTACTCTATTTTTTAATGAAACTGCAATCATATCTGTAACTCCAATAGCAGCAGTAGCTTCATTTGTAGCAGTTGTAGTATTGCAGTAGAATTAGTAATTTTCCTTGTTTGTTAATCCATATTTGAATACTGTTTCGTCATGAGCAAACATTGTACCATTAATCCCAATTAGTGAAGATCAAATAAAACAAATATTTTGGCTTTGGAGAGAAAATGTATAAAAGACAAACTTCTTTCTCCCATATTTAAAATAAGCAAAATCAAATGTATTTTTCTAAATTTGAATTTTTGAAGTGAAATTATAAAACTTGTAATAAAAGTTTAACAAAAATGAATTATAAGATGATTTAATTACTGGAAATTATGGAGAGCCATGACTGCCAATGCCCTGAGGTGACACAGCACACAGAAGAAGTATATACTTAATGAATATTATGACAGCTTATGGGAAAATGTCTATTAGTATATTTTTACTTTATAAGATTCAATAATCTAATGATAGTGCTGAATATATATATATATATATATATATATATTATAATTTAGGAGAATATGATATACAAATTCTATATATTAGATTAATAGTGGGTAATTGAATGACAAAATGGATTAAATTGGTTTTGTTGTATTTTGTCCTCCCCACCTACATATATATGATTCTATTAATAAAACTATTAGTCTGAAGAAGTTCTTTTGAAGGACGAAACACATTACAGGATTTTTTCTTTGTCATTCAATTACCCCTCCTCCGCACACACAAACACACATATATTTGCAACTTCAACAAGCTATTTTTTATCATTCATTTTTTGCTGTGATTTTTAGCTGTGTAGTCTTTATTTTGTCCCTTTGATTTTTTTTCTTTTTTACCAAATTTATGATTGGTAATCTATGTAAAAGATTTTTTATGCTGATAAAAAATGGTGGAATATTTTAGATTCAATATGCTAATATTTGTTCTTTCTTATTGATTTTTTATAAATTTTCATTTGGGCCACAGCCCAAAAAATGCAGTTGAGGATGAAGTAACAAATCAAAACAATGTCTGTCATGAATGGATAAAAAACAATAAGGAATGTATGATAATTACATGATAAAAAAAAATTCAAGATGTGAAACAATTTTTTGAAGGATTTTTAAAAAATAAATCACAGAATTGTTTTCTGGTATAGCATTAAAAAAAAACAACAGAATAATTTACTTTTTAATTTTATAATCCAAGTTGAGCCTGAAGTCAAAAGGGTCAGCTGATGTTTCTTGAAAATGTAAGCGAAATAAAATAAGTGATTACTGTATCATTATCTTTTAAAGAAAATAACCATTTTTGAAACTGTAAAAAAGAAACTGATTCTCAATTTTGCTTAAAAATCATTAAAAAAAAATAGGAATATTCTGTTACCATTCCATAGCAGCAGTAAAGAAATGAACAAAATTTCAACAAAAATAAGAAAGAATCAACTAACTTAATTATATTGATGAAACTTCATTTAAAAAAAAAATGGGCGATTCTCCTTATATATCAGTCACAATTAAAAAATAAAAAACATGTGGCTTTTAAAACAAAGTTCCAACATGTCAAAAGTAAAAAAAATAAAACAAGAAGATAAATGTTTTATGATAGTATTTTGTTTGTTTTCCGCAGTTTGTCAAATCTCTATAATCACTGAGTGATAATAGAGACAGATAAAAGATACACAAATATATACATTTATTATATAAAATACTGTTATCTATATTCCTCATACATTAAATTGATTTATATAAAAATCATATATGATTCATTTATATATCCATACAGGTGTGTCTATATATATGTGTGTGTGGGTGTGTTCTTATAAATGTTGAGGAACCATACATCATTATGTGTATGCAATATACACCTAATGTGTATTAATATCATTTAAAAAACACAAAGACATTTACTATTATAAATACAGCTATGATTTATAAATGATTCATATATATATATATATATATATATATATAAAAAATAATATATGAGATAGATATATGGTAGATATAAATGAAAAACACATAGATGTTTAGCATTAAAAATGTACATTAATTTATATGCATGTTTATAAGTGATGTTTCCAACTGCAAGTAATACCAGTAAATAATAAAAATAATTATATGAATGAACAGGTGATTAGAAAGACTTATTGAAGGACTAGCTTTATCAATGAATGAAAAGAGAAGATTTATGGGGGACAAGTTTGTAGATAAACACATTTAGTTTAACCTGAATAGGTCTGTGTTTGTGTACTTATCTGTGTATGCAAGTGTATGTATGTGTCAGGAGGAGATCAATATGCAATTCTTAGAAATAAAAAATGGCTGATCTTTTTGTTCATCCGACAACATCTCCGTGTAAAGCAGGTTCAATTTTTTAACGAAGATGATGCTGACACAACTTACCTTGCACCCTTTTGAGCTCAGAGATGTAATCCTGACAATCACTCCAAGTTGTTCTGTACGGTCAGAGTCTTCAAGTCAGGACTTTGTGTCTACTAACATGGTAGGGACATGATTCAGAATTTTTGGGGGAGTATTTTCAATTAGGCATCCATATCGAGACACACTATGGTAGTCAGCAGCTGATGCTAAGCATGCTGGGAAGACAGCATCTCAGGATGGATGAGTCCAATTTGTGTCTGGTGGTGGGGATGACAGGTTTCCTGTATTATTCATTTTGTGTAGTATATTTGAATGTATAAAAATGCTGTGTTAAATTTTGTGTAAGGGATTAAGAAAAGTGATTTAATTCCAATTAACACCTATTGTAACATTAAAAAAAAGGATTGGTTTCAATTTAATGCTCAACTACCAGGATGCTACAGACAGCCTATCATCCCTAATCTTTTATAATGATCCTTACTCTCCCCCCTCACAAACCTTGTAGTAAAGCTAGAAGAATTAATCATGAAAATAAAGCTGTTGCTATTAATTATGATAATGGTGCTATCAGTTGTAAGTCAGTTTAACGTTGAACATATGCAATAATTGACTTGTATGGCTAATTAATTGAAAAATGAGAGACAAATGAGAAAAAAAAGAGAAGATAAAGCAAGGAGAAAAGAAAAGTAGAAAAGATGGTGGGGAGAAGGAAGAGGAAATTTAAAAGAAGAAAATAGAAAGTGAAGAAATATGAACTGAAAGAAAAGGTTAACTCATGAGGGGGAAAGAAAGAAAAAGAGAAGAATGAAAATTTCTAGAGAAAGAGAACAAAAAAGAGAAGAATGAAAAATAAAAATGAAGAAATGATTTCTCCAGAAACTCTTTCCCCTACTGGTCTATAATTTTTAATTTTTACATCAAAATCTCATTATTTGTACAAACATATATGTATATATTAATAGTCATTTTAGGGTCTGAATGGATATTCAAGTGTAGTCATGATGGAGTGCACACCCATGTGTTTGTGTGTGGGAGGATATTTGTATATTTGTATGTGTGGGTGTGGCTTTATGTTCTTGTGTGGGTGTTAGCTGATTATTTCTTTTCTTTTTGTGTGCACATGATATGTAAGAGACAGGAGTAGTTGATTGTACTTGGGAATATTTTCAATGGACAAGGAAGTTGTAGTTTGTAAGCATCTATAGTTTATCTTTTTATGAATGTGATTATACATGATATTTGTCCATGACAAATGTATACACACAAAATGCATATATGAAAATATCTCTGTAAATTATATATATATGTAACAAAGAAAAAGGTATCAGATAACTGATAATGAAAATTTCCTCTTTATTTTTACAAATATAGAATAGAATAGAATACTAAACTGAATAAAATTGAATAGAATACAGTGTAACCCTGATATAAGAGAGTTGTTGGGACAGGATAAAAGTTCTCTTATATCCAGGTTTGGTCTATTTTATATACATTACAACAGGCTCTAATTTGGGACCAGAGAAAATCTCTCTTATATCCGGGTTAGAACAAAAATAGAAGAAAATTGAATAGAAAATTAAAATAGACTAAACAATATTAAAATTGAATAAAACAATAAAATAGAATAGCATATTCATTTTAATTACTAACAAGTTTAAAATATTCATTTTAAATACTAGTTAAAATGAATATAGATTTTAATTAACTTTTTTTAAAAATACTAACCAGACTATAATATAAAGTTTAATTACGAAGACAGAATGATAATCAAATTTATTTTCTTTCTGAATCTGGTAGATACAAAATGTATTTACAAATAAATACCTATACAAAATCGTGTGTTTTAGTGAAGATTTCTATTGTTTATAACAATGTAGTAGTTCTGGGATAAATTTTAACAAAACACAAGCAAAGTTATACAAATATAATAATACCTGGCTTTTTCTTTCATTCAGTGTTTTTTGATTATGGGGTGGGAAGTAAAAAAAATTGCACACTAAAATTAATTCACATAATTTTCACAGACAGGGCTAAAATTACTGATGGGGTTGTTCCGCCACCCCAGACTCTCTATAGAGTATTTTTTAAACTTTCAGCATATTTTTTATTATCTTCTAATTTAATATTTTTTGATAAAGCTGATTTCTACAGTTATATATAACAGTTATTCTTATTTCATCAAAAAGCATAAAAATGAATTTTATGATATATCAGAATATACCTCTCAAGTTTATTGCTTAAATACTAGTTACCAAATTAACATCTGTTTTTTAAAGGAAACTACAAGACCTCCTACAGAAGGTAGCTGAAGAGAGTAACAAGAATAGACTACAAATAAACTGCAAGGAAACTGAATGCATGGTCATCAGTTAAAATGGCAGCCTAATATGCCAAATACAAGTCGGAATACTAAAATCAAGCAGGTACAAAAATTTAAATACCTGGAAAGTGTTATAACAGAAGACGGAAAGAGCGACACAGAGATCTGAAGGTGAATTGGCATGGCAAAGGAAGCATTCCAGAAGTTGAATAAAGTTTTAAGAAACTGAACAATTTCACTTGAAACAAAGAAGAGAGTACTGGATTGCTATGTGATGTCAGTTCTTCAATATGGCAGTGAATTCTGGACAATATTAACAAAGATGAAGGAAAAACTTGAAGCAACTGAAATGTGGTTCTACAGAAGGATGCTGCAGATATCATGGGTTGAGCATGTGAGCAATGATGAGGTTTTGAAAATGATGGAAACAAAAAGGAAATTAATACTGAGGATCAGGAAGAGACAGCTGAAGTTCCTGGAGCATGCAATGAGGAAGGAGGGCTTGGAGAATCTGATACTAACAGGCCAGATAGAATAAAAAAGAGACAGGGGAAAGCAACGGATAACATATTTGAAGGACCTAATCAGGTGGATGATGGAACGAGGGTTGCGTGGTATAGCAGGAGAAGACGTGCAAAGAGCCACCAGGGATAGGGAGATGTGGAAAGCCACGATCGCCTACATCCTGAAGGGACAAGACACATAGAAGATATGAACAGAGTGCTGAGCAGAATTAGACAGGCAATAAGACAAGACCAGGTTCATAACCAAAAAACACTGAATGAAAGAAAAAGTCAGGTATTGTTATATTTGTATAACTGAAACAAGGAATGTAATATTTATGCTCAAAAATCAAGGAATGTAATATTTATGCTCAAAAAACATAATGTAATATTTATGCTCAAAATGACATCATAAAGAGCAATATAAATGCAGAAAGATTTAAACCTCTGCCTTATATATTATGCATAAGTGTTTTATATAGTACATTACAAAGAAGATGTATAAATCAAGTATGTGTCTTCTCTCTGAATTTATTCAACTTATACAGTTAGGTAATAAGAGAATTATAAGAGAATTAGAAGTTCTACCAAGATTCATTATTGGCAAGCACAAACTTAAAAACATGCAGATGACACAGTGTTGATAGCAGACACAAAAAATTAACTACAATAACTCTTACAGAAGAGAGTTACGGAAAGCAACAAGAAAGGATTAAACATCAATTGCAAGAAGATAGAATGCATGGTTGTTAGCAAAAGGGACAGCCCAAAATACAAATTACAAATTGGTGATACTGAAAACAAACAATCAGTTTAAATATCTGGGAAGTTTTTAACAGAGAACAGAAAGTATGACACTAAAATTCAAAGAAGCATTAGGATTGTGAAAGGTGCATTTGAAAAGCTAAGAAAAAATTAAAAACAGAAACATTTCATTAGAAAAAAAAAAGAAAAGTGTACTGAAATGTTACATGATATCAGTCCTCTTATATGACAATGAATGCTGAACAATCTCCATGCAGATGAAGAAGAGACTTGAGGCAACAGAAATGTGGTTCTACAGAAGGATGCTAAGAATACCATGGAGTGAATATGTTTGCAACAATGAAACGTTAAAGAAAATGGAAGCAAAACAGACACTTATACTTAACATAAATAAGCAAGAACTGCAATTTCTTGAACATATAAAGAGGAAAGAAAGTTTGAAAAGAGTTTTTGGGTAACACTATATAGTTTTAGATTTTGTGGTACATTTATTTTATTAGTTTTTTTGTAATTTTACATATTGGTTGTTGTAGCAAATGTAAATTCTAATTGTTTTTTTCATACAAATTTTCATATGAATTGTCAATAACCACAGGTTAAAAGGATTTTCTTTGAACAGTAATAAAATCTAACAATACTGCCTTACATTTTCATTATATAGAAGGTTTGAAAGTAAACATTCATCAATGATTGAAAGAGCAATAAAGACTATTGAATTTGAGAAGCCAGCTTTCTTAAAAATGAGTTTTTATAAATTTCAAACAAAAACAGCAATGGTTGCTTGATCAATAATTGTCAAATATTTTCTTATAGGGAAACGGCTAATATTATCATTACCATCTATACTTTGCTTAGTTTCTGGAAAGCATCTCTTGCTGTTCCTAGGCTCCTTTCTATGTCAAGTTTTCTGTCTTCAGTTACTACACTATTTAGACAGTTAAAATCCTTTACTTGCTGGATGTGCATTGTGGTCTAATGGATATTGAATTGGAACGAGAAATCAGAGAGCTGACTTTAAATTCTAGTTGAATCCATTGTATTCACTTATGTGAAAGATTTGAATCCAAATATTCTCCCTCCAGCTATGGGTTGAATAGTGGAGTAGATTTGGTTCTATAGCCTTGGTTGGCAGCCAGTCTACTTCAGAAAGAAATTGTAACCTATGACAGGAAAATCTTCAGCCTAGTCAGTCATGGATCAAAACAACCATGATCACCTCATTCTGTATCACGTATGGCACACTTAATTGATGACTGAATGCATAACTCACATCTCACAATTTTTACTTTGATGATGACTATGTATCCTGTTTTTTACAGTTAATAGTCCTTTCTTCTTGCTTTACTTGACTGCCTTGTCTAAGAGTTGTTTCCTTTCTGAGTCTGCCATTACAATACTCATCAGTGTATCTTATGTTAAGATTATATGTGTACAGGGTGCAAAAATAAAAATAATACTGACATCATATTTTAACAGATATATTTACTAAAATGAAATACTAAAGAGTAAATTTATACAATACAATTGCTATTGGTTTCAACCATTACCTAGAGATAAATTTGGAATCTCCTGCAACTTTCCTGGATGGTCTCCTTGTTTAAGTTGGTGAATGCTGCCATAATCTTTGCATTCAGTTTATCTTTGGTATTACAAGGAGTTTTGTTACTCTTGCTCAACTGTGCCCCACACATAATAATCAAGGGGGTTGCACTCTGGGGAGTTAAGTGGCCAGATGCAAGGGGTGATGTGGTTGCAGAAATTGTTTGACTACCATGACTCCTGCTTGTGTGGCATTATGCAGAGTCCTGTTACCAAACATAGGATCTTTCAGAAGCCACCTTATTGACCCAGGGTAAGGTGTTTTATGTAGGCCTCCATGTTGAGTCTGAGGTCCTGTGGGAAGATGAATGAAGGCACAACATTGCTATCACTTGTGATCACTCCTATAGTCTTCATAATCACTATTAGACTCATCCAATTCTTTCTTCACCGTCCTCAGTTTGACACCCAAACCTTCTAAAATGTTCAGATTGGAGATTCTGGAACAAATTTCAAGCAGTACAGCATGCCATTTTCCAAATTTCTGGCAGAGTAGATTACATCATAGTGCTCATTTTCTCAGGAATTGTACCCAACTGACCCAACTTTATTATGCCATCAACAAAATCAAACACAAATGATGTTATTGCATGAAATTAATAAAAATTGGCAACAATTTACCCATCACGCCTTGTACATTAACAATAAACCCTGTCAGGTCTTCTTAGAATCCTTTGTGTAGATTAAATGAATCTGGAGAGTAAATGCATGCTTTTCATAATCCTTTTTTGTTTCTGTGTATTTACTCAACGCATTCTCAATCCACATGCAGGATGTTTGTTCCCAGCCGAGTAGTAAATTACTGAAATGTTTTTCTCGTGTAAAATCAAGCTTTTCTAGGATTTCTAGTAGAGTATTACTTGTTATAAACATCACAGTTTTTGCTCCATTTTCTTGGATAAATCTGCACTGTTCTTGTTCTAATCATAGTTTAATTCTGCCACAAGATTTATTGATTAGAATCCTAATAAGTTTAATTATGTGGCTCAGTAAGCTGACTTACTGATCGAATTTGCATTCATTCTTTTTTGGCATTACTATAACAATAAATCTTATGAGGTTTCATAGTATTTCACTACTGTCATGTATAAATTTGTTATTTCAATAATTTTAAGGCTGACAGTATCTATATTACAACTAAGATATTATTATGTAGAAAAGAGATTCAAAGTTACACAAAAAAACTAAAAAAAAAAAAGTCTTTAACATAAGCAGCCATATTTATGACTTTTTTGGTTTTTTTTTACTTTTTATTTTTTTTTAATAACATTTTAATTTTGGTGAAATTCCCACCTGATTCTATCCCCGTCTAATATAAAGAATTTCAATCTGGTTACAGACCATAATTTTAATCTTGTTATAACATTGTAGTAGCTATATAGCATTAAGTATTGATTCCAGTCGTAGTGTATTTTCTTTTTTTATATATTGGATCAATTTGTAAGTTGCAAATATGTCACATAAAATGAATTTAGAATTGGATAAAATTTGAATGAGATAGTACCTCAACAAACTATCAGGAATGACATGAAAGTAGAATGCGTGTGTGCATAAATTATTTTAAGATAGAATTTATCAATGAAAGAAAAAAATGTATAAAAGGACAAGAAGAAAAAATGTTATTAGCCAACAAAGGACTTGATCAAGTTATCAAAGCAGATATTTATACAGAAAATAAGAATGTCATTGTTTTATCAAGGCCTTTAAGTTTAAAAATGTTTATGAATATTCATTAGGTGATTATAGACAGATATATAGTAGTATTGAGTTGTGATAATGCTTAGTGTCAAAAGTGTTGATTTTAAGTGGTTGACTGATAAAAAGATATTTTGGCAAGAATTTTTTGTGGTAAAGTGCTCAATATAAGGGTAGAGATAGAGTGTTAAGAGTGTCACTTAACTGAGCAGAGTCATACTGACTTTGAAGTTTCATGAAGGTTATAATGTCTTCACTTGTCAGAGCTAAATTTTCAATCTTTTCATTATATGTACAGTGCAAAAATATTAGGACAATAACTATTTTATCTTTTATGAGGCCTACTGACAGAAAATAAACAATTTAATTAAAGTAATTTTATTTGATTTACTCAACAAATGCTTTAACAAGAAAAAATATTTGTTACAAAATAAATTTAATATTTAGTATAATAACCTTTTGCTTTGATCACAGCCTTCATTGTGTCAGGCATTCACAAGCTTCTTCAATGTATCTAATGGTATCTTCTGCCAAGCAGCTTGTGTTTGTTCCCAAAGTGTGTCTTGCAAAGTAACATTAGATTTATCAATTTTTTTTTATCCAAAATATCTTATAGATGTTCAATAGAATTGAAAATCAGAGCTTTGTGGGGGCCAATTCAAATTCCAAAGCCTTCCTTCCTCTTCCTTTTTAGTTAAATAATTCTTACAAAGGTTTGAAGTATGTTTAGGTACATTGTCTTGTTGATAAATAAATCCTTGTCCTATTAAACGTATCCCAGATGAGACACCATAGCGGATATGAATATAGGGATACATTTGCATCAATTTTCCTCAAGTCTCCAACACCCTGGCCACTAAAGCATCCCCAAACAAGAATATTTCCACCTCCATGTTTCATTGTTGGCACAATGCATTTTGCAAGGTACCTTTCATTTGATCTCCGCTTAACATATTTTTAGAGCTAAAAAGCTCAAATTTTGACTCATGTGTCCAGAGTACTTTCGTCCACTAATCTACCATCCAATCTTTGTGTTGTTTTGCAAATTCTAAGTGCTTTCTTACGTTTACTTTACGCAACAATGGGTTCCTAAGCTCTACTACCGGCAGTGTGCAAAAGTCTTAGGACAGGGGTGATTTTAAACTTTACTTTAATACCTCATAAAACATAAAATAGTTCTTGTCCTAATACTTTTGCGCAGTACTGTATATATATAAATATATACAGAAGAAAATTAGTGTCAATTATTTTGGTCATAGCACCAACATTACGATTTACTTTGATATTATCTTCCTTCTCTCATGACATTGAATAAAGAAAAGTAAAATGACAAGCCAAAAAAGGGAACAAGGGATATTGCTTTGAATCATCTGATCATCTGTGTGTATTGCAGCACCACAACCCAATTGTGAAGTGATAGGCATTCAAAGGGGAATAGTAAGAAAGACTGCATGAATACTTTGTGCTAAATAGTTTTTTTTTCTCTTTCTTTCAGAATGTTGACAAATTTATATATGAAATTATTTGTTTGAACATTATTTTTAATCAATACTCGTATTTGAGTAGATATTCTGTTTTTAATCAAACAGCACATTTATTTCTACTAGCCTGATTATTTCCAATAAATTTTGTTATGAAAATGCATGTCATTCAGCAAGATTTGAACCTGCAACCCCTATCAACATAGGGGAAGCCAATAATTGATCGGGCGCATCTTAGACAACTTAACCACAAATGATGCCACAGTCCAAATGAAGTCAAATCAAGCCTATATAACACAATTTTTGATTCTATGCAAATAACCATCTCTGCTCTGAAATGTATCATAATGTCAACAAATATAAACAAACAATGTTACGGAAAAACCAGAAAATTAACAAAATGGTTTTACAAATGACATATTGAAATTATTTGTTTGAACGTTATTTTTAATCAATACTTGTATTTGAGTAGATATTCTGCTTTTAATCAAACACTATATTTATTTCTACCAGACTATTTATGATAAATTTTGTTATGAAAATGTGTCATTGGCAGGATTTGAACCTGTGACCCCTATCAACATATATATATATATATATATATATATATATATATATATATATGAGAGAGAGAGAGAAGATAAGAAGATTATGCTAACAGGGTTTTGACCTTTTTGGTTTTGTCAGACAATATCACCTGAAAAAACAAAAAAGGTCGAAACCATGGTAATATAACCAGCTGATCTTCCCTACCTAAATATCTAAATGCTCTACATTTGTTTTTTTCAAACATGTGTTGAGCACTTTCTAATACAACTGTTTATTGGTCTAATTTAATTTAAATCTGACTTATAAGTGTTCAATATATATATTTATATTTATATATATATATATATATAAATCCAGGTGAAGAGGACTCAAGGTGTTATTATTTTGAGTACCCTGGCATTTATTTTATTATACACAGAAATGTAAATCATTTGCACATCCAACATTGCCTGATAAAGAGAATCTATCTAAAAACATAGACATTCCCATGTTGCAATGTACAATTAATTCATGATATATATATATATATATATATTATATGTATGCATTGAGTGATCAATGCCACATTAGCATTGTTGATCTTGTAGTTCTGCACTGTGTGGTTAGTAACATTTTTGCTTTCATTTAATCACATCATCTTACCAAATACAAATGATGTATACATTAATCACACCATCTCTTTTATGGCCATCTTCCTGAATATATTCCAGAAATAACAAGTGTCAAATTATAAGTGAAAAATATTTATCAAATGAATCGATCCATTAACTACATGCCATAATTTCTGATAGAACAGGGAAACTGTTTAAACATATGTTAGAAAGACAGTCTGGTTACATTGGAAGATGACAAAGAAATGCACATTAATTTATTCAATCAAGATAATATTTCCTCTCTGTATTGATAATATTTATTTGGCAAATTGTTACTCACTCAGGTGCAAAATACTTCAGGTACTGATACAAAGAAACATTGAAAGTTTTACCTTTTCACAGTCAATAAGTTGTTTACCCAGTAAAAAATATTGCAGTGATCAGAAAAGATGAGAGTCAAATGGAGGAAGGTCATTAGTATAAGAAGGTCATTAGTATAGGAAGGTCATTAGTATAGGAAGGTTACAGCCAAACTTTCATATTTACTGGCATCTTTTTTCCTGGTTGAGTTAGGCAATATGTGAGCTTGAATTATCATGAAAGAGGGACACATCTTTACAATTAACCAGTGATGAGCCTTTTTCTGTATACTTTTGTGCAATGCTTTCAACTGGTAACTTCTCCAAATTTAATTTAGGTTTAGCACTTTGTAGTGCAGTGGATATTGGCTCGGAACGAGAAATCGGAGAGCCAAGTTCAAATTCCAGTTGAATTAATTGCATTCACTTACACGCAAATACTCTTGGGAAAGGTATTAATCCATCTCTTCCTTCCAGTTATGGGCTAAATAACAGGACAGATTGGGTTCTATAGCCTTAGCTGGCAATTAGTCTACCACAGAAAGCAATGGCAACCTACTGCAGGATAATCTTCTGCCCAGTCAGTCATGTCTCTTTCGAGACATGATCACCCAAGCATGTTTCACATATGACACTTAACTGACTGACTTTATGATAGGCAGCACCCCTCATATCCCACAGAGCATAACTTTTTTCTGACATAATTCTGGTATGGAGATGGATTTGCCTTTTTTCAGTTGGTACTAGCCTTTGTTATTTTCATTGGATATGATTATAGAGAACTCACTTTTCATGACAGGCAATGATTTTACCTGAAAAAGGTTTGTTAGCAAGTTTCCTATTTCGTTTCAATGACAAGCAAAGGCAAGTTTTTGATTAAGCTGAGAAGCAGTTAGAAGATTAACTCACTGACCAAGTTAATGAAGGCATATACGATTGAAGCATGACTTGTATATTGAACTATTTTGCTAAATCTCATGCAGTTTGCTGATGATATTCTTCTACTATCATTTATAGTTGCTCATTATTTACAGAATTTAGTTGTCCAGATCAAAGGAAATATTCAAGAGAAAAATTTCTAAAGCAGAACTAGCTGAACTCTCATTGAAATTTTGCAATACTTAAATCTTCATTTCCATAGACAGAATGAATATTTTTTGCCACTCCTATTGCTGAAGAGTTCTTTTTTGAATTCATACAGGATACATTGCCTGATATGGGGCCATAAAATAATGAGTCAACACGGTGATAGGTCAAGAACATATATTACGTCAACAAGAGATACAAAGAGAAAAAGTAATAATAGCTTGGCTACAAGTGACCGACAGACAGACAGTCTAGGCTGAGCTGAACTGAAGTCGTACTGGAAACCAGTGTCTCTGTCACCCCAGCTCTGTCCTCGAGAGTAATTAACTCTTGGTTAATATAGGCAAAGAAGAGTCCATTATTAAAGGATGATCAAAAACTCATTTTAAAAGGGTAAAATCAATACAAAATTAAACCAATAAGATATTAAGTAAACTGCAAAGAAAAAAAGCAATATGCAATAATGTTTTTTTTACTATCTTTTTCTATATACAGAGTCCCTTTCGGATGTAGGCAATTATGGCTTCCACAATTTCTTGTAATTTTTAGCTTTTAATAAAGTTTGTCTTTATCAGCATATCTAAACTTTATTTCACCAACCAAGTTTGCTAGGTAGATTATGGGTTCTTTTCCTCTGTCCCTCTTTCCTTCAAACTGTCCTATGAGTATCAAATTTTCTAAGCCCGCTTTCCTAGAAATTTCAACTCTCTCTTCCTGATGTTAAGTATAAGTGTCCTATTTATTTCCATTTTCTCTAAAACTGCATCAATGATCACATATTTACCATAAATGCTGACAAAGTACCTTCAAAGTTATCATATTTAAAATGTCATATGACTTTCTTTACAACCTAATATTTGACTTTATCTTTTAATATTGATCCACCAGAGTTGAATTTAAGATATTAGCATTTAAAGTTAATGGTAAATTTTCAATTCCAATAATTAGCTAACACAATAAACATTTGAAGACATTTTTGCTAAAAGCATGAACTGTTTCTTGAAATTGCAATCCTTCCATGTACATATCCCAATTCACACATGAATGACATTCAAGAAGAACCATCTTCTATGTGCCATGTCCCTTCAAAATATGGGCAATAATGACTTACCACAATTTCCTGTTTTTTGTAGCAACTGAGTTAAAACTCGGTGAAATGTGGTAAAAGATAAACTTTAGATAAGTTTTACTTACAAAGAGAAAATTATACAAAAAGAACAGACAATTTCGATCAGAAATCAATCTCAGTAATAGCTTAGCTTTTCAGGTGTTTAACCGCTAATGTAGATAAATGTCTTCAAAAAATGTGATAAAGGAAAGTAGCTAAAACTTAAGATGAAAGTTAAATCATCCACATCAATCCAACCAATCAATCCGATGACCGGGTGTGGTCATACAGCACATATAGAAAACAATGATCTTTGTGAATCTACCAGAGAGAAAAACAATGATTAGATCAAGAAAATTATAGTCACAGTTTCAGCCAAGTATAATCTGATCATCTTCAGATGACCATTATTCAGGATGGTGTTGTAATGATTATAAGCATAAGTTAATCAGTTGTTGTCATCTATCAGTTATGAAGTTCAATTTATTGATGAGGTATGGAATAATATACTCTTGTTTAGCAGAAAATAACTAAAAGCAACACCATGGGAACAAGATGATACAATCTACACATATGAGATATTCCATATGAGTCAAAATAATAAAGATAGCCACAGATTATATGACCAAAACTTTGTATCTATAACATCATTATCATCAGTTCCATAACTGGGTATGGTTGTAGCATTATAACACAACCTCTGGCTGTGTCCAGTCAAACTCCCTGACCTTTGGCCAATTCTGCACATGTTGCGTTGTTGATCTTAGATTAACTAAAGCAGAATCACTTATTACCACTTGATGAGGATGGTCTGGACTTGTGAGGGATTAGTATATGATGAAAACCAGATTTAAGACTGCAATGACACAGTGTAGATTTATATATATTTGTATACATTAAATAATTACAAAATTACAAGCAAGTCAAAGTAAGTGACAGAAAAGAAATATCAGTTGGCTGGTATTTCAGTAGAATATTTGCATTATATTATTTCTATGGAACAATCAGTTGGTTGAATTTGGCAATATCTCTCTCTGATTGTCTTCCTCTTATTTCTAGCAGCAAGTGAATTTTCAGGCTGACTGTATTTCTCAACCTTCTCTCTCAAGACATGGGAACCAACTCATACTAATTCTTGTCTTGCTTTCTGATTTTGTTAAACAGCACCCAAAGCAGCGTGGGAAAGAGGGGTGTAAGGTTTTCATTTCCCTCCCTGTATAACTTTTAGTGGCTTGAAATAAAAACAATTACATTTAACTATTTCAACTACCAATAGTAAATACACTCACTCTATTTGTCTTCGTGCACTTATCAATTGTCCTGGTAACCCAGTTCACAGGAAATTTTGATCTAGGGTTACCCATTGTCAAAACCCATTGACAGATATTTTGTCTTAAATCATATTGATGAACTCGCTTAACAATAATTATGTACTCAGTAAACTTCACACATGGGTTTTTTTAACACTTTAGCTACTTTTCTCGACAAAATAGTCTCCAATTTTAGAGAAATCTTTTCTCATCTTGAAATTCACTTAAAATTAATAACAGCCATCTGAAAATAGGGTGACAGCATCACTGTGCATCTGAGCAGTTCCCTCCAAATACTTGGTTTGAATGCCAGAGCAGTACTCATTCATGCATCATATGGTCCCCACTTGGTTTACTTACCCATCTTTCCAGGTCAAACTACAGTCATTATTCTCTAATTTGAAGGCTCACTTTGGTCATGGACACATGGCCATTCATTATATTAGGGAAACAATCATGCACATCTTTGACATCTGTAAAAGAAGCCTTTTACCCAGTCATGTCATGTCACGTCATCATGTCGCTGGCTGAATACATAGCTATTGAACTCGATGTACACTATTGTGCTAGATGGCCATTAGAGGTACAAGAAGGTTCATCTGCTCTTTGAGAGTTCTTTGGTTTTAATTCTGCTCAGTATCTAGCAACCAACCTCACTGGTAGAGGGGACTGGTTTAGTTGTTGATGACTTGACCATGCGGCATATGCTACTGTGTTACATAGTACCAGTTGCACTTGTATAGTGAACTAATACAAGAGCATTAAATCAGTCATAAATAAATAATGATGGAAAATAATTTATTTAATGTAAAATAAAAAAGACACTGTTGCTACTCATACCTCTCATAAAAAAAAACAAAAACAAAAAAAAAAACAAATATGGCATTGAGAGATTTATGAAATGAAGAGGTAAGTTATAAGATAGATTTACCATCATGATTAGACATTGGAGCAGCTAAGCATCCATAAGATTTCCCTGAAGCAAAAAAACTCTGAGTTTGAATCTCACCAAGAGATTATTTTTAATTTTTGATGTCGAATATCGACTCAGCCTCATTACACTACGACCATAACCTCACTACACTATGACCATAACCTCACTACACCAATTGTTGATGCTGTAGTTTCTTTAGCAAGTAGTTTTTTTTTATGAGGTGGGGTTCCTGGTCTTGAATTCAGAGTTACCCTTCTCCTAGATTGGTTGCCAACCAAAGCTAGAGAGCTCATCTGCCTTGCTATTAACCTTTGATTGGATGGAAAAAAGATGGATTTTTATTTTTTTCAAACACATTTCTGCAAAAGTGAAAACAACATGTAAATCACACTTTCTGTATGGATAACCATTACACTACAAGCACATCTTAAATGAAAGTAAAAATACTAGGGAAATGTTGATAATAATAATAATGGTGGATTCACCGAATAAAATTAAAGTAAAAATAATACTAATGACACTTATGGAAAAATTATGAAATTGTGTGATAAGTTATAGGTTAGATATAAGTTATAGGTTTATCTGCAGAGTTGTCAAGTTCTTGTAAATTAGTGGAAAATAGAAGAGCACATTCAAGTTGTAAATATAAGTTTACCAAAATACAATTGATTTTGGGAAGAGTAGCATTGTTCTAATTTTTTTTTTTTTAGATTCATAATTGTCAAAAATTATTAATTGCAATAAAAATGGGTATCTTAAAATCAAACAAAAATTTCAACTGATTAATTTGTTCTTTATGGCTTATCAACCCTTTGTGGGTTATTTAAAGCCAAAACATTTTGGATTTCAGGAATAATTATTTTTTCTTTTAATTGTAAGTGAATAATAATTAATTAGCATTTTTTTTTTTAGAATAACAATGATTTTTCAGATACAAGTCCTACCATTTAACTCATTGTGGTAGAGGAGACAGATTCATACATTTCCCAAAGATATCTGTGCATTAGTAAATGTAACAAAGTCATCTGAAAGTTGAACTTGGTTCTCTGATTTATAATCCTGTGTCACTATCCATAATACCACCTACACATCCTCCAAACAAAATAAAGAATAAGAAAAATATTTTATAGTTCATTATAAAGAGGAAAATAAAAAAAAACCTAGAATAGAAAAAATGCTTAACCAGTGTTCATTTTCTCTCTTCTCAGAAAAATCCTGCACACTGAATAAAAGAGAATAGCACTAAAGACAGGATGTTATATATAATAAGTATATGAGGTTTGATCAAAAAGTATTGGGACTGGTGCTATGAAAAGAAAGCTACAACATATATCAATTCAGCATTTAATCTCCTTTGAAGTAATGCCTTTTTGAAGCCACACACTTTATCCATCATCATTTCCATTGATGGATCCATTCTTGGAACTATTTTTTAAGGATAGCAAGCAGCTGCCTTGTCACATTCTCTTGGATTTCCTTGACATCTTGAAATCTTGTTTCTTTCAAGTGAGATTTGATTTTTTTGAGATTTGATGAGGGAAGTTAGAAGGGGTGAAATCTGGGGAATACAGTATTTGTCAGACCTGGGTAATGCTGTCTTTCATTACAAACTGTTGCAAAAGCTACAGTCACTGATGGAAACTCTGTGGTGCGGTGAGTCAACCACACTCTACACACTTTCCTTTCAATCACCGCTATGAACAACAGAAGTGATTAAGAATATTATAATTTAGTTTGCATGCCTCACAGTGTTCCAGGTCAATCTGTACCAAGTAGCTTCACTCTGTGTACTTTAATTCCATTACTATAGCAACAGTCCAGATACTTATTGATCAAACTCTATATAATCATGAAAGGCTGATAACATTAAAAGTCACTTTAATCTATGCTCTATGCATTTACAAGATGTGAAGAGATGGGCATTGATCATTTAAGCATTCCATACCACATCCTAAATGAATCAACTAATAGAAAACAGTAATCATGTTTTCTCACTGAAGGCCAATGTACTGATGATGTGTGTGTAGATATTTATAGTTAGGATAAGAATGATTTTGAACAAACAGGTCTGTCAACATCCTCAAGTGTTCCTAGAAATAGGATTCAAGACAAACCTTTCCAAAACAGAAGCTGAAAGCATTGATGACACGCAACCTGAATTTATCATAAAAATCCAGAATGTAGAATTAATAAATGCTAAACAGTTCAATTATCTCAGTGTGAGGAACAGTTATAACAAATTTAGTGTAGGAAAAAAAAAACTAAATATAGAATATGCTGTGCTTGAGGTAGTTTCATGCAACACCATAAGTTAATGCAAAACAAAAACACTAAACTGAAAATTTGATATATAAATTCATATTAAAATACTTATGTAAAAGTGACTGTAAATATTGGTAAATTTAATCTAAGTTAGTTTATTTTCTACTATTGCGAGTTTGAATTCCAGTTGAATTCATTGCATTCACTTATGTGCAAATACCCTTGGGAAAGGTATTAATCCATCTCTTCCTTCCAGTTATGAGTTAAATAACAAGACAGACTGGGTTCTATAGCCTTGGCTGGCAATTAGTCTACCGCAGAAAGCAATGCCAACCTACTGCGGGATAATCTTCTGCCCAGTCAGTCATGACTCTTTCGAGACATGATCGCCCAAGCGTGTATCACGTATGGCACTTAACTGACTGAGTGTGGAACATCACTATTTTGATTATGTCATTATTTCCTCTCTGAGTTATATGTGATATCCATTTCAGTTGCTATTGCAGATAAAAATTCTCAAGTGATTTTTTTTCTGTTATTTGGTACAGTTCTTTGTAATTCTGCAGCGCCAGTTCACAATGTTCAAAGAAAAATGGTCTTCATCAAGATCCACAATCTTCACTTGCTAAAAGCCATTTTTAACCATTTATCATAGAAAGTGATTTTATACAACTGACAGGTTAGATATTTCTGAATATGCTTGGTGCCAGCATGAATTCCATAAGAAAATCTTGATCTGATGAAGTATTTTATTACGTTTTAAGAAGCAAGACTCAATACAAATCATTCCAAAACAGAAACTATGATTTGGAATTTGAATGAAAGCAGTGAGGGCATATACAAGTATAACTCAACTTACATTGGTAATTTGTTCCAGAAGTGACTCATGTCAGATTTACTTGTTACTGGATTAAACCACAAATAATCATTCCAGTTCTTTATTTTATCTATAAATGTATTTTTAATAATATATAGTCAATAAAAATTTATTTTAAGCTTACAAACCAATAAATTTTAATTTTTATATAGTACAGAAAAAAATAATTTAAATTTATGAATACATGTATGTTCATACTTGTAAATGTAGATGTTTACAATTTGGCAATATTTAAAGAACATTGTGGACTCTTTATTTGTGAATGTAGTTTGCTCTAAGACATTATAAAATAAAATAATTTTGTAAGGCTAATTAACAAATGCAGTTACTAAAATTATTTTGCAATAGTAGAAAATAAACTTAGATTAAATTTACCATAATTTACATTCACTTTTACATAAGTATTTTAATATAAATTTATATACTTTTATTCCTATTTATTGTACAGTAACATTATTTTATGTGCTTTTAACATTTTTCTAGTGGTATTATGACTTCAATATTTGTGGCGAACAGACGTAACGTTGAATAAAATGACTTAAATTTGATTTTTATTTTTCACTTTATTTTCTTTAGACAAAGGATGTATAATGGAGAACAACTTAACTTGAAACAATGTAACTCAAGGTAGACCTGTACTTTTTCTTCTATGTGCCATGTCCCTTCAGGACATAGGTGATCATGGTCTTCTACTTCTCTCTATCCCTGGTGGCTCTTAGTATGCTTTCTCCTGTCATCCCACCCAAACCCCACTCTGCCATCCACCTGCTCATGCCCATCAAATATGTTATCTACTGTTTTCCTGTGTCTCACTTTCCCTATGTCTGACCTGTGAGTATCAGATTCTCTAAGCCTTCTTTCCTCATCATGCCCCATGAACTTCAGCTGTCTTTTCCTGATGCTCAGTATTAACTTTCTTTTTGTTTCCATCCTTTCCAAAACCTCATCATTATGTGCACAATCCATGGTATCCACAACATCCTTCTGTAGAACCACATTTCAGTTGTTTCAAGTTTTTCTTTCATCTTTGACGATGATATCCAGCATTCACTGCTATACTGAAGAACAGACATCCATAGCGATTCAGTTCTTTCTTCTTTGTTTCTAGCAAAATTTGCTTCTGGAATGTGTCCTTTGCCATGCCAATTCACCTTCAGATCTTAGTGTTGCACTTTCTGTTTTCCATTAGAACACTTCCCAAATACTTAAATTTTTGTACTTGCTTAATTTTAGTATTCCCGACCTGTAATTGGCATTTTGGGCTCCTTCATTTGCTGATGACCATACATTCAGTTTTCATGTAGTTTATTTATAGTCCTTTCTTTCAACTTTATTCATTTATCTTTCTTAGAAGGTCTTGTAGTTTTATTTCCATGTTGGCTATCAGCACCGTATCATCTGCATATCTTATGTCGTTCAGATTGTGATTGCCAATGATGAATCCTGGCATAACTTGTAGGGTCTTTAGAATAGTCTCGCTGTACAAGTTGAATAGATCTGGTGAAAAGACACATCCTTGTCTTACACCCCTTTATATCTTTCTATATCTGCTGAATTTGTTTCTTGTCCATATGCAGGCAGTTTGCTGCCAGTCGAGGTTCTTGATTACTCTGTCTTTCTCAAATATGTTGAGGTTGCTGAGCATTTCTATCAATTCTTTGTGATGTACTTTGTTGAACGCCTTGGTATAGTCTACAAAACACAAGTAAACTTCCTTTTTCACTTGTATCACCCTTTCTGAGAGCATCCTAAGCATAAATATTGAATTACTTGTTCCAGCGTCCTTGACAAAACTGTACTGTTCTTGTCCTATCTTTGACCTGATTCTGCTTTGCGCTCTATTTATCAAGATATTGACAATGAATTTTGCTATGTGGCTTATCAAACTGATTGTTCGGTGAAGTTCACATGAATCTATTATGAAACTTCATGGTGTCAAATTAGTAAATGTAATACACTTCAGATACCTTAGTGTTTTGATCAGTTATAACAAATTTAGTAGAAAAGATAAGGAAATTGAATATAAAATATGCTATATGAGGAATAGATTTGCCAAACACTACAAATTGCTACAAAGTCAAAATATTAGCTTAAAACTCTAGTCATGTTCTTAAGTAGCCTTATCAGATCATGGATATTATTTGGGGGTTACTATAATGACTCCAAAGCCACTCAAAAATATCCAAATTTTTAGATGTATACAATCATTTTCTCAGATTAATGATTAGAAATAACTTTGATGAAGCTGGTAGATCTCGCTGAGGATCATTCTTTTTCAAATCTTGTGGACTAGTGCTACAGAATTACAAACAAAAAATTCTACCCGCTAACAGAAACCACGTCACTTAGAGAATTTCAACAGTAGCAACAACTAAAATGGATAGAACATGTAACTTTAAGAAAAAATAATGACCTAAACAAGATGCTCACATTCCATACTACTTCAAATAAAATGTTAGGATAAAACCCATCAATAATAGAATTTTTGTGAAAAATTGTTATGATAAAAAAAATGACATACATTTCAACTGACAGTAGCACTGGCTGCTTGGTCAGTGAATGCCAAATGTTTATGTTCAGGGAAACAGTTAATATTACCATTATCAGTACCATCACTTACCATGCTTAACTCTTTTTATCCAAAAGAACAGCAGAGTTAAAGACAGGCTAACTTGAAGCCATGCATGGCTTACCAGATAACCCACCAATGAGTATGTGTTTATTCATTGGATACAACATAATCAATGATAAATGTTTCTAGCTATAACCTCAATTAATTTTGACAATGCCTATGTGATTTGTTATCATCCACACGGTATTCAGAGCTGAGCATTATAGTAACCCCCAAATTTGATATATAATTGGTGTGCTTTGTAATAGTAAGATAGCTATTACTACTGCAGTGAAATCAACCCTCAGTGAGTGCTCTACAATTGAAGCCTTGGTTAATACTAAACTTCATCATCATTTATCCATCACACCCAATGGTACATAGGGCAGCAACTTTTTTTGTTGCTGTTTCTGTAACAAACTGTTTTTTACGGGGCAGGGTTGTTAGCCCTGCACCCAACCCCCAAACCTGGAGGACCGGTGGACCATTCTTAGTCCTTACGTTTACAGCACCTGGTATTCCCAAATGGTCACCCATTTAAGTACTAACCAGGCTCGATGTTGCTTAACTTTGGTGATTTGATGAGAACCGGTGTATTCAACACAATATAGCCATAGACAATACTAAGCTTAGGGGTACCTAATTATAAAATAGTTGTTAATACAGTAGTATTCAATCCATTAATACCAGAGTAATGACAATCCTCACTAGGCTACTAATGGTTATAATTTTGTGCCATACTCACCTGACCTCATTGAAAAAAAAAATGTCTATGAATCCCAATATGGGAAAAAGTTGGCAAAAAGTAGTGGGTTAAAAGTGGAAAAGAGGTCAGTCAATCCCTTGGGAAAGAAGGAGAAATAGTTGAACACGGGCTAAAAACTAGGAGTGAATTTTAAAATAAAATTAATGAAAACATAGGTTCTTTAAAACAAGAAACCTTGAATACCATTTAAATACACATGTGAACAAGTTTCAATTAGAGAAATTGAATGACTTGAAATAGAAGGGAATTAGAATATTTGAGGAAACTAAAAATAACAAAAAAATTATAAGGCCAATACAGCCAAGTCTTATAGGAGGAAATAAGAGACATGATAGCAATGCCAACTACTAGAAAGTTTGGATCTCTGTGTCAGGTCAGAAAATTTTTCTTGTCAGAATCCATCTTGCACATCTATAAATTTACCATTCATCCATGCATTGAATATGGTTGCCATATTTAGTTGGCTGCTCCTTCTATACATCTTGAGGTTCTCAACTAAATCCAAAGAAGGATCTGCAATATAATCGAACCTAACCTGGCATCTCGACTTCTGTTTATTTTTTATCAATGAGACATGACTTCCCTCTGTCTTTTCTACAAATATTTTCATGGCAACTACTCTTAGAAGCTTTTTGTCCTGGTGCCACAATGACATCTATGTGTGCTATTAGATTAGCATTTAGGTCCCACCATTTTACCATTGAAATAGTTAAATGTAATTGCCTCTTCAACTGCAACAGTTTCTTTTTTTGTGCTTCCTGTCTGTGGAACTCCCTTCCGTTTACTTGCTTTCCTGATAGCTACAAGCTTCAAAAGTTTAAATGCATTGTCAATTGCCATCTTTTATCTGCCTTCATTCCATTCTTTTATCTTTTCTTCATCACCCCTTTTCTTCTCTCTGTAACCACTCATGCACTAGTGGTGGTCCCCATCTTGCTTGGGGTGATTTTATTAAAAGAAAAAAAAAAAGAAAAGAAAAAAGGTGTACCACACTGTGGAATATAGAAACTCATGTAGTGCAAAAAGTTGGATCAGCATGTTAAGTTCAAATTCCAGCCAAAGTTTTATTTTCACACAAAAACCCTTTGGAAAGTAAAAACTTCATTTCTTCTTCTCTCAACTAGGGTTAAATAACAGCAAGGAATGAGTTTTCGTTGGCAAACAAACTAGGAAGTGGCAAGGCTGTAGCTGCTCCATAAGTACTGAGAAGGACTTGTCTCTCTTACTGTGCAATACTAGTTTATAAAGTTTGGAGTAGATAGACTAAACTATTGCCCGGTTCACACTACACCCACGTCTATTGAACAGGTGAAGAGGCTCATCCCTTGTTCCCTGTTTAGGATGTGGTTTCCGGCTTTCTCTTTTCCAATCTTTTCACTCTTACGTAGCCCCCTGCACATCAGTGGCATTACCGCCTTGCTAGAGGTGATATGATTAAAAAAAAAAAATTACTCCTTGGTGCCTGTCGCTTGTGTTTTTCTGCAGTACTAAGCTTTGCTTAGTAAATACTAATGTAACACTAAGAAATCATGATCTTTTGCATGATTTATAATTGCACTAACACTAATGGTACTGACAGCTTAGCAACTGTCACCAACCATTTTTATATGATTTATCATTAATAATAGCTATAATAATAGTAGTAGTAGTAGTAGTAGTAAAGGCCTTAAAATGTTAGCAGTTTTTTCAAATAGAATCTACAATAAAAAAAGAAAAAGAAGAAAAACAGTTGCTGATTTCTCCTTCAACTTGAGTCAACTTCTGCATGATGAAAATTGATTTGATTATCGCTTTAATGTAGCATGCCTGGTCAAAGTGACAGTTTAACTGGTCACTACAGCTACACTGTGCACACAGCTAGTATTGTATTGCAACCATGTATATTATCTGTCCAGGCATGTAATAACAAAGGGTAAAACAACTGAGTCAATCTACAGCTGTGGTGACAACTGTAATTCATTTGCTATAAGATGTGGTCAAGTTGCATAAAGAAGTAAATTGTAGCCTTTCTTTTGGCAAGAAGCCATGCAATCACCAAGGAAACATTGACGTGGCTGCACACATGCAGCACAGACAGATGTAGTTCATTGATATACAGAGAATGAAAGTGAAAATAGAAAGACAGAAGAGAAATGAGGGAAGTTTCAAGTTTTGAGTGAGAAACAAATGGAGTGAGTAGGACTAAGTTAATGAGAAGGAGTGAATAGATAGAATGAGTGGGTAACTGAGGAAGAATGAATGGATTAAGTGAGGGAGTCAGTGAGGGAATAAACAGGGCTGAGATAGTAGAAAGGGGTGCAAGTAAGGAGAAGTGATTTGAATTCAGTGAGTGAGTAGATTAATTAAGCGTGTGAGAAAGTTAAGAATAACGATATGAGTAAATAAGAGTGATCAAGAAATTGATTGAGGAAGATGAGTGAGTGTGCCCATTTGAAAATGAAGGAATGGAAACAACAAGAAAAATACAAGTGGTATGAAAGATTTTGAGAGAATGAGAAAAGATGAGAGTAAAAATGAAAGAATAAATGAGAAAACAAGAAAGAGAAAATAGAAGTATATGAGGGAGTAAAAGTAGGGGAGTAAATGAAAAAGCAAGAGGGAGAAAAATAAGAAGTGAGTAAAAGGGGGAAAGTAAATGAGAAAGCAAGAGAGAGAGAGAATAGGAGTATGAGGGAGTAAAAGCGAGAGATTAAATGAAAAGAAAGAGGGAGAGAATAGAAGTATACAAGAGAGTAAAAGTGAGAGAGTAAATGAGAAAGCAAGAGTAAGAGAATAGAAGTATGAGGGAGTAAAAGCGAGAGAGTAAATGAAAAGAAAGAGGGAGAGAATAGAAGTATACAAGAGAGTAAAAGTGGGAGAGTAAAGGAAAAAGCAAGAAGAGTAAAAATAAGGGAGAGCAAAAATGAAAGATAAAAAATAAATGAGAAACTGAAAGTGAGTAAGATGAAAAATATAAAGAAATGTAACTTTTATGGATTAAGAATAAGAAAGGGAGTCAGATATGAATGAAAGTGGGTAAATGAAACAAAAATGTCTAAGTAAGAAATATAAAATTCCAAAGGTAATGTGTAAAAGAGAAAGAAAAGGGTTATAAAACAAATTACAGGTGTTAGTAAGAAGGTGAGCAATAATAAGTTAAAAAGAGTGTGAGAAAGAAGGAAAGAAAGTGATTGATACAGTAAGAATAAAGGTAAAAAAAAAAAACAGAGAAAGAGAGAGAATAAAAATGAGTAAACTGTCAAGATAAAAGATGAAGGTGAAAAAGTAATGGTATAAAAATAGAAAGCCTTACAGTAAGCTTTAAGGTGAAATATAATTATAAAGAAAGGAATTATAAGTTAAGAGGAAAAGTCAGAGGTGGAAAGGAAAATTTAGAAGATATTAAATAGAAAATAATGAAAGAATAAGCAATAGAAAAAAAAAACACTAAGACAGAGAAACAAAAAGATCTTTACTGGCAGGCAGAAAAATATTTAAAAGTAATAAAAATAAGCAGAGAAAAAAAAAAGACACATGCAAGTACTAGGTTTATTAAGTGAAAGACTAGAAGAGAATCCAAAAAAGTAATTAGAGACGAGTGAAAGAAGAAAGAAGGATGGGAAAATAATCAAGGAAGTAAATGTATTAACAAGTCAAATGAAAGTGAAAAATAAAAAGTCTTGTTACTGCAAGAAAGACAGCCATACAGTGGTAACTGAATTTACAACAAGAAGGGCTGATTGGCTAGACCAGTTGCCATGTCTGCAGTCAAGTCTTAGTTACAACTCAAATGACCTTCATCATCATCATCTTTGCTATTGCTGTCATCATCTTGTTGTCTTGGTGATTGGATTCAGACACTTGTAAAGTTGAAGACAATTAAAAACAACACATTGTGTTTTTCATCTCTAGTATGTAGGTATACATAAGTAAAATTAGTTGCATTGACTAACTATGTAAGTTTCAAACAAATTATATAAGCAAAAAAAGATGTTGCTTTGGGATTGAGGTAGTTATTTCTAACCTTGGTAGTAGAAAATGTTCAAACTGAGATAAAAGTGGGATTTTGAATGCTGATTTTCAGGGAAGGCAAACAGATCTGTCTTGTTTGAAAGAGTGTTGAGGACTCCATTTAACTTCATTTTGTTTTTTCTTCTAGACTAAGTTACATTATTTACATTGAATTGTTGTCCACATTTTTATAGCCGTGTTTACAACGTTTCAGCTGTCGTATGCTCCAGACTTCTTCATGTGCTAAGAATTTAGAACCAAACATTTTATTTCAAACACTGGGGTATATCATTCTCATTCTATGTGTGATGTCACTTCTAGAGGTCATGTAGTTATCTCCCAGTGATCAAAATAAAGGGTTCGGATCAAAATTCTATTTTATTCTTATGCAAGACCTAAGCTAAACTTGGCAAATATTAGTACGATTTCTGCCTAGGAGCTAGTTCTGCATTTCTCACAAATGTCAGTGATAAGTGTTTGAACCCAAGTCAGAAACCAAGCTGTAGAATTGATTTTCTAAGCAGAAAAGCATTTTATGGAGGGGTACGAGTGATCTAATTGTTCACGATTTGTTCACCAGTTCAGACCTTTACAGTTAGCACACAACCTATGACTTCATCTTCAATTCTCCCGGTGTTCCAAATGTAAGAAGAAAGTTCCACTCAGCCAACTTTTTCCCAAAGGTTGCTATTTTGCAGGAAAAGATTCTTGTGTAAATGATTTCCTAACTCATTTTAACAGTAACCCTTTCCCTTGAGTAGCTATCAAGCCTTGTATTCAGTAATTTTAGTATTTCTTTTTTTTAATCATTTCACCCCAAGCAAGGTGCTACTGCCACTGATGTGCAGGGGGGGGCTACATAAGAGAGTAAAAGTTTAGATAGGAGGAGAGTGAAGAGAAAGATGAACCAGTTACAGAGGGTGTCAGCAAAAGGATAAGAGAAGAATGGGAACACAGGTGTGAAGATAGCTGTGAAGGTAGCAAGAAAGGAAAAGAACAAGATACATGGGATGATGTAGAAAGGACTGGAGTCAAGTGGGTAAGAGACAGGAATTGGCATTGCATTTAAATTCCTGGAGATTTTAGTCATCAGGAAAGCATGTATACGGAAGAGAGTTCCACAGGTGGGAAGTACAAGAAAAGAAACTGCTGGAGTAGAATTTTTGCCTGCATTTGGTCGATTTAACTGTAAAAGGGTGGGAATTAGTTGCCAGTTTGGTTGCATGAGTAAATTCTTGTGGAGGGGGCACCAGTGACCTAAGTTTGTTGGAGCAGATGACATGAAAATATTTGTAGAAGAGACAGAGGGAAACCACATCCCACCAGTGAGAAAGTGGCTGTAGTCGAGCTGCCAGATTGGGACTGATCACATTACAGACTCTCCTTTCGAACCTTTTGAGAACCCTGAGATAAACAGCAGGGGCGCCTGACCAGAGATGACAACAGTAAAAGAAAATACTGGAAACAGTAAACCAACTTTAGCTAAGAAAGCTTGCATCTATTTCACACTTACGCTCTTGAGAAAAGCACTCCTCCACCAAGAAATATAGATAAGTAGTTGGAAAGATGGCTCTCTCTAGTTTCTGAAGTTAGCCAACTTGTGTTAGACTAGTAACTCAGTCCTGTAAGAAATTGGCTACTGAAACTTCAGCAACATCACTGGATGTGGTTGTTGCCATATGTTCCCCAAGGAGGATACAGGAATAAAAAAATTAAAATAGTCTTTTCAGTTGTAAGACTGGTGCAACACAGTCTTTCTAACTTCTATCTTCTTCTGATTGAGAGAATGAATAAGAATGAAATAGATAACTGCATGACAAAGAGTGGCTGCAGTGGATAGGAAAAGAGGGAAAAATAAATGAGTGAGTGATTCAGTTAAGTGGCATACATGACACACGCTTGAGCTATCATGTCTGCGAAAAAGACATGACTGACTGGGCAGAAGATTATCCCGCAGATAAGAGACATGATAGCAATGCCAACTACTATAAAGTTTAGGTCTCTGTGTCAGGTCAGAAAATTTTTCTTGTCAGAATCCATCTTGCTATTGCTTTCTACAAAAGACTGGTTGTCAACCAAGGCTATAGAACCCAATCTTTTCTATTACTTAACCCATAACTGGAGGGAAGAGACAGATTAATACCTTTCCCAAGAGTATTTGCATATAAGTAAATGCAAGGAATTCAACTGGAATTCGGACTCTGCTTCCCAACTATTCGTTCTGAGCTGATGATGAATAATAAACTGAGCAAAAAGGGAATGAGTAAGGATGTGAATAAAAGACATAAATAAAAGCAAAGTCTAAAGAAAGAGAATCAGTGAGAAGTGATTGGAAGAATAAGCAAGGAAGAAAGATGAAGTGATTAATATTGAAGAGAAGGTGCTGAGTCTGGTTAATGGTAATGATAAAATTAGATGCTTCTATACTGGAAACATTTGGCATTCAATGACCAAACAGTTAGCTTTATTGTTGGTTGAAATTTGTGAAATCATTCTACTAAAACAGTTTTTCAGAAAAACAGACTTTTCAAATTCATTGTTAAAGCTTTTTCTAGCATCAATGGGAGTTTACTTCCTAACCTTTTGTTTAAAGTAGTGGGGAAAGTCAATATCTTGATTTTGGTATTATTTTCTTTTCTAGTTATTTTTACTATCCATTAAGGAGAAACTAAAAGAATAATTGTCAGGGAATAAAGAATAATGAGAGCATAAAACAAGGATTTATTGGACTAAGAGAATGTATGAGTTAAGAATTACAGAATCTGAAAAAAATAAATTAAAAAAAAAAGAAGTGATCACTAAAAAAAAAAAAGATTCAGAGGGTGAGTGAAATGAAAACATACAATAGCTATTAATATTATTATTAACTCGTGTAACCATGCTGAAAGGAGGGCTTAGAGAATCTGATACACACAGGACAGACAGACGGAAAGAGAGACAAGGGAAAACAATGTGTACCATACTTGATGGGCTTGAGCAAATAGATGGCAGAGAGGGGTTTGGGGGGTGTAACAGGAGAAAGGGTGTTAAAAGCTACTAGGGATAGGGAGTTGTGGAAGGCCATAATTGCCTACACCCTGAAGGGACATGGCACATAGAAGAAGAACCATGCTATCAAAAATAATAACAATTGTTAGAAAATTTCAATATTGAGATGCAATGAATCAAAGATTTTGAAACAATGTATAATTCAATAAAACAGAGATCCTATATTAACAAAAAAAATGGAGGCCAATCAACTGTTTAATTAATTTGGTCTGTTACTAACATATTTCTTAAGAAGCTTTCTTTGTTATATTACATTTATTACATAACAACTACACGTATTCATAATACTGTATAACGAAGGATCAGAATTCTCTACTACATTTCTTGAAATAACATGTTTGCATAAATATTTCTTGGTTCTTTACTTTTGATATCAAACTGCTAAAATGGATAAAAAAAATCTCAATCCATGAGTTGCTGATCTCAGAAGTAATTTAAGACATTGCAACTTAAACAGAAGCCATTGAAGAACTTTTTGTTCTACTGAGTAAAACATGCAGCTGCTTGTAAGCAAACACTGAAGCTTAGAAAAAGACATCAACACTAGAAAAGAATTAACCTTACAATTTGTTAATAGAATTACATAGATACAAAATATATAAATAAATACACAACAGTAATTATTAAATAGTGTTGATTATTAAACTGACTAAAGGATGTAAACACTGATAAATTTACTATCTTCTGCTTCCAAACCTTTAGCTTTTCTTAATGCTCTTTTGAAGGTGTCAACAAAGTGCTCAGCTTGACTATTTGACCTCAGATGATAAATCAGTGCTGTCAAATGTTCAGCTGCATAGTCTGTGCAGAAATTTTAAAACTCACTAAAAGTAAACTGATTTTGAATGTCAGATGCCACACTGTCAGGTACTACAAAAAGTTTGCATGAAACTTTAATTGTAATTGCAGTAGTCATAGTCAGTTGTTTACACTTTAATATCTCAAGTCATTTTGTGAATCTTTCAAAGGCAATTAAATAGTATGAACTATTTAGTGGTCCAGAAAAGTCCATATGTAGTCTTTTCCAGTTTATCAGTGCTTGGGCATGCCTGATAATTTATAGGTGGTGATTGTGTTGCTGAATTACAACCATTACATTTTCTATGTTTTCAATATCTTTGTTCAAATTTGGCCAATAAACATAGCTTCTCATCAGGGATCTCATCCTCACTATTCTTTTTTAGTATTGATAATAGAATTACAACTCCTTCTGCATATAAAAGTACTCAGAAAAGTTATTGTTACCAGGTTTAATTTTAGTTTTACTCTATTTTGAGTTAACATCCTTCATAGTTTTCTGAAATGTATCCATTTTAGAATGAACTGTGATATTGTCTATCATCACCAGCAATTCCTTTATAGTGTTACACAGCAGGTTCTTATTTTTATTATATTCTTGAGAGGTGTGTTCATTTCACAATATATATATATATATATATATATATTTTTTTTTTTTCCATTTGTAAATGAGTTCTTATGAGAACTAGGTTTTTACCATGAGTGGTGTCTTCAGGCGATTATTGCAAATCGCCTGAAGGCACCACTCATGGTAGAAACCTAGATTGTGTAATAACTCGTTTACAAATGGAAAATATTCAAAAGTTCTACAATATAAATGTATTGAACACTTTTTAATACAAATGTGCACTAGTCTAACCTTATTATGACCAGAAACTAAATAATTAAACAATCAATCAAAAAAAAAAAAAAAATATATATATATATATATATATATATATATATATATATATAAAATTGGGAAAAGCTTGTCAGTCTTTCCTATTAAATCGTGAAATGAAAGTTATCCTGAATGGCTACTCATCTAGATCCTTTCATATTAATGTGGTTGTAACCCCAGGGCTCCATCCTTGATCCTACTCTATTTTTAATTTCCATTAATGACTTTCCCAATGACATCAGCTCTCAACTTGGTATCTATGCTAATAATACAACCATTTCTTCCTATCTTGGTACTAAAACTGATCAGTCAGACAAGATCAAAATGGCACCCAATGCACAAAATGACCTAAAGTTCATCATTAACTGGGGAAAAAGATGGCTTGTTAATTTTAATATCTTCAAAACTAAACTTCTTTCCATTGACCATCTGAGAGACCCATTCTCTGCCTTTCATCAGTTGGCTGATGCTAATCTTCTGGAAAGTGACTCATTGCAACTCCTTCTTGGGCTAACATTTTCAGCTGACATGAAGTGGAAAGACTCTATTGAATCTATTGCTAGGTCAGCTGCTTAGAAAGTTGGTTAACTGTGTCAGGCAAGACAATTTTTCTTTCTAGAATATATCCTACATATCTATAAGTCTACCATTCATCCATGCTTAGAATATTGCTGCCACATATGGTCTGGTGCCCCAGCTATTTACCATAATCTCTTTGATAAAATCCAAAAAAGAATCAGCAATATTATTGGTCTTGGTCTGGCAGCTTGGTTTCAGTCACTTTCCCATTGCTGTAAGGTTGCCGCTCTGTGACTTTTCTATAAATACTTACATGATAATTGTTCAGATGAGGTCTTCACTAAGGTACCAAGACATTTTTTAATTTAAGTGCAATACTAGACTGGAGTCTAGAGCTTACCAATTTACAGTCAAGTTGGTTAGATGTAACGATAAGTACTATGCTAACAATTCCTTTTGCTATCTACTGTTCTTTTGATTACTCTTTTCTATTCCTGTTTATTTTTAATGCTTCAGTTCCTAATTCTTCCATGCCCTGTAATCCCTTGTGTCTTCGTGGCTTTACTGCCTTGCATAGGGTGATACCAATATCAATAATATATAAGAACCATTGTCTATATTAATGTGAAATAAGTAAAGGTCTGTAAAAAGAGAATAGTTTTGATACATCCTAATATATACAAATAATATTGAATGAATTGTTTGAACATTATTTTTTATCGATACTCGTATTTAAGTAGATATTCTGTTTTTTTATTTGAACAGTATTATATATTTATATCTACCGGCCTGATTATTTATGATAAATTGTTATTACGAAAATGTGTACCATTCAGCAAGATTCGAACCTGCAACTCCTATCTATATAGGGGAAGCTACCATTTGATCTGGCAACGTCATAGACCGCTCGACCACGAATGGCCTCCAGTCTAAACAAGGTTTTAATCAAGCCTATATAACTATATAAGCTATATAAATGGTAGCTTCCCCTATGTAGATAGGGGTCGCAGGTTCGAATCCTGCTGAATGGCACACATTTTTATAATAACAATTTACCATAAATAATCAAGCCAGTAGATATAAATATATAATACTGTTTAATTAAAAAAACAGAATATTTACTTAAATATGAGTATCGATAAAAAATAATGTTCAAACAATTGTTGGTTGTTTATAACCATGTTTCATTAAAATTTGTTAATTTCCATAAATAATATTAACTATAATTAAATATTATTTAATTTCCTTCTAATTTCTGCAAATCAGTTTAAGAACCAGTTTAAAATAATCCTTCCAAATTGTTAGAGTCTTAATTATTATATCTGCCTGTATAACATCTGAAATAAAGAATATAGTATTAACATATGTAATGACAATATCAATAATATATAAGAACCCTACTCTTTCTATATGCATATGAAAATAAGCTTTAGATTAGAAGTCTGTAAAAAAAGAGAATAGTTTTGATACACCTATATAAAATATCAAACAGGCCTGCTTATCTTTAGGTTATATGATTCTCATGACTAGTGAGCTAGTCTAGACCATTACTGCTGTATAGTGAGTTTGATACTCACTTGGGGCCCTATTCTTATGACTTTGTAATTGACAATACTGTGCTTCATAAATGTCTATATGATGTTCATGAGAACAACATTTGATAATAATACTTAGGAAAGAATTATCCATCATAAATGTCTGCAACTGAACTCTTCCGAAACCATGAAATGACTTATTATCACTGATTTCACCATCTTTGTAACTTTTTGAATTGGTTGTTACAGCAATTTTCATGTCAGTAATTATATTGCTATCAATGATTTATGAGTCTTGCATGCAATATTCTGAATGTTTCTTTTTGTCTGTTTTACCCAAGTTATACTAATGGCTAAACATTAACTTTCAGCTATAATATATGAGCTTGCTTCATGGCTGAGATAATTACACATTTCCTTTCAGTGCTTGTGATCAGTGTTCAAGTTAGGATTTTGTAATGCTGATTTTCAAGATAGACAGGTTTTTCCTACTTAGAAATTAGTATAATACAAATGTAATTATCTCAGTTTGACCTTGTAAGATATAAAGGTCAGATTGAGGTAATAAATGCAATATACTGAAGTATATTATGTTTTATGTCTATTAACTAAAAAATAACACACTACAGTATATTGTAAAAATTTTTAAATCTTTCCATAAAATCTTGAAAATAAGTTTGTTACATTCAGATTTTTGCTTTATCTTTGCTGATAGTATCACAATGTTTCACCTGTTGTGTCATCTTCAGATATTTACCAATCTGTTTATCTTCAGAAAATTTTTCGTCTGAACCATTCATGGAATCAACCAAATTAATAAGCGAAAACTTTAATTCATAATAAGTGGATTAAAGGAACGATTCATGAATCTGGTGACAGAGTAATTGAGAGTTCAATCCCAGGGTTGGGTTTTACAGAATCAGACAAAGTAGAAATTGGGCAAGAAATAAGTGGATAGTACTAAGCAAAAACAATGTGGACAGTGGCACAAGGACAGTCTACCCATTCAGAGATTAAATAATGGGTTCAGTTTAAAATTCTTTGAAGGTTATTCAGATTGATAAACACATGAAAAAAGCAAGAGGGCTCAATGACCAAAACATTTTAATAATAACAATAAAGATGAATGAGAATAGCTAAAATGTAAAGAACAATAATTACTTAACCCAGAAATTTAGAATGTCAATTTAAGAATATTACATTCTTTTAATGTGTGTACAAATTTACTAGAAATCTGAATTAACCTAGGCAAAAAATATGTGTCTATATTTCTGGGATGATGTATTGTAATTACTTATACTATTTACATTGTTTGGACTACTGTCCTCATCTTTGTTGCCATCTTCACAATGTTTTGTCCATTGTATGCTCCGACCTTTTTCAGGTGACTTGAATTTTGAACTGAACTCTTGATTTCATTCACTGGGTTAGATTGTTTGTGATTAACATTGTTTGGACTACTGTCCTCATCTTTGTTGCCATCTTCACAATGTTTTGTCCATTGTATGCTCCGACCTTCTTCAGGTGACTTGAATTTTGAACTGAACTCTTGATTTCATTCACTGGGTTAGATTGTTTGTGATTAACATTGTTTGGACTACTGTCCTCATCTTTGTTGCCATCTTCACAATGTTTTGTCCATTGTATGCTCCGACCTTCTTCAGGTGACTTGAATTTTGAACTGAACTCTTGATTTCATTCACTGGGTTAGATTGTTTGTGCTACATAAGTTATGCTGCTTTCAGATTTGTCAGTTATCTTAATTTAGCTCAAACTTTAACTTTGAAAGTTAAATTAAATGAAGATAACTGAGACATCTGGAAATAGCATGACTTATGGAATGAGAACAATCTACCCCAGTGAATGACATAACTGATATTTAATCTACTTCTCTCATTTCTTTCAGGATTGTATTTTACATACAATAATCATATTTTCTTATAATAAAGCTGATTGGAAATATTTTAAGAGAGGATAGATAATATGATATCAAAATTAGAAACCAAATTGGAATAGCAGAAGATAGATTTGTTTTTTACAGCTTATCAACCCTTTGCAGGTTATTTACAGTCAGAAAATATTTTTAAATCATAAGAATTTTTAGGAGATAATAATGGCTGACTGATATGTCCTAATAATCTTATCTAAACTTATTTATAAATGGAACTTTGTCTGTGTGTGTGTCCATTACCTACAGACTCCAAAATGGCTGAACCTATTTTCTTGAAAATTTACACAGTTGTACTATAAGCGTCTGTGAGTGTTCTTAGCTAGGTTTTGTGTTGAGGTACCCCCAATAAATATCGAAAATCAAGAATCGAAAAAATCGGGTTATGTGGTCCGATTTTAATCCAATTTGATACACTCATAGACAAAGACATAAGAAATGATATTCAGAAGTTTCAAGGTTGCAGTTCTTACAATAGTGCAGAAAATCAATAATATATATATATATATATATATATATATATATAAAAGGCAAGATGTTTGTGTGTGTGTCTGTTTATCTGCCTGTATGTCTGTATTATTTTCAGCACTTTTATTTTAGTTTTTACTTCGGGTTTGGCTCTAAGTAGGTATAATTATAGTTTTTAGTCTCAGCCATGATACCATTTACTCAGAAGACTTATTTAGCCTTCAAAATTCAGTTTACGACAAAAAATACTTATTTGATATCGATACCAGGAAATCAAAATTTGATTTACATCCATTCATTTTTCTTTCAGTCTACAGTTTCGCTTTAACTGGAAACAAGTATTGCTTTTTAGTCTTTCGTGCCAATGTCCAAAGAGTCTGAGCTCCAGAACCATGGATCAGTTTTAAAGCTTTCATTACACCCAAGCAATGCTGGGCTATACTGCTAGTTAAACTATATCTGGAGAAAAAGAAGTGGATTCATGCCTTTTCCAAGAATATTTGAGTGCAAGTGAATCTAACAAAATCAACTGGAATTGGAACTCAGCTTTCTGAACTATGCAAAGGAGATATTTTAAGGGCTCAAATAATAGTGAATAAGTGTAGTGAAATAAAATGTTAATTTTTTTTTTATAATTGTGTGGTCCCAAGCAAGGCATTTTATTGCCACTGTTGTGCAGGGGGTTACATAGGAATGTTATGAGAAAGAGTGATAGGTTACATGGGGTGTCAGGAAGAGGGCATGAGAAGGAAGAGAATACTGATGAGAGTGGGGTGGACAAAGAAAAAAGCATGAGAGAGAGGATGCAGGTTAGTGAGACAGGAGATGACCATTGACTTTACATTTGAATTCTTAAAGATTGAAGCTGTCAGGAAAGCAAGTAAGCAGAAGGGAATTCCACAGGCAGAATGTGTGAAAAAAGAAGCTGCTGGAGTAGAATTAAATCAAATTATTCTATTACATAGTAAATCTTCAAGGCACTATACTTGTCCTCTCTCTAGTAATTCTAGGGGAGAAGATTAGACTGTATTAAACTAATATAGTTTTTGCTGTTTAGGCTTTCATCAAATTTTACCAATTTTCTTTTACCATTACTTTGATGCAACTCCATGTGTCCACCACCAAATTTTACTGTCTTTGTGGTGCATCATGTATTGTTTCTTTTTGCCACTGGTTTTCTTAGATATTCTATGTAATTCTATTTTGCATTCATTACTAAAATTATGTGCGTTGTGGTGCAGTGGATGTTGGCTCGGAATGAGAAATCAGGGAGCCGATTTCGAATTCCAGTTGAATTCCTTGCATTCACTTACATGCAAATACTCTTGGGAAAGGTATTAATCCATCTCTTCCCTCCAGTTATGGATTAAATAATAGGACAGATTGGGTTCTATAGCCTTGGTCGGCAACCAGTCTACCACAGAAAGTAATGGCAACCTACTGCGAGATAATCTTCTGCCCAGTCAGTCATGTCTCTTTCGAGACATGATTGCCCAAGTGTGTATCACGTATGGCACTTAACTGACTGACTAAAATTACATTTTGCCACTTTTCAGTATTCCATGTTAGATGTACTTTTGACCACTTTAATTTTCTATTCTTATGTTTTTCTTGGTTAATGATTTTTTTTTTTTTGTCGCTATTTGCCCAATGAACAAGGACTGGGCAGATACTTTACTCCAATTGCTAGCTTTCTTACCTCCTTCACAATCTTTTCCTTTATCCTTGTTTTTCCCAATTCCTTTACAATACTAATATGTATGTTCCTCAGTCAGAAATTGTAACTGATTCCATCTCAAAAAGACTGGGAATCAATCAAATATGTGATAGAAATGTATAACAGTTGTATACAGAAACAAATAGATCAATATTATATGATTTTTGATAAGAAAAAGTCTTTATAAATGCGTAAAAAACACTAACTGCAGAGGATATTAATGTCAGAGCAGCAATTCTGATATACATTAATGGGCTCAAAGTAAATTAAGAGGTTTATCTATTAATGCATTAAAAATACCAATACTCTTTTATTTGTTGTATCCCAAATATACAAAAGTCTCATTCACTACCCATTGCTATTTTAATGATTTTAAATAATTACGAAAATCATATTGGGCAATTTGATACACACTTGAGCAATCATGTCTCCAAAGACACATGACTGACTGGGTGGAAGATTATCCTGCAGTAGGTTTCCATTGCTTTCTGCGGTAAACTGGTTGCCAGCCAAGCCTATAGAACCCAATCTGTCTTATTATTTAACCCGTAACTGGAGGGAAGAGATGGATTAATACCTTTCCCAAGGGTATTTGTGCATAAGTGAATGCAAGAAATTCAAGTGTAATTCGAACTTGGCTTCCCGATTTGTTGTTCCAAGTTGATATCCACTGCACCACAATGCACATCATATGTGTGCATGCTGAAAAATATACATTTCAATTTGAAGATTTTTGATAAAATCCAGCATTCACATGCATAGCCTAGGAGTTTATGTGAGTAAACAACTCCCTCTGGTTAGGGTGGTTTCTCTTGAACCTCCTGACCATTCATACATGTATTTCTGCCTTGCTCTACTAAACTCAGCTATCTTTTCTTTCTCTACTGCCCACTTCCTCTTCTGATTGCTCCTTGCTGGAGAGTACCTGATAACATAGATAAGGCAATTTCTTTTCACTAATTTGCCAATATAATTTTGTTCAGTGACCTTAATGCTCACCATGTCAAGTGGCTGTAAAAACTCTGTCATTGATCTTGCTGGCACCCATACACTGAACTTTGCAATCATTCAGTCTCTCATGCAAGTGGTGGATTTCCCTATCTGCTTCCCTAGTTTCCCTGAAGGACAAGTTTCTCTGCTTCACTTCTGTCTCTTCATCATCATCATTTGTTCGTCACACCCAGATGGTGCATAGGGCAGCAACTTTTTTTTGTTGCTGTTTCTGTAAGAAACAGTTTTTTACGGGGCAGGGTTGTTAGCCCTGTGCCCAACCCCCAAACCTGGAGGACCGGTGAACCATTCTTGGTTCTTACGTTTACAGCACCTGGTATTCCCAAATGGGCACCCATTTAAGTACCGACCAGGCTCGATGTTGATTAACTTCGGTGATCAGACGGGAACCAGTGTATTCAACACGATATGGCTGTAGACTGACTTCTGTCTAGCGTGGGTTAATGCATGTATCCATTACAAAACAGCGGCCTGACAAGCAAAACATCTTGGACGCTTTGACTCTGGTAAGTGTGAATATTTATCGTCGCAATTTTCATGGTAATTCTTCTAATGAACTTACTTTGTGGTCCCTAGACATTATGATTTTAAAATCTTCTTCCTAGTCAGTCACGGATCGAAAGAGACATAATTGCCTAAGCATGTATCAGATATGGCACTTAACTGACTCACTAGATTTACAGTGAAAATTGTGAGATGTAACTGCAATTTCTATGCTAAAAGTTCTTCTCTAGCACTTCTTGCTTCCAGCTTCATGCATCCAATACAACTTTGATCTTCAAATAATTTAAATGCAATGTAAATCATTATTTCCTTGCTTCTTAATTCTTGTTCTTTTATTGTTCTCTCCTAAATTGTGCTTTTTTCTCATATTTTCTAACAGTTCTCACATCTTAGTGGCTTTATAACCTTGTTTGGGGTGAAATAATTTAAATAACCTCTCAGATTGAAAGTTTTCATTCTCACCCGTGTGTGTGTGTGTGTGTATGTATATATATATATATATGTATCTGAAACCAATTCGTTTAAGTTTCAATCCTGGGCTAAAAGCAATCGATGTCTAACCATACTGATGAGCTGTGATACAGCAAAACAGATCTGTCTGCAGATGACTATATACACACACACACACACACACACACACACACACACACACAGACAGACAGAAAAATCTAAGCAAGAGCCAATAAACCTACCTCGGTTTCACCCTATGGCTCGTTAGGGCAAATTTTAAATTTTAGAGCCAATTTATGCTGATGAGCCGAAGGGTGAAACCTAGGTAGGTTTGTTGGCTCTTGATTAGACTTTTCTGTCTTTGTTGCTATACTTTTGTATTGAGCGCTTTAGTTGTCTTGGGATTTTTTTCTTTCCTACGAGTATTTGACTTTTGTTCATGTACTTCATTTGTTTCTTTTTTTACTTTCCCTCCTTTTCCCTCAGAGTTCGTTCTCGGTGGGTTTTTCAAGACGAACTTAATTATAGTATAACAATTACTAGTATTAGCATTATTATTTTTGTTACTATTAATATTGTTATAATTATTATATATATATATATATATACACGCATACATAGAAGTTACAGTGAGAGAAATGATTGGGTACAGGGGTTATTGAAGAAAGGATAAAGGATGAACAAGATTCAGGAAGATAGAAAACTGCTGATGTTTAAAGATTGTAGCTATCAGGGAAACATGTAAATGGAAAGGAGTTCTACAGGTGGGAAGTGCAAGAAAAGAAACTGTTAGAGTAGAAGTGATTGTTATATTAAACTATTTCAATGGTAAAAGAGTATGTCTAGATGGTAAGTGACTGAAGTCGAGATGCCAAGTCAAGATCGATTACATTACAGATCCTTCCTGGGATTTTGTCAATAACCTTGGAATAAAAAGCAGGAGGACCCAATCAGATATGGCAACAGTATTGAATACAGAGATGAATGGTAGATTTATAAATGTGCATGTTGGATCCTAATGAGAAAAAATTTCTAGCTCAGTACAGAGACCAAACTTTCTTAGCAGAAGAAGCAGATATAGATTTGATGTAGTAGTTCCATTGCAGATTGTTTGAAAAAGTAAGGCCAAGGAGGCACAGTGTGTTGCTCTCCAGGAAAGAAAGTTTCTCTGTATTTATATAAGACATATGGATGGCCTTGTATGCAAATCAAATATGATTCAAAGTAAAGGTTTATAAAAAACAAAAATAATTTTAGTAAACCCTTATAAAAGCCTTCTCCATAATCAAATTCTAATCTCCAATTAGTTAAGCAGGATAATAAAAATAGCATCTGAAAATATCTTTCTAATTTACTTAAATGACATAAACAGACTTATTAGATACTTGTGTAACATAATAGATATGATTTTTGACATTGTATTGATATGAACAAATATGCAGAATTCTCTGACCAACAGAGCATGACTCTCTGAAAATATGTTAGGGGTGGTACTTATAATTGCATTTGTTTTTAACTTGTTATCTTTCTGTGTGGATGATTTATTGATTGTAAAGCAGGACAGTTCTTGCATAAATTTTTAGATTGATGTCAAGTAAAAGGCCCAGCCTAAATTTATTTAAAACTTACTATAATCCACAAACTGTCCATATGTCTATCAATTGATAATTCAAGGACAGAGCCGACAAGTTTTCTGTGGTTAAATAGGACTCAAGAGCAGGATTACAACATTTTTTTTTAAATTCCCAAACTTTTAAAAATTTTAGGTAAGTCTTTTAGGATAATCCATCTTTTATATCTATAAGTCTACCATTCATCCATGCTTAAGGTATTACTGCCACATATAGTCCAGTACTGCTACTATTTACCTTGAGCTAAAAAAATTCCAAAAATAAATAATTAAAAATAAAATTCAAAGAATCAGCAATATTACTGGTCCTGACCCGGCAGCTTGGCTTCAGTCACTTTCCCATTGTCATAAGATTGCATCTCTGTAACTTTTCTATAATTACTTTCATGGTAATTGTTCAGATAAGCTGTTTATTATGGTACCTAAAACCTTTTAATTTAAGACACACTACTAGACTGATGTCTAGATCTAAAATGGATAAATGTAACCATAAATTCTATGCTAACAATTTTCTTTTTTGCACTTCTTGGTGGAAGTCCCTATAATTTCCAAAAATTTAAATGAAATGTCAATCGCTATCTACTGTCCTGATTACTCTTTTCTCTTCCTGCTCATTATTAATGCTTTTGTTCCTAATTCTTTCATACCCTGTAACCCCTTGTGTCTTAGGAGCTTTACTGCCTTGCATGGGGGTGATACTTATTAAAAAAGGCTTCTATTTACAATGTAAACATAATGCTAAAATGGGTCATTAGCATGCATCTATCAGAATAATTCAACTGAATTTTTATCTTTTTGTTTAACCATTTAAAGTAAATATTTTAGTGAAACCGGAGACAAAAGTGTTTTTCTATCAGTCAGTTAAGTGCCATACATGATACATGCTTTAGGTGATCATGTCTCTTTCGAGACATGACTGACTGGGCAGAACATTATCACGCAGTAGGTTGCCATTGCTTTCTGCAGTAGACTGGTTGCCAACCAAGGCTATAGAACCCAATCTGTCCTATTATTCAACCCATAACTGGAGGGAAGAGATGGATTTTTTACCTTTCCCAAGGGTATTTGTGCATAAGTGAATGCAAGGGATTCAACCAGAATTTGAACTTGGCTCCCTGATTTGTCATTCCGAGTCGATATCCACTGTACCACAACACACATCTATATTTTTTTCTATACTTTTATTTTAAAAATCATGCTGTGCATGTTTTTTTTAATAATTTTCACACAAGAAAGGTAATAAAGTCATTAAAACACAAGTCATCACTGAGTATGAGAGAATATGAGAATAAAAAACATTAAGGAGTGAGAATAAAAAAAGACCAGTAATTAAGAAGACAGAAGATAACAATTGAAGTTGCATTTACATTTTTAAAAACAAAACTGACTGAGAAGCAAAAGGCCAAAAGAAAATTCCACAAGTTAAAAGTGTTAGTGAAGAAACTGTGAGCATAGAACTTATAATTATATCTATAGTCATTTCAAATATAAATGATGAAACCTAGCCGCTAATTTAGTCAGTCAGTTAAGTGCCATACGTGATACACACTTTAGGCGATCATGTCTCGAAAGAGACATGACTGACTGGGCAGAAGATTATCCCGCAGTAGGTTGCCATTGCTTTCTGCGGTAGACTGGTTGCCAACCAAGGTTATAGAACCCAATCTGTCCTGTTATTTAACCCATAACTGGAAGGAATAGACAGATTAATATCTTTCCCAAAAGTATTTGTGCGTAAGTGAATGCAACAAATTCAACTGGAATTTGAACTCTCGTTCAGAACCAATATCCACTGCACTACAATGCACATCGATTTAGTAGTATGCTTAAATTCATAAATTTTAAGTAACAAAGTGGAAAGCTCTTCAGAACAATTACTATGGAAGCATTTATAGAAAAGGCACAAGGAAACCACATCACAGTGGTGGGAAAGTGTCTGAATCGAAGATGCCAGGTCAAGACAAATAAGGTTGCAAATTCCTTCTTTGGATTTTTTCAAGAATCTCTAAATACATAGAAGTACTAAACCAGATGTGGTAGCAATATTGGATTCATAGATGAATGGTAGATTTATGTATAAGATTGAGGCTGGCAAGAAAAATTGCTTAGCACAACACAGTAAACCAACTTTCCTATCAGCAAACCTTGCAATTTATTCAATATGAGTGGGTCCATGCCATAAAAAATAATGCTCCCTGTTCTACCATCCATTTACACATTCATCGTTTTTTCTCCTCAACCAATTTTGCCTTCAATATGTTCTGTAAGTGTTAGATTCTCCAAGTCTTCTTTTCTCATTAAATTTCATATGACTCTTTCAGATTCTGAGAATAAGTGTTCTTTTTGCTTCCATTTTTCCCTGACATGCTCCATCCATGGTATTCTTGGCATTCTTCTGAAGAATAACATTTTTATTGCTGCAAGTCTCTTTTTCTTCATCTGTGAGAAAATTTTCAGCATTCACTGCCATATATGATGATTGATATCATATAGCAATTCAACTCTCTTTTCTTTGTTTCTAACAATTGCCCACTGGAATCATTTCTTCTGACTCTACCGTAGCTACTCGTTGGACCAAAACAGGCGCTTTTCACTTCAGCTCGTAATAAGTGTAAAAAGATACTTAACTAAGCTAAGACATTGTTTGCTGCCAGAATGAAACAACGCATAGCATCCACTAAGTTCAGCGCCAAAGACTACTGGTGACTCTGTAAAAGAGTAGTTAACAAGAGCAAGTCCACAATACCCCCACTAATCAATAATTTTGAGGTCCTCACCTCCTCAGCAGACCAGGCTGAATGCTTTGCATGGAGATTCTCGAACAATTCGAGTCTGGACTTGTCTGGGGTTTTTACACCCAACTTCTCACCTAGAAGTGAGGCTCAACTGAATGACGTCCACATTACACCCTTGCTTGTCTCTAAGATAATCTCAAAACTTGACCCCCACAAAGCAAGCGGAGGGGACGGAATCCCAATCATAGTCTTAAAGAAATGTGCCCTTGAACTCTTCTCTGTCCTTTCTAAGCTCTACAACTTCTGCCTCTCTGTTTCCTGCTTTCCTGCCTGTTGGAAATCTTCCTCTGTAGTTCCTATATTCAAAAACTCTGGAGAACCCTTGGACCCCGCAAATTACCACCCTATCAGCCTTCTTCCAATCTTTGGCAAAGTGTTCAAGGCCATTATCAATGCTGAGTTCGTTCAGCACCTCACAGAACACAGGCTCCTCTCAGACAAGCAGTATGGTTTCCGCTTCACCAGGTCTACTGCCGATATGCTAACAACCATCACCGAGTATATATACCAGGCACTCGACAGGAATGGCGAAGCCCGAACAGTTGCATTGAATGTTTGGCATGCTGGTCTTCTATGCAAACTGCGGAGCTATGGTATAACTGGACATTTGTTTGAACTAATCCAGTCATTCCTCTCTAACTGCACAATGAAGGTAGTATTAAACGGACATGCCTCCCAGAACTACCATACAAATGCAGGTGTCCCCCAAGGCTCCATCTTAGGTCCTACAATCTTCCTGATATACATTAATGATCTCCCTGATTCCATAAGAGCCCAAGTAGGTTTGTACGCCGATGGCACCACAGTTTACTCTCGCCTCCTACAAAAATCTGGTGTAGGCGTCAAAGCTAACATCGCAGCCGAAATTGAAAAAGACCTCCAATCCATAGTGGACTGGGGTAAGAAATGGCTAGTAAATTTTAATGCTTCTAAAATGAAGCTACTCTCAATTAACCATCATCGACAATCTCACCTACCTCCCATTAGCATGGACCAGGCTTGCCTCCCAGAGAGTAAAACACTACGCCTCCTTGGTCTCACACTTTCAGCGGACCTCAAGTGGCTTGGAGGTTTTTTCCGTCTGAATCTATCCTGCACATTTATAAATCTACCATCTGCCCGTGCATTGAATACTGTTGCCATATCTGGTCAGGTGCCCCTGCTATTCTCCTTGGGCTTCTCAACAAGGTACAGCTGAGGGTCTGTAATGTGATCGATACTGACTTGGCAGACCGCCTGCAGTTTCTCTCTCACCGGTGTGACATGGCTTCCCTGTGCCTCTTCTATAAATACTTCCATGGCTTCTGCCCCGATGAACTTAGATCACTGGTGCCCCCTAGGTTTGAATTTGCATGAGATACTAGATTGGCAACTAGATCCCACCCTTTTACAGTGAAACTGATAAAATGCAACCGCAACTTCTACTCCAACAGTTTCTTTTCTCGTACTTCCCAACTGTGGAATTCCCTTCCACATGACTGCTTCCCTGATGGCTACAATCTCCAGGAGTTTAAATGTAAGGTCAATAGACACCTCCTAACACACTAACTTGCTTCCATTCTTTCAAACACTCTTCCCATCCTCCAAACTATCTATCACCCGCCTTCTGACATTTCTTATATCTAACCACTCTTTCTATTTACCTTCCCCTATGTAGTCCCAAACGCAATAGTGGCAGTGGAATGCCTTGCTTGGGGTGAAACGATTAAAAAAAAAAAAGAACTTTTCTCATATCTTAATACTTTGCTTAGATATTTCAAAGCTATTTTTTGCACCTGCAGATTTAAGTGCTACATTATCTATCATCAGTTAAAAAACTTCCAAGATATTTAAACTTTTGCACTTGTTTGATTTTGATATTTCCAATTTCTAACTCACATCCCAAGTTATTACTTACAAAGAACTGACACAAAGGGACAGATACCAGAGCAAGTATATTGTTACCATGGCAGTTGCAAACTAATGAATTTTTTATTAGTTTAGTGTAAATGTAGTAGATATGTGAAAACAAAGAAATATCATATTATGATTCTGCTTGTTTTTTTGTCCATTAGTCAGTACATAAGTTACACCATGCCAATACCTTGTAAATAATGGACTATTCCATTTTGATCATAAGGAATGATGGGAAAAGTTATATCAGAGACAGTGTTTAGTGTCGGTGAGAGAGAGTTTCAGTCTGAGTTTTGTTTAACGGCATATCAACCTCTGTGGGTTATTTAATGCCAAAAAGGTGGGGTTTAAGGTTTTTTTTAATGTCCGGTTATAACGAGAAGGTTGATTTAGTCAGATTTCCATGAAAATTTTTTGCGTTTATTCTTTTTTATTTTAGAAAACTGAAAATGTTTTCTAGTTTTTTATTTAAAAATGTTTTGCCAAGAATAATTTTTTCCCTTCAAAAATGTGTTATGGTAATTTTTTCTTCAAAAATGTATTGTTGGTAATATTTTTCTTTCAAAAATGTATATTTTTCTATGAAAGTATTTCTATGAATATCTTTCTATAAAAGAGTATTTTTATACTTTCAAAGTGTTTTGAACTGAGTTTGGGGGTTAACTATTTGCCCATAGCTGGGACCCTGACAGGTGCTATCACTCGGGGTCAGAGTGTACCTGGGAGCAACAACAATTAAGAGATGGTTCCATGCTCCTCACAACCTCCCAATTAGAGGCCTTGCTGCTGAATGCAGTTTATTGTCATACCCAGGACACCAGTGAGAGAGAGAAGAAAGAACAGGCAATAACACACCTGAATTTAACACCAGCTTCAATGAAGCGACAAACATTGGTCAATTTCAATTCTTTTCATTGGTATCCTTACTTATTTAAGTAATGACCTGTATTCATACTTATGATTGTTACCAAAATATTTTGTTGAAGTTAAACGCAAATATTTAACAATGTGCATTGTGGGGCAGTGGATATCAACTTGGAATAAGAAATTGAAGAGCCGAGTTTAAATTCTAGTTGAATTTGTTGAATTCACGTACACACAAATACCTTTGGGAAAAGTATTAACCCATCTCATCTCCCTCCAGCTATGAGTTAAATAACAAGAGAGATTGTGTTCTATAACCTTAGCTGGCAACCATTCGACTGCAGAAAGAAATGACAATCTACTGCAGGAAAATCTGCTGCCCAGTCAATCATGTCTCTTTTGAGACATGATCACCCAAGCATGTACCACTTATGGCACTTCTTCTATATGCCCTGTCCCTTCAGGATGTAGGTGATCATGGCTTTCCATGTTTCCCTATCCCTGGTGGCTCTGAGCACGCCTTCACCTGTTACACCATGCAATCCTTGTTCCATCATCCACCTGATTAGGTCCTTCAAATATGTTGTCCATTGCTTTCTCGTCTCTTTTTCCCCTCTATCTGGCCTGTTAGTATCAGGTTCTCTAAGCCCTCCTTCCTCATTGCATGTCCCAGGAACTTCAGCTGTCTCTTCCTGATGTTCAGTATTAATTTTCTTTTTGTTTCCATTCTTTCCAAAACCTCATCATTGCTCACATGCTCGATCCATGATATCCGCAGCATCCTTCTGTAGAACCACATTACAGTTGCTTCAAGTTTTTCCTTCATCTTTGATAATATTGTCCACTTATTTAACATGATAACAAGAGGAAATTCTAAAGGTACTGTATAGTCATAGAACTTGCAAGGAGATTATTCAACCATTAACTTAAAAATTATTATTCATCAGAAAATTCAAATAAGAAAACAATGAAATTTTCATGGGTTTTTCCTCTTTTTCTATGTGCTATGTCTCTTCAGGACATAAGCGATCATGGCCTTCCACATATCCCTATCCCTTGTAGCTCTTAAAATCCTTTCTTTTGTTATCCCTCCCAAACTGTGCTGTCATCCATTTGCTCAAAACCATCAAGTATGTCATGCATTACTTTCCTCTGTTTCTCTTTCTATCTGATCAGTGAGTATCAGATTCTCCAAGCCCTCCATCCTCATTACATATCCCAGAAACTTCTGCTGGTTTTTCCTGATGTTAAGTTTTCATTTTCAATTTTCGTACAGGTTACGGTTATTCATGAGTGTGTTTCTGCACTGGGTTTATTCATTCTCCAAAGTTTCAACTTCAGTTTAGTTATAACAAGGAGGCGGTCACTTCTACAGTTGGCACTAATTCTAATAAAATTTCAACTCAAAAAAGAAAAAATGCTTAATAGACAATCATAACAGTTAAATAACAATGATACACTTAAAGAAAAAATGATTCACTTAAATTTCAATCTCCAATATTTAGCTAAAGATGGCATCACTTATTAAAAAATAATTATTTATTAGAAGAACAGGAATCAACTTGAAAAGGCAACCAGTTCTTGAAATCTCTTCTATAGAGAGAAGAAAAATCAATTGAATTTGTTATTGATTGCAAATAAAAATTAGCAATTTTTTCCATTGGTTAATTAGGGTTATCAGCAAAAAGGCAGCTGAAGGTGTCAGTATATATTGGGGACATCAAAATCACGCAGTTGAAGAAATTTTCATAGTGTAATAAAAGATGATAGAAAAATGTAACACAGGAATCCAACAATTAACAAGAATAGCAAAAGTAGTTTTCCAGAAACTTAAAGTATTAAGAGGAAAATTTCATTAGAAACAAAGAAACAAATGCTGAACTGCTATGCAATATCTTATCTCTTCTATAGCAGTAAATGCTGGACGCTCTCCTCACAGATGAAGAAAGGACTTCAAGCAACAAAAATATGGTTCTACAGAAGGATGCTGAAAATAGCATGGACTGAACAGGTGAGCAATGAGGAAATTTTAAAAAATGGAAGGCACAAGAAGGTACAAAAGATTGATTTCCTGGCAGAAGCTGCTGTCAATTAACCACCACAGACAACTGCACCCCCCCCAATTAGCATGGAACAGGCTTGCCTCCCAGAGAGTAAATCACTACACCTGCTTGGCCTGACACTCTCAGCGGACCTCAAGTGGAATGACTACGTCGAATCCATTGCTAAATCTGCTGCTATGAAAGTCGGCTCTCTGTGAAGGGCCTGGAAATTCTTTCCGCCTGAATCTATCCTGCACATATATAAATCTACCATTTACCCATGTATTGAATACTGCTGCCACATCTGGTCGGGTGCCCCTGCTATTCTTTTTGGGCTTCTTGACAAAATACAGCGGAGAATCTGTAATGTGATCGATACCGACTTAGCCGACCACCTGTAGTCACTCTCGCACCGGCGTGACGTGGCTTCCCTGTGCCTCTTCTATAAGTACTTTCACGGCTTCTGCTCGGATGAACTTAAATCACTGGTGCCCCCTAGGTGTGAATTTGCACAAGATACTAGATTGGCAACTAGGTCCCACCCCTTTTCAGTGAAACTGATGAAATGTAACCACAATTTCTACTCCAACAGCTTCTTTTCTCGTACTTCCCGCCTGAGGAATTCCCTTCCGCATGATTGCTTCCCCAATGGCTACAACCTCCAGGAGTTTAAATGTAAGGTCAATAGACACCTTCTAACACACTAACTCACACCCATTCCCTCCAACGCTCTCCTTTCGTACCTCCTAACTCATCTATCACCATCCCTCTGACATTTCCTAAACCCAATCGCTCTATGTAGCCCCATGTGCTATTGTGGCAGTGGACTGCCTTGCTTGGGGTGATATGATTAACAAAAAAAAAAAAGTTAACATCAACCATCCTGATGGAAGGCAGAAAAGGTTTTCTATGGTGATTAAATGAAAGCAGTTTTGTTTGGGAGGCATTAAAAATTACAAGCTATTTATGTCATTTAACAACTGATTAGAGGTCATTTTTGTGAGCAGTTGCCAGTTTTATTTTATGAGAAAATGAGGAAAAACTTACTTTCTGTAAGTGTCAACAAGTCTTTCCAACGTTCTTCATTAGTAAGTGTTTTCGATTATTATTTTTTTTTTGTGAACTCATTTCGAACTCTTTGTCCCCAACTGAGATGTCCTGGAAAGCTATATTTATATAATTCGAGGTAGTTAAGCAGTTTAGGCAAATGCAACCAGGTAGAACAATCTAGCAAGTAGATGTAATGGACAGTACTCGTCATAGTATCCTGAGATGTAGTCAATAGTTATAGACCTCTAGTCAAACCTGTATTTATGGCTGACACCAGCTGATCAGATTACTGTAAGGGAAAACCAAGGTCTATGCATATTCATTATATCACTTTTAAAAAAAAGTAGAAAAGGACATTCCATCATCTGAACTGTATGTGAATTCAGCTATGGCATTTACTACTGTATAGTCGGGTCAATTGTACACTGTTCCAGAGAAAAAGAGTACCATGGTGAAATTCACTCTGCCAGAAATTTGGAAATATTATGCTGTACTACTTAGCATTCTCACTAGAAGCTCTAATATAAACATTTCAGGGTGTTTGGGTGTTAATCTGAGGATATTGCAGACGATTTGGAAAGTGTTGGATGAGTTTAATTGTAATTATGAAAATGTTTAAAATGATCACTAGTGACGGCAACATTATGCCTCCATTCATCTTCCAACAGAGATCCATACTAAACACAGAGATCTACATCAAGTGCCTGGAGGAAGTAGTGCTGCCCCGGGTCAACAGAGTGATTGCTAAAAGACCCTATGTCTTGCAGTATGACTCTATATCATTCCACACAAGAAGAAGAAGAACTCAATCATGGTCGTCAGACAATTTCTCTGATGATGTCCCTCCTTACATTTGGCCACCTAATTTCCTAGGCTGCAACCTCTTGATTATTATGTGTGGGACACAGTTGAGCGAGAGACCAACAAAATTCCTTGCAACACCAAAGATGACCTGAAGGTAAGGATTATAGCAGCATTCATCAACCAAACAAGGAGACCACCCAGAAGAGTTGCTGGAGATTTCAAAGTCTTCTGGAGGCTGTGGTTGAAGCCAATGGCAATATTATTGAATAAATTTACTCTTTAGTATTTCATGATATTTTGTGTAATTCTGCCAAATATATTTGTTAAAATGTCAGTGTTATTTTCATTATTGCATAATTTAGATGACAATTTAGTCATTGCACCCTATAGTACTTATTAATTGAGTAGATGCTGATTTATTTTAAACTGTATTTATTTCTAGAAAGTTTTAAAAAACTTTAAAAAATGGGATCAGAAAAGACACTTGTCCTTAGAATCAGAGAGAGATGGTTAAAATTTCTGGGATTAACAAAGAAAATTTGAAAAAATTGACACTTACAAGACATTAAAAGCAAAAGAAACAAAGGAAAAAATTGAGTAACCGAACTAATACATATGTGTGATTGATAAAACAAACAGGGAGGATAGTAAAGAGATGAATGTTGCTTAAAGCAACAAAGTTTATGAAGCTGTGGATAGCAATGAACATCCACCTCCTGAGGAACCATGATGCATAAAAATATTAAAAAAAAAAGCCCAGGTTTTAAAAAAAATAAAATAAAATAACACTTTAAATTTTGATTTTCAAGACAAGCAGTCCCTGAAAAAAATGACATAGCACAGATTTTAAGCTCCCATAGTAGTCAGTACATTTCTTCTTTTGTAAAATCTACAATACAAACATAAATTTAAATAGACATACCCATGTGCATATCCATATACTTATAAAATGTAAAAATATATTTTATACAAATAATCCAATATGAACTCTGACACAAAACAATCTTCTAAAATGATCTTTTCTAACAACCATTGAAGAATGTCAGCGACTTATAGATATAAAAAAAAACAATACTCGGATTGAGGAGAATAGCATTTTGGCAAGTACAAACTCTAAGTCAACAGAAAGGCAAACAGAAGAAAAATGATATGCAGTTTGTGTGGAAGACAGCATATAAAGAAGGATTGCTTCTTTAGGGACGAAAAAATGTTTTAATTGTGGGCGTGTAGGCCATAGAAGTTCTCATTGTTGGGCAAAACAGAGAAAAGTAAAAGCGAAGTCGAAAACAAAGATGAACACAGTTTGGTCAAAAAATGAAATTGAGGAAGTTAAAGAAGAAAATACCTCAATGTAAAAATAAATGGACAGACTGTAAATGTTATGTTGCATGTACAGTATTATTGTGAAATAAATACAAACAACGAAATAGTATAAAGTAGGTGTATTACCAGGAAGAGAAGTATTTATAAAAGATGTGGTTAGTCAAATACAGAACAAGGGTTTAGTAGAGCATCTTGTCGTGAGACGTAAAAGTTTGACAAATAGAACACTTCCGGTCCAATACCGGAAATACCCGACTGACTTGTTCACTCAGCTTACTTCCTCAACTAACTATGATGTACTGCTTGGCCTTCACACAGAAGTTCCAATATGAACATTTCAGAGTGTTTGGTTGTCAATCTGAAGACAGTGCAGAGGATTCAGAAAGAGTTTGATGAGTCTAATGGTGAGTATGAAGGTCTCCAGAGAGATCACTAGTGATAGCATCATTATACCTTCATTTATCTTCCCTCAGAGCCTCCAACTCAACATGGAGGCCTACATCAAGTGCCTTGAGGAAGTAGTGCTGCCCTGGGTCTAGAGAGTGGCTGCTATAAGGAGATTTATTTTTTATCTTCTATATATTTTTGGAGTTGATGAATATCTCTTACAGCTAAATAAATATATATATATCCATATTAGTGTTAATGTTGGTATTTTTTATACTAGCAGTATAGCCCGGTGTTGCTCGGGTGTAATTGTTATGTTGCATGTACAGTATTCTTGTGAAATAAATACAAACAACGAAATAGTATAAGGTAGGTGTATTACCAGAAAGAGAAGTATTTACAAAAGATGTGGTTAGTCGAATACATAACAAGGGTTTAGTAGAACATCTTGTCGTGAGACGTAAGAGTTGACAAATAGAACACTTCTGGTCCAATACCGGAAATACCCGACTGACTTATTTCCTCGACTGACTTCCGAGGTCTTCCTCGAGGTATCATCACTACTACTTTATGTAGTGCTTAGAACAGTCCATTACTGTAGAAAAAGGTGGAGAGCACCCCAACAGTAAAATTATTACTCGATTCTGGAAGTGATATCTTGGTAATAAACGAGCAAACATGGAAAAAAATTGATTACCCATGGTTGACTAACACAAACAAAATTGCTAGGGGAGTGTCAGGAAAAAGACTGAAGTTTAAAGGTGAATTAAAATGTAACATTTCGTTCATGGGAGAAATTCACAATGTATGTGCTTCCTGGCTCAGAAAACCTCTTTGGTTTAAACCAGATAGTATTGTTTAACTTGTGGGAATTACCAGTAAATGCTTTCTGTAACAAAGTTTATGTCATGGAGAATAATAAGATGAAGAAAATAGAAAGATTTATTTTGGATTTGAATTCCCTCGCATCTTTTCAGAAGGATTAGGTCTGTGCACAAAAACAGAAGTCAACTTCGAATTGAAAAAAATGTGAAACCAATTTTTAGATCAAAGAGAAAAGTATTATTTTCAACACTAGACTCAATAAATGAGGAATTAAAAAGATTGGAGAAAAGTGGTATAATTTCAAAATTCTCTAACTGTATATATAAAAAAGAAAAATTAAAAAACTGAGTGTGTGCTGATTTTTTCAACAGGTTTAAATGACTGAATGACCATGCATACCCTCTACCATCTCCGGAGAATATATTCACTAAATTGAATGGAGGTAGAGTGTTTTCAAAGTTGGACTTGTCAGGTTAAAGTCAGTGAAGAATGTTCAAAGTACCTGAAAATAAACATGCATAAAGGGATGTTTAAACTAAATCTGGAATCATTAACAAAGCGTGTGAAAGATTCAAATTGAATGATCTGACCCTGGGTATGTTTGAAAGACTAATTTTTCTTCAAGGGTTAATCATGAAAAAAAAAGCAGAAATACGTGATAGAATCCTAATGAAATGGGAACAATATCAAAAATTAACACTATACAAAATATCTCAGAGAATTGTAATCTGAGATGCAATATGAGGAAATTGAAGAAAATGAATGCGTATATATAAAAAAAGAAAAGAAAATGAGGAATAAGAAAAATTAATCTATGTTTCAGATGCAGAAGGTTATATCTTAGAGACGATTGTACCTTTAAGAATTTAAAGTGCAACAAATGTGGAAATATAGGACATAAAATGTCACACTGTAAAATTAAAGCAAGGAAAAGTTCTCGTGGAAAAAATTTTGTCCACAGCATTGGGACCAAAAAATAATTACAGAAAACCAAAGAAAATTAACAATGTGGATGTGAAAATCTTTGCAAAATTAAACAATGGAAAATTTCTTTCTTAGACATATTTGCAAGTACAGGTTGAAAAAGAATGCAAAAGAAAAAATAAAGAAAGATAAAGAAAAGAAAAAAAATGAAAATATGCCAGAAGGAAAAAATCGGAATGCAAAAGGCATTGGAATCAGTTAAAGAAAAGAACCATAAGAAAGGAAGAAATTATGTAAGTTTTGTATATCTTTGACATACCAACACTACAAGAAATTGTTGAACATACAAGTATGAGTACTAGAAAAAGGAAATGTATGGAAAAACTAGTGGTTGACCTAAAACGAAAGAAATATAAAGTTCAGTACCTGGTGAACCTGCCAGAAAGAAGAAGGTGGGTGAATACTAAGAAATAAAATGAAATATTTAAGATAATAAAAATCTCAAAAAGGTGAATGTTGTAGAGTAAATAACACATTCCCAGCAACACAAATGAACTAGGAAAGATGCCTTAAATATATAATAAATAACAAGAACTAGATAAATAATAAAGAACTCAAAGTTCTGACCAAGTGCTCATTAGAGTACCATTGAGATATAATGTAACTGTTAATAATGAGCTATAACATTTAACCATCACAACCTGTATAGATATATAACTGTCTAAGCCACAAAATACATCTGCAGACAGGCAGGTAAATATTTTTACCTTCCGTATACTGAGTGCAGATGTGCGTTGTGGTGCAGAGGATATTGGCTCAGAACAAGAAATCAGGGAGCCGAGTTCGAATTCCAGTTAAATTCCTTGCATTCACTTATGTGCAAATACCCTTGGGAAAGGTATTACTCCATCTCTTCCCTCCAGTTATGGGTTAAATAACAGGACAGATTGGGTTCTATATCCTTGGATGGCAACCAGTCTACTGCAGAAAGTAATGTCAACTTACTGAGGGATGATAATCTGCCCAGTCAATCATGTCTTTTTTGAGACATGATCACCCAAGCATGTATCACATATGGCACTTAACTGACTAATACTGAGTGCAGGAGAAGGAAGATTGTTTAGCACCAGTTTTTGAATTGAGAAAAATCTGGTTTAAAAGATATTGCTTTTATCTTAACACTGACTCTATTTTTGTTTATGGATAATTTTTTTTTATATAGAAGCATATTAACATTTGAATAGATTTGGATAAATATACAGATGTTATCTCTATAAATGTGTACAGTTTAATCAGTACATATATATAAATAAGTGTTTGTTCATAGATGCATGTTATACATAATTGCATATTTTTTAATTGTTGTTATTTGTTTAGCAGTCTTGTATAGCAGTTGGACATTTTATCTAATCCATGGAAACGGAACAAGTGTCTGTTAAGAATTACAAGCAGGCTGCAAAGATATGCAACACTTGGGAGATGGAAGGACATATTGGAAGAGGATGTCTTCCATACTGTTGAATGGAGCAGATTGTAGTAGCCAGCATTTACACAACCTGGTGATATTAATCATTACAATCAGCAGCATCTATTGCTTTTTGCATGCAACCCACACATTGAACAAATATACACACTCTATCTCTCTCTCTAACCTGATGTTTTCCTATCACTTTGTTTTTATTATATTTACTCGTTTTATGTTGTTGGTTGATATAGCTGCTACTTGTTCTCTACTATATCTTTATTTAGCTCTTCTTTTTTTTTTTCAATCCTCTTTCTTTCATTCTGTTTTTATTTTTTCTTTCTGTTAATTTCTCTCTCTGATATCTTCACTTTCTATTTATATCTACCATCATTTTCTTTTCTATTTCAACACTTATCCTTCATTCATTTCTTTCTTTTCCATCACGATTTTCTTCCATTCTTTTTTTTCTTCTTTTAAGCACATCTTCTTGCATTTTCTTTTTCAGCAATTTTTTTTATTCTTTTCTTTTACAGAACTCTGTTTACACTTTCTTTCTTTTATTCCTTTTTTTTTTTTTCAGCACTCTTTTTTCAGGCTCATTTTATTTTCAATTTCATTCCTCCGTTTCTCTTCCCATCATCAAATGTTTCTCTCCTCTCTTCGGTATAAACAAAATATTTTGTTTTCTCTTTGATTGTCAATTTTTTATTTTGAAATTTTTATTATAATCTTCAGTAAAATCTGTCCGCTATATTCTTGTTCCTCTTTCTTTATACCAATGTTTATATTCCACATTTGTTTTGTTTTTTGGCAACTAGGTCCCACCCTTTTACAGTGAAACCGATGAAATGTAACCGCAATTTCTACTCAAACAGCTTGTTTCCTCGCACTTCCCGCCTGTGGAATTCCCTACCACATGCTTGCTTCCCCGATGGCTACAACCTCCAGGAGTTTAAATGTAAGGTCAATAGACACCTCCTAACACACTAACTCACACCCACTCTCTCCAACTCTCTCCCTATGTACATCCTAAGTCGTCTATCACCCTTCTTCTGACATTTCCCATACCCAATCCCTCTATGTAACCCCCTGCACTATAGTGGCAGTGGAATGCCTTGCTGGGGTGACACGAGTAAAAAAAAAAAATAAATAAATAATTTCATTCCCTTTCTACACTGTTTTCTAATTTCTTACATTAAGCCTTTCTTATTTCTTCATTTCAGCATACTGTTCTTACTATTCATTCTTTAACATTTCTACCATCTCTGCTTACTTTTTCTTTTTTTCATTTAACCCTAAGAAATAGAAGTCACAAGGATGCAAAGAGTTATTGACAGTGAAAGGAAGAATAAAAGGACAGGATTTAAGAAGACAAAAAAATAACAACTGACGTTACATTTAAATTCATGAAGAACATAGTTGACAGGAAATCAGAAAAAAAGAAAATTATGAGACCTAACTGCCAATCTAGTATTCAATTTTGTGAAGTTGAGGTATCAATGAAGAATGCTTATCAGAACAATTACTTCTGCTATGTATCTCAAGATTCAAGAAGAATTTGCAACATTATCAATCCTGACCTTTAGTCAATTTCCCACTGGCATCATGTAGCTTTGCTTTGCTTCTTCTGTAAATATTTTCATGGTAATTGTTCTGATAAGATTTCTTCACTGGTGTTTCAACTTCACAAATTGATGTGCAATACAAGATTGGCAGCTAGGTCTCATAATTTCACTGTTGAAATTACTATTTCACCCTAATTTCTCTTTTCTAGCTCTGTTTTCCTGTCATCTATGATCTTCATAAGTGTAATGTCATTTTTTCTTAAATCCTGTTCTTTTATTCTTATCTTGTTTTTTTTTCATTCTCAGTAATCTCTTAAATCCTAGTGGCTTTATGTCTTTGCTTGGGTTGAAATGCGATTCAGACTCACATTTCTTTTTTCCCTAGAAAACCTGTTTTAGGTTGACAGCTGCTTCACCATTTCAGCTACAAAAACTATCTGTAATGCAAGTGGTAGAACAGACATGATCCTAAGATAAGCTTTTTCAGAAAAAAAGAATTTAGAGAAGAGGCAAAGGGAAGCTACATTATACCAGTAGAAACTGAAGTATCAGTTCACGATATTGCCGATAATTCTTGAATCTTGAGATATATAGCAAAAGCACCAGGCCAGATATGGCAACAATATTTTTATACAAATGGTAAATTTATAAATGTACAATATAAATTCTGGCAATAAAATTTGTCTAGCACAACATCATGAACAGACTTTTCTAGCAGCTGATTTAGTAATTGATTCAATAAAATCATCCCACTTTCCTCTGTAGTTCCTATATTTAAAAACACTGGAGAACCCTCGGACCCTGCAAATTACCAACCTATCAGCCTTCTTCCGATCTTTGGCAAAGTGTTCAAGGCCATTATCAATGCCGAGGTGGTTCAGCATCTCACAGCACACAGGCTCCTCTTGGACAAGTAGATTGCTTCCCCGATGGCTACAATCTCCAGGAGTTTAAATGTAAGGTCAATAGACACCTCCCAACACACTAACTCGCTTCCATTCTTTCAAACACTCTTCCCATCTGCCCAACTCTCATCTTCGGTATCCTTACCCATATATCACCTTCCTTCTGACATTTCCTACATCTAACCACTCCTTCTCTTTACCTTCCCCTATGTAGCCCCATGCACAATAGTGGCATTGGAATGCCTTGCTTGGGGTGAAATGATTAAAAAAAAAAAACCTCAGGTCTTGAAAAGCACGAAACCAAAAGGTTCATTGAGTTACTCTTCTTTGCTAATAGAAGGCAATAAAAGGTTCTTTCAGATGGTTAACAGAGAACAATTTCATTTTAGAGGTATTCACTTCTTGTCCCAGGTTATAACAGACTAGCAGTATAGCCCGACGTTGCTTGGGTGTAATGAAAGCTTTAAAACTAAACCATGGTCCTGGAGCTCAGACTCTTTGGACATTGGCACAAAAGACTAAAAAGCAATAATTGTTTCCAGGTAAAGCGAAACCGTAGACTGAAAGAAAAATGAATGGATGTAAGTCAAATTTTGATTTCCTGTTATCAATATCAAACAAGTTTTTTTTCATCGTAAACTAAGTTTTGAAGGCTAAATAAGTCATCTGAGTAAATGGTATCATGGCTGAAACTAAAAACTACAATTATACCTACTTAGATCCAAACCTGAAGCAAAAACTAAAATAAAAAGGCTGAAAAATACAGACATACAGGCAGATAAACAGACACACACACACACAAAATTTTGCCTTTTATATATATATTATCAATTTTCTGCACTATTTTAAGAACTGCAACCTTGAAACTTCTGAATATCATTTCTTATGTCTTTGTCTATGAGTGTATCAAATTTGATTAAAATCGGACCACTCCTTCTATAACCCGATTTTTTCAATTCTTGATATTTATCGGCGGTACCTTGACACAAAACCTAGCTAAGAACACTCGCAGATGCCTATAGAACAACTGTGTAAATTTTCAAGAAAATCGGTTCAGCTGTTTTGGAGTCTATAGGTAACAGACACACACACAAAGTTCCATTTTAAATAAGTTTAGATTGTAGCATGTTCAAAATCACTTCCAATTTGATTTTTTCAAATCTATCAGACATGACATTAAGACAAGCATGAATAGTTGTATCACAAGCACAGATACCAAGTCAGGAACTGATTTTATCAGAAAGGTCATTGATGAAAATAAGGAACAAAGTGGATTCATGAACAGAGCTCTGGAGGGCACCTGCATTAATGTAAAAAGATCTAAAGACGATTTTCATGCAACTCATCTTATCTGTTCTTTTACCTTCTGCTTAATATTTTCCATTTTTTTTCTTTGATTTTCTTTTGACACATATTTACATAACTGTTTCCAACTCTTTTTCTCTCCTTTTTCTTCTTCTCATTTTTTGTTTATTTTTTTTAGATTTATCAGCAATGATTTTGTAATGTTACTCTCAATTAAAACTTCTTTATTCTTTTCTACTCAGTTTCCTATTTTCCTTCTACTGTTTGCCTTTTTATATTTATTTCAAATTATCTGATTACATGGACAAATTGTCTTCTTTTTACACTCAATACCATCATGCAAGTTTGTGCTTCATTTAAAACACAGAATTCTGATTAAAAAGAATCATCTGGACTATTGGTCTCATTTAAAACACAGAATTCTGATTTTAAAAGCTATTTGGACTATTGATATCATTTTCTTTTGGTTGCTTTTTTCCATTTCTACTTCATCTGACCAACCTATTCTATAGCTTTCTTTCAATGTATAATTCACATTTAAAGAAAAAGGGTCTTGTTTCTTTTTCTCAGCAGAAAATAGTAACCAAGTGATTTCATCTACACAAGAAAAATATACTTCTCTTTCAATAGAGAGTGTGCACCTGAAGAAGGCTGTGGAATAGATTGGCTGACATGTGATAATAAATAAAGAAACCTAAGAATGAGTTCAATAATCTGAAAACTATAATAATAATAATTATTCATCTCAGAGTACAGAAAATATGTTTCTTTTTTTTACGTTCTATGTCCCTTCGGGACGTAGGCGATCATTGCCCTTTACATCTTCCTGTTCCTTGTAGTTCTTAATAAATTTTGTTTTGTCATTTCTCTAAAGCCAGCTATGTCATCCATTTGCTTAAGCCCATCAAGTATGTCATGTACTTTTTCCACTCTTTCCACCCTGTGAATATTAGATTCTACAAGCCTTCTTTCCTTATTACATATCTTTTCCTGATGTTAAGTATAAGTTTCCTTTTAGTTTTCATTCTCTCCAAAACCTCGTCATTGGTCACATATTCTGTCCATGGTACCCTCAGCATCTTTCTATAGATCCACATTTCTGTTGCTTTGAGTCTCTTCTTTATCTTTGAGGAGAGTGTCTAGCATTTGTGGCCAAAATTTTCTTCTTAATTTTTAGAATGTGTCCTTAATCATTCCAATACACGTTCAGATCTAAGGGTCTTAAAAATATCTTCATATAAATTAAATTCTTAGTTTTTTAAATCTTACATTCATCTTTTTACCAATTGTTTGCTTCTCTGTTTATCTTTCCTTTGCTATAATATTCTTTTATATAATCTCTTTATTTTTTTACTAGTATTTCATAATACTAATCATTGTAATTTCAGTTACTTTTATTGTAACTACTCAAACTAACACAGTTAATAAACAACAATTAACAGAAATAAAGAATAATGTAAAACTCAAACATGCATCCTTTTTTCTTTGGGAGCCTATCTAAGAATAATTGCTGTCCTACAACTTGCATTCTAGTTAGTTGCTATAGCTGAAACCATAGAGCAGCTATCACCCTAAGACAGGCTTTCTATAGAAAAAGAAATCTGAGTTTGAATCACATTGAAAGTTTATTCCATGTTTCTGATCTAAGATATTTACTGAAATGTTTGCTACCATGTTTAACAGAGAATAAAAGTCTGGGTAGTTGCAATAAAAGGCAACTGAAATTAATATGAAAGACATAATAATAAAATTTAAGATAATATTATTCACTTCTATATCAGTATTATATTTCATTAGTTCATAATTGTTTTTATTGTTATTTCCAATCTATTATTCTATATTCGGTGTTTAGGCTTCTTTCTTTTTAAAAGGGATAACTGCAGCATCACTTACTTTTTATTTGTTAATCATTTCAACCAATCAGGGCAATAAAGCCACTAGGATACAAGAAGATTACTGAAAGCGAAAGAGGGGGAATTGGGGGACAATATAAGAGGAGAATTCAAGGAAGAAGTTGAAAATGATTGATGCTGTATTTAAAGTTTTGAAGATCATAATTGACAGAAAAGCAGGAATGGAGTTCTACAAGTGAAAAATATAAGAGAAGAAACAATCAACATAGAACTTATGGTTACTACTAGCAATTACAACAATGAAATTATGAAATCTAGCTGCCAATCTAGTCAGTCAGTCAAGTGTTATACGGGATACACGCTTTGCGTGATCATGTCTCAAAAGAGACATGACTGACTGGGCAGAAGATTATCTCACAGTAGGTTGCTATTGCTTTCTGCGGTAGAGTGGTTGCCAGCCAAGGCTATAGAACCCAATCTGTCCTATTATTTAACTCATAACTGGCGGGAAGAGATGAATTAATACCTTTCCCAAGGGTATTTGCATGTAAGTGAAGGCAAGGAATTCAACTGAAATTCGAACTCGGTACCCCAATTTGTCGTTTCGAGTCGATATCCACTGCACCACAACACACATCTGCCAATCTAGTACTAGGCTTAAATTCATGAAATCAAGCTACCAATGAGGAAAGCTCATCAGAACAATTACCAAGAAAATACAGAAGAGGTTGAGAAAAGCAATATTATAGTGGTGAGAGAGCATTTAAAGCCAAGATACCAGGTCAGAAGCTATAATATTGTAGATTTTTCTTTGGATTTTATCGAGAATCTCTAGATATATAGCAGAAGCACCAGATCACATGTGGTGGCAATATTCTCCTTTAGAACTTCATTTGTTCTTTTTTTAATCTTCTTATAGAAGAGTGCAATGACTGAGATGATGTGACAATAACAACAAAGATGAAGACGTTAGTCTTAATGTAAATAATGATAGATCCTCATCCCAGAAATTAGATAGATTTAATGTTATTTTTTATCTTTGCTTAGCAAGTCAATACCAGATTATGAAAAAAACTTTCCTTGTTAATTTTTCCTATTAATTTCTCCCTTCATTGATAACCATTTCTTTTTGTACACTTGACTCTTCCTAAGCCTTTCTCTCCATTTAAGATTTATTTTCTCCACTGTTTTGATTTTTTTCACGTAGATTCAATTTATGTGTTCATTTTTTCAGAAGAGAAAAATGTAAAAATAAAGGTAAAAATACTAACCTAATTTTATATTTGTTCATTTTTATCTTTTTTCTCTTTGTTCCGAATTTGCCTACAAATTTTTTTAGATTTTGCTTTTTGTAATGAGGCTGCTTTTTCTATCAACTCAATATCATGACATGTCAGATTTCTGTTTCAATAAATTCATAGTGGTTGCTGACCACGTTTCTTACTCTTCCAATTAATCAGAAATCTGGTCGATCCATGTTCTAACGTTTTTACTTTTTTATATTTCACTGTTTCTTTTGGCCAAAACTGTCAACCAAATTGAATACATCGCTTGAGACATTGCTATTTTCTAGCTTGTCACAATCTATTTTTTTATCTCTCTTTATAATGAACTAATTTTTATCTGATACTCTTTGCTCTGATTTCTTTTTCTCCATTTACAGATCAAGACTCGTTAATAAGGATCATTAAATAATGGGACATTTGAAGCAGAGTATAAGGCTTGAAATTGAAATGCTTATTTTTATAAATTCAACTAGGAAAATTAATTAATAATGTAATTTTTTCCTTCTTAGTAAAATTATATTAGAAGTGTTTTGAAAATAAAATATAGTGATTATTTTAGAGTAATAATTGTCGCATACAAGAAAAAGTCACTATCCTTTGAGATTGAATTCATCATCAGACACAATTATTTCAGTGTTGACAGATGTGGGTTTAAAGATTGTTGTAGTGGAAAAGATGATTGATTATATGTATATATATATATATATATATATATATATATATGTTTACTGGAAAAAATTTCAATATTAAAATACCCCCACCAACACCGGCTACTGAATCTTAGGAGGGAATTCATCAGTAAGTGCTGCCACAAGGCAAATTTTTTGAATACTTAAATTTAGAATTTAAATCCCCATTGACTAGATGTTAGAATATAAATTAAAAGGATTCAATTTAAGTTTTAATCTTAATTTTACCCTAACGTTAACCTTAAAAAGTATTTTAACCCTCCTACCTTCCTATCCCAACCTCCTTTAATTGCCTATCTTTAGAAAATATGGATTCTTTTACTAAACCCCTTTTTCCTTGGTTTACACACACACACACACACATATATATATATATATATATATATATATATTTTTTTTTCTCTAATATTTGTTTTCTCTAATAATTTTTAAACTGATAACTTCCTGTAATTGGCATTTAGCTCACTTCTACCTAAAAGGTTTAATTAAATAAACTTAAATAAAAATTTTTAAAATCTTATATTGAAACCCATTCCTTCCCGCCTAAATACACCTCTTCAACAGCCCAAAATCTTAACCTTAAAAAAGTAATTTAACTACTTTAGTTGTCTATCTTTATAAAATATGAACTCCTTTACCAAATCCCTATATATATATATATATATGTGTGTGTGTGTGTGTATATATATATATATATATTTTTTTTTAATAACTTTAAATTCATGACTTCCTGTAATGGATAAACTTAATTAAAAATTTTTAAGATATTACATTTAAATCTATTCCTCCCTTTCCTAAATATACTGTTTCAACACCCTGTAACCCCACCACTAACAGCTCTGTCCTGTTGTACTTTGTGACCATTGTTAACCTAAAACCCCACCACACTTTACTCCAGGGCCTTTGCCATTTGGAACAAAACAATGTCGCTGACATGATGTAGAATCTCTATTAGAGATCCTATGTCGAAATGTACATCCGACACCTTTGAATTTTGAAAATTTTCTCTAATTTATATTGGATCTGTATTCTTAATACATTGAGCTCTCTGCCTGCATCACTTTTTAATGTTAAAATTTTTTTAATATTAATTAGGATCAGATTCTTGGAATTTACCTTCCTACTCTTCCACTTCAGATTAAAAAAAAACAAAATATATATATATATATATATATATATATATATATACAGTAAGAGATAGTGATATATATTTTTATATATCAAGAACAATATTAAGAAAAAATTATGACAAAGTGAAAAATGTTTTCTTATGATTTGTTTGGTTATTTATGACTTCATTGGATTAAAAAATGATAAAAGGAAAAAGAATCTAAATAAAATCGACTAGAATAAAAAAATTCCTAGCATTCTTTATTCATGTGCATGTGTAGTCACACTAACATAATGAATTTAGTCTGATTAAGTCCTACAGGACAAAATGCGTCACAAAAAATGTTTTATCACTTTGTCACATATATATATATTTTGATTAATTAGTTAGTTTTTGGTCATAATAAAATTAGACCAGTGCACATTTGTATTAAAAAGTGTTCAATACAATTATATTGTAGAACTTTTGAAGATTTTCTATTTGTAAACGAGTTATTATGCAACCCAGGTTTCTACAATGAGTTATTGAAAATCACCTGAAGACACCACTCATGGTAGAAACCTGGATTGTGTAATAACTCATTTACAAATGGAATATATATATATATATATATATATATATATATATATATATACAAACAAACAGTTTGCTTAAATTATACTGACTGTCTATTACACTTTTTGCATTGTCATTCCAATTTACAACTGAGGTGTTTTACATTAGGATTAAGATTGTTAATAAACTGTCCAAAATTCAATCTTTTGATTGCATTCAAGTACTTTTGACTGTCAAAGTCATTGCAAAGAATTGTGAGGGATCTGTATGTTTGGATGAAATCCTGCTGGCTAAATACAAATATACAGATAAAATTTATTTACAAAAATCTGGAGTTGGGATACTGAATATAACATCAATCAATTAAGTGACAAATTTCATATCTGTATTAATCATATATATATATATATATATATATATATATACAAAAGAAAACTCAACACATCATCTAAAGTGGTTATAAATTATAATCCACTTCAGACATTTTATTCTATATAAAGATTTTCCCACAAAATTTTCTGGGGAAATCTTTATATCAAATAAAACATGGTCTGATGAGATAAACTTATTAGTTCTAAATCTTGAAGAAAAAATATAAAAACACAAAAGTAAAAATTGGTAAATTTAAATTTTCATTTTTTCTTATTTTATTTGCGCAGATGATCTATTCTATGCCCCTTCTCTTTTTATATACCATATACTTTTATATGAGTCAGTTAAGACCTCCAACAGAAGGTAGTGGTGGAGAGTGACAAAAAAGGACTACAAATAAACTTTACAAAAACTGAGTGCATGGTCATCAACAAAAGGCACAACCCAAAATGCCAAATAAATGTGGGAGATACCAGAATCAAGCAAGTACAAAAATTTAAATTCCTAGGAAGTGTCCTAACTGGAGATGGAAAATGTGACATGGAGATCCGAAGGCAAATTGGTATGGCAAAAGACACATTCCAGAAGCTGAGCAAAGTACTAATACACAGAAAAATCTCACTGGAAACAAAGAAAAGAGTGCTGGACTGCTACGTGATGTCTGTTCTTCAATATGGCAGTGAATGCTGGACAATATCATTGAAAATGAGGACAAAACTGGAAGCAGCGGAAATGTGGTTCTACAGAAGGATGCTGTGGATATCGTGGACTGAGCATGCAAGCAACGATGAGGTGTTGGAAAGAATGGCAATGAAAAGGAAATTAATAGTGAGCATCAGGAAGAGACAACTGAAGTTCCTGGGACATGCAATGAGGAAAGAGGGCCTGGAGAACCTGATACTGACAGGCCAAATAGAAGGAAAGAGAGACAGGATAAGGCAGCGGATAACATATCTGCAGGGCCTGATCAGGTGGCTGACGGAACAGGGGTTGACAGGAATAATGGGAGCAAACATTCTAGGAGCCACAAGGGATAGGGAGACGTGGAGAACCATGATCGCCTACGTCCTGAAAGGACAGGGCATATAGAAGAAGAAGAAGTGCCATACTTGATACACATCTCTCCAGGTTTTACCACTCCCTCAGGCGGAGGCTGAGTTTAATGCCTGATGCAACTCAAAAAGGGAAGTGCTGAGAGGCTTTCAGAATTTTTCGATGTACTGCCAATAAACCAACCTTAAACTGACCTCTGTCACATCTGTTGCATGGTGGAAGCACCAGGCAGTCTGTCAGTTAAGTGCCATACATGATACACAAAAGAGACATGATTTGGGTGATCATGTCTCTTTCAATTCATAACTGACTCAGCAGAAGATTTTCCTGCAGTAGGTTGCTATTTCTTTCGGTAGTAAACTGGTTGTCAACCAAGGTTACAGAATCCAATCTCTCCTGCTATTTAACCCATAGCTGGAGGGAGAAGAGATGGATTTATACTTTTCCCAAGGATATTTGCTTGTAAGTGGTTCTTTGATTTCTTATTCCAAGCCAATATCTATTGCACCACAATGCATATCTACATTATTCTAATATCTTTCCCCCAAAAATTAAGTTTACCTAGCAGTCTAAATAGATCTTTGTGTCGTACCTTATCAAATTTGCATATTCTATGAAACAGGTATACATTCTTTTACATTGTTCTTTCTGATTATAAATATCAAATTTCTTATTCTTATGACACGGTTCTTATTGTAATTCTGTTAAGGGTTACATCCAAACAAAAGTGATTTCCAGAACCTTTTTAATGTATAGTTCTAATTTCTTATCATCCTTAAACTGACACAGTCTGTTTTTGGCAAACATTTACTAATTTTTTTCTCTCAGCTATCTTTAGAATGTTCTTAATAAGAAAAGTAGATAAGATATAAATATTTCATATTTCTTTGTTTTTGATTAAATTAGCAAACCTGTGTCATTGCATCAGTAGAGGTCAAATTTGAATCAGCTATTCTGTAAGCTAAGCCAAAAACATTAATTCTTAATACTCAGCATGGATATCAGTAAATTTCTATTTTCCTTTTTGTAAAAATACAGACATATGCCAAGCAATACTAATCTTTACTGAACATTATATAAAAATATTTGTAAGGAGCACTAATGTGATATTTAAATAATTGATCCTAGCCCTATTTATTTAAAAATTCTTTCTTGAATGTTATCACTTTTGTAAATATAGAGCTCATCAATCAGGAAGGCAGTCTATCTAGTGGGAAAAAAATCCTTATTTTAAACCTCCTCTGCTTTGCAGTCATGCTCAAAGAAGGAAAACTATAGAAGTATCTGGAGGAGAACCTAAGAGTGTTAACAGTGACAACCTTCTGGCAACTCTTGCAGCCAAGCCAGCCCCAAATGTACAAATATTTTCATGGCATATGAGATTTTTACCCTGGTGCCTCAATCACATGAATTTAAATGTGCTACTTGAGTGGCATTTAGGTCCCACCCTTTTACCATTGAAATAGTTAAATGTAACTGCTACTTCTACCCCATCAGTTTCTTTTCTCACACCTTCCACATGTGGAACCCTCTTCTGTTTACTTGTTTCCTTGATAGCTATAATCTCCAAAAATTTAAATGCAATGTCAGTTACAATCTTCTATCTTCTTGAATCTCATTGATCTTTTACCTTTTCTTCAATACCCACTGTATCCAGACATTTTTCTCACTGTAATCACCTGCACACCAGTGACAGTCCTGCCTTGCTTGGGGGAAAATGTTTAAAAAACATTCCGTTGGATCGTGCAGGTATGGGAGGGAGTGGGGTCATGTAGTCTGAACAACCTTTACATACTCAGACCCCTGCCCTAAAAGAGGTCTCTGAAGTCTCACAACTAAAGGACTGAACTTTGACCAAACAAGGCACTACTTTTATTTCACAAGATAAACAGATGCCAACTAATGTTTCCCTTTTCTTAAGTGGATGTATTTCTTGACATTTTTCAGTTTTATTTTCTTTATTTTTATTTTCTGGAAGATTACATGAAGACTTTCTCATTTTGGATAATTTAGAATTTCTTGTAATTTATCTGATGATTCTAATATTAACAAAATATTGTCAACATGATCAAAAATGGTTAGAATATTCTGTTTATTTTCATCTCTTCTCATTCCCGGAAGATGCTTTTAAGTCATACTGTAAAGAATTCAGATGATTATATTCCATTGTCTCCTTTTCATATATTTATCTGATATGCGTTTTTGTGTAGTCAGATTATTGCAGTCCTGTTATTGAACATATTTGCAATGGCTTTTGCATGATTCTCATTAAAACAATTATATTCTACTTTCTTAAAGTCTGGTGAGTGCAATACTGAGTCAAATTTGTTTTCAGTGTCAACAAGAAATTGACAGGATTTGTTTGATATATTCTATTGATTATATATATATATATATATAAAACTGCTTGTTTCCATTTGGTGTTGATAGTGCTGACAACTTTCAGCAATGAATTAGAACACTTTCGGCTATTGGGCATGTATAATGATAATATACACGCCAAAAAGTCTGCCTCCTTCTACCGAGCACCTGTAGCTCAGAGGAAGAATTGCCAACTGATGCCAATTCAGTTGGGTTTCAATCCTGGGTAAAAAGCAATCGGCTGTCTAACCGTACTGATCAGCTGTAATACAGCGAAACAGATCTGTCTGCAGATGACTATATATATATATACAGTGCTGACATAGGTATCAACACTGAATGGAAACAGGCAGTTTTATTCTTAAGCAGACGAGTTCAAGTAGAAAACAGATTGCTGCCATCCAGTACTGATAGCTATGTAAACACTGCTTTACATTTACATTCCTGATATCACACACTTAAGTGAATAATATTTGGTTTTTAAATTTTAAATATATATCATTCCCTTAATCTTGTAAGCACAAATTGCCTGATGATATTACCAAAACATGACAACACTTGTGTAGCAGTGAAAGATGATTTTATTATAAATACCTATAAAAAAAATATTACTATCTTCTGAACAACACATTAAAATTTCCCTTCTCTGATTTCATGCGCCTATGGCTTAGCGGGTAGCAACTCCAACTGACACCAAATCAGTTGAGTTTCAATCCCAGCCAGAAGCAAGTGGATGTGTCTTGCCACACTGATGAGCTGTGGTACAGCAAAACAGGCTTGTATGTGGATGACTAATATATATATATATATATAATACTAAAAATAAATGCATAAAAAAGAAGAGTAATATGGTCTACCCGTCCCCATTCTGTCGACTTTCTAATATTAATATAGAAAAATATTTTCTCAAATTAGTAAATAAACATTTCAATAGCCACAATCCACTATACAAAATCTTTAATAGAAATATTCTAAAAATTAGCTATTTTTGCACTCCAAATATGGACAATATTATCAATTCACATGACAATCAAATTTTAAAGAGTTTAGATAATACCAAGACAAAAACAGGAATTTTAAATTCTTGTAATTTTAGATCCATGAACAACTGTCCAGTGGAAGGCAAGTGTAGATCAACCTCATTAATCTACCAAGCCCAAATCTCCCCAACTAACAACAGAAAAAATTACCAAACTTATACCAGCATCTCCACTGGGGAATTTAAACAACATTACTACACTCATAAGCATTCTTTTTCTAACCCTAATCTAAGATTTCAAACATCCCTTTCCTGAAGATTTTAGGAAATGAAGGAAGAAGGACTAAGCTCCATAGTTAGTTAGAGACTAATATGCTCAGCCCCCCCACAAACCTTTATGATAGATATAATCTATGTTTAGTTGAAAAAATAAATAATAAAGTATCCTAATCAAAACTTACTTTTAAATTTATGTAAGGAAGTCATAAGCAAATGCCGCCATAAATCTAAATTTTTTAAATTTAAATTCTAAATTTAGAATTTTTGTATTTTAAATTTAAAATTTTTTAATTCTTAATTTTTAATGTTAATTTTATAATTTAGATTTAAGTAATTCTAATTTTAAACCCACCTATTAAATACCCAATACTAATCCCAGTGTGATAGATGCCTTCTTTTCTTCTTTCCAAAAACTACAGTATTACAAATAATGACTGATAGACTAATTCTTTAACCACATTTCTTTGTTTTAGATTGCAACAAATCTTAATTTTTAATTTTATCTTTTATTTTTCTAATCTTTGAATACCTTCCCTGCTGAAATTTTTCTTTCAATCCTCTTTTTTTCTTTGTCTATTTTTCTTCTTCTATGTGTCCTGTCCCTTCAGGACATAAGCGATCATGGTTCTCCACGTCTCCCTATCCCTGGTGGCTCTTAGTATGTTTGCTCCTGTTACACCTTGCAACACCTGTTTCATCATCCACCTGATCAGGCCCTGCAAATATGTTATCTGCTGCATTCCTCTGTCTCTTTTTTCTTCTATCTGGCCTGTCAGTATCAAGTTCTCCAAGCTCTCCTTCCTCATTGCATGTCCCAGGAACTTCAGTTGTCTCTTCCTGATGCTCACTATTAATTTCCTTTTCATTGCCATTCTTTCCAACACCTCATTGTTGCTTGCATGCTCAGACCACAATATCGCAGCATCCTTCTGTAGAACCACATTTCTGCTGCTTCAAGTTTTGTCCTCATTTTTTATGATATTTTCCAGCATTCACTGCCATATTGAAGAACTGACATCACATAGTAATCCAGCACTCTTTTCTTTGTTTCTAGTGAAAATTTCCTGTGTATTAGTATATTACTCAGCTTCTGGAACGCATCCTTTGCCGTGCCAATTTGCCTTTGGATCTCTGTGTCACACTTTCCATCTCCTGTTAGAACACTTCCTAGGTATTTAAATTTTTGTACTTGCTTGATTCTGGTATCCCCCACCTGTATTTGGCATATTGGGTTGCTCTTTTTGCTGATGACCATGCATTCAGTTTTCTTAAAGTTTATTTGTAGTCCTTTTTTGTCACTCTCCACTACTACCCTCTGCAGGAGGTCTTGCAGTTTCCTTTCTGTGTCTGCAATCAGCACCGTATCATCTGCATACCTTATGTTGTTCAAGTTGTGGCCTCCAATAACAAATCCTGGCATATCATCTAGGGTTCTCAAAATATTCTCACTGTACAAGTTGAACAGATCCGGTGAAAAGACACATCCTTGTCTTACGCCTCTTTCTATCTTTGTAAATCTGCTAAAATCGTTACTGTCCATATGCAGGCAGTTTGCTGCCAGTGGAGATTCTTGATTACTCAGATGTCTTTTCCAAAAATGTCAAGGCTGCTGAGCATCTCCATCAATTCTTTGTGTTGTATTTTGTCGATTACCTTCGCATAATCAATAAAACATAGGTACAAGTTCTTCTTCAATTATAATGCCCTTTCAGAGAGCATCCTAATCATAAATATAGTGTTCTTTGTACCAGTGTCCTTGACAAACCTGCACTGTTCCTGTCCTATCTCTGGCCTGATTCTGCTTCTCGCTCTATTCATCAGGATTCTTATAAATTGAAGGAATATTGTAAGGTCTGATAAAATGAGCTAATTAAGCACATAGAAATGAATTATAATTTATAACCAATTGAAATGACATGTTGAGTTTTCCTTTGTAAAAATATATATTATATATATGTATATATGTTTGTGTGAATGTGTATATGTATATATATGAATGTGTGCGTGTGTATGTATATATGTATTATGTGTATGTATATATACATATATATATGGATATTTATGTATATTTGTATGTGCAGATACAGATATATTTCTTGTTTCTATATATATAAATGTGTATGTGGGTGGTGTGTATATGTATATATATATATATATATGTATGTTTGTGTGTATATATATATATATAAGTGGTAATGTAAGTATATATATATATATATATATATGCAGGTGGGGATGGATGTGTGTGTATGTATGTATTTAATTATATGTAAGTGTATATGTATAAGGATGTGTATATGTATGTGTGTACATGTATACGGATATATATTATTTGCTAAATTTTCATTTTAGACCTACTTTAATATTACACCATTTTTATTTTTATTCTATTAGTAGATTTTAAAACGACTACAATAGTCCTGCCATATTATTATTATTATTTTAAACAAATTTTTTTTGATAAATTTTTAACAGAGCTAAATATATAATATATTGTCTCTTTTCTCTACTTTATTCCTGTTTCCTTTTTCTATCACTTTCCTTTCCTTTTCACCATCTGAAGCCAGCATTCATCATGGCTACCAATAGTTTCCCAACCATTTTTAATGTCTTATTTCTTGTATAACTCTTCTCTTCTCCTGTGTACCCCATTTTTCTTTTCTTTTTTTTTCCCCACCATTTCTATTCCTGTAACATGGTTTAATTTTTAATTTTTTTGATTCTTTAATACAGACATAATCTAAAAGTTTTCTAATATCAAGGCTTGAATCTCTTTCTCTGCTCCTCAGTATTTAATCTTGATGATAAATTTTATAAGTTTTTCTTTCTAAATTCCCCTCTTTTCTTATGTAAACTTCCTGTGTATGGATATCTTTTTGGGTTCCTTCCGGTATGTGAATTTTTGTACCATGTTTGAAATAAATTTTTGGTTTTGATCATTGTTGAAGAAGTGAAATTTTTTGTTGTAGAATTCGAAATTTTATTTAACATAATATACATATTTGGCTCTGTAAATAGATAATACTGTTTACATCGAGCCCTCCACTGGGATCATTTTAAATAATAATTAAATTAATATTAATAGAATCTGGTTTTTGGGATTTTACCTACATACATTTCCTTTTTTGGATTTAAAATATATATATATGTGTGTGTGTGTGTGTGTGATCAGATATAGAACAAATTAGAGGTGTTTATAAATCTGACATGCTTTGCTTTTAAAGTTTCACCAGAGGAAAAAAAAAATCAAGTATTTTAAATTTTTTCTATATTTTGTCAAATGGTATTAAATGTAAAATTTGTCTGTGTAAGTGTATTGCAATTCTAGTTTGTCTATGCAGGACTCAGATAATGATGTATCTTCATTTGTATGTGTGTCTAGTAGGCATTTTTATTCATGCTTTGTGGTGTTGATATAATCTGATATAATTTCACCAGTCAAATAGTGAAAAATTCATGTTTATATAAAACTCAATGGGCAGAACCCATTTCAGCTGCAAATGGAACAGGTCAACAAGGTCAGATTAAGGTGGATTTATTAACAGTACCATGAAAAAATTCCCAAAACCCATGGGTACTTCCTCTTTGGTGTTGGGCAATTAACTTAGAACTCTTCCAAGGGAGAGGTATAGCCTGGGGTGATGGCTCCCTGAAGCTTAGGTTAAAATATAAATCCCAGCCAAAGAAAAATGAATTTCATAGATATTTACCAATGCTCTCAGATGTGCATTGTGGTGCAGTGAATATCAAATCAGAATGAGAAATCAAAGTGTTGAATTTGTCACATTCACCTTTGGGAAAGGTCTGAATCTGTCATTTTTTCCTCCAGCTATGGGTTAAATAGAATGGAATTCCCTTCCACATACTTGCTTCCCCGACAGCTACAATCTCCAGGAGTCTAAATGTAAGGTCAATAGACACCTCCTAACACACTAACTTGCATCCATTCTCTCAAACACTGTTCCCATCTACCCAACCCTCAGCATCCTTACCTGTCTATCACCCTCCTTCTGACATTTCCTATATCTAACCACTCTTTCTCTTTACCCTCCCCTACATAACCCCTTGCACAATAGTGGCAGTGGAATGCCTTGCTTGGGGTGAAATGATTAAAAAAAAACCATCTACCCAGTCAGTCATGTCTCTTTAGAGACATGATCACCCAAGCATGTATCACATATGGCACTTAACTGACAGACTGACCGTGTTTCCACTATGCAGCAGATATGACAGAGGTCAGTTTAAGGTGGGTTTATTGGCAGTACAGTGGAAAAATTCCCAAAGCTCCTGAGCACTTCTCTTTTATAGGGTGTCAATAAACTCAGCCATCTCCTGAGGGAATGGTAAAACCTGGGGATATGGCTGCCTAGAGCTTGGGTTAAAATATAAATCCCAGCTAAAAGGAAATTGATTTTATAGATATTTAACAGTGCTCTCACAGATGTAATAAAAGGTCAATTTGAGATGGGTTTGTCAACATAGTGAGTCAAAGTGTGATTTTCTCAGAAATATAGACAAATTGCTTACAGAGTAGTCTTCCCTTTCACAATAATATGAAATCAGTTGGATATCATTAACAGAAAATAAATTTTCAATTTTGTAAACAAAAGAAATTAGATTTTATTTACCAAAGAAAATGAGAAATTTATATGTAAATATACTTTTATTTAGGATCAGTAAAATACTTATAAAATCTGTCATATTTTTATGATCAAATACTGACCTGTAAGATGCTTGAAATTTGCCATGAGCTACTGATGTTTCATTTTATGAAATATGCTAGGCTCAATCAACAATTTTCTTTTACTATTTGACATTTAAAGAATTCTTTTGGCTGGCATTTCTTGCTGCTTCAGTCTTAACTTATCTGACATTTCTGGATATTTTTCTTCTTGCACTGATCCTCTAGCATTTTCAGCATCTGTTTTCTTCTACTCCAATATTTGACATTTTAACCTTATTTAACTCATCCAAATAAATATGCCTTGAAATTTCTGTTTCAAATAGTGTCCTAATGGATGGAAACATGGTGTACCCTTATAATATCCCAGTAGAATCTCTCTCTATATCTGTGTTGTAACCTAAAAAGGTTACCGAATAAGAAATAACCAAAACAAAGGTTGGAAAATAAAATAGTAATCTTTATAACATCAACAAAATACAATACTTGTCAGCTGTGCGAAGTAGTGGTGAACAGCTGGACAGCAATATCCCCTTCTTACTATAGTGTCAGAAAGCAATGGCAACCTACTGTGGGATAATCTTCTGCCAAGTCAGTCATGTCTCTTTCGAGACATGATAGCCCAAGTGTGTTTCACATATGGCACTTAACTGACTGACTATAGTGTCCAATGTGTTTATGAGGATTACAAAATACCCATTAATATTTGTAGGTACGTCTATCACAATCTGACAATTAGGTTGCAAAGGCTGACCAGAGCTTTCTGTTTTATTCTGCTCGCTACAAATCAAATCTACCCAGCATTCATTTTATTTTTTGTTTTTTAGTGTTTCATCATAAATGAAACAGTCACTTTGTTCTATTTTATTGATAAGAATCACTGCAGCCGTGAAATAATTGTTCTGCACATAATTTAAGCAATAATTTAAATTTTATAATAAAAAGTTCTTCATATAAGACTGTTGTTTTTGGGAGAATAGGATGTATAAACTTTATACATCAAACTAATATTGGGTTATTGAATGACAAAATGTAAAAATATTATATAGCATGTTTCAACCTTCCAAAGGACTCCTTCTGACTAAATAATACATACTGATGTAGGAGGAGGGAACAAGATCTAAACAAATGTTAATTATTGATAATTATTAAGAGAAGCATTGAAAATGTGAAGATGCTTAACATTAAATTCTAATTTATTCTGATCAATGACCATAAATTTGACTTAAACCAGTTTTAATTAAAAAAGGAAGTAATTTATCAAGATGAAAATGTGTAGAAACTGAACTAAATTCTGAGTCTTTCATAGTATATACCAGCAGTATAGCCCGGCGTTGCTCGGGTGTAATGAAAGCTTTAAAACTAATCCATGGTCCTGGAGCTCAGACTCAGCCTAAAGAATATTTGTGTGAAGTTTGGTGAGAATCGGATAAAAATTGTGGATTTGTATAAAGGACATACAGACAGATAAACAGACACACACACACAAACATCTTGCCTTATATATATATATATATATTATCGATTTTCTGCGCTATTGTAAGAACTGCAACCTTGAAACTTCTGAATATCATTTCTTATGTCTTTGTCTATGAGTATATTAAATTTGATTAAAATTGAACCACTCCTTCTATAACCCGATTTTTTCGATTATCAATATTTATCGGGGTACCTCAACACAAAACCTAGCTAAGAACACTTGCAGATGACTTGTAAATTTTCAAGAAAATCAGTTCAGCCATTTCGGAGTCTATAGGTAACAGATACACACACACAAAGTTCCATTTATAAATAAGTTTAGATATGTCCAGGATCATACAGCAGATTGCTTTTCTTAATATAGTTACTGCTATGCAATGTAAAACCAACAGCAATAAAAACAAAAACAGAAATATCAGAAAGCTGAATGCAGTCAGCAAGATTATGCATTTAGACATATTCGATGCCAGAAATCTAAAGTGCTTAACTTAAAATGTTAAGTGTCTATGTATCTTTAGCATTTCTCTTGATTCATAACTACAACAAATGTTTGTTATATGTAATTCTTGTCTCCCACATATATATTATTAACTATGCTGTCTCTTATGATTCTATATAGAATTGAACTCATCATCCTTGGTGAACAAATTTCTGAAGATATTAGACTTCGGCTCCTCAACTTAATGGATGTGTTCTAAGCAGTGGCAGTAGCTTGTCTCCTTTCCTGCCAAAGTGAATTTAATCATTAGGCATTATTTAAGTTTATCAAAATTTCTCAGAGAGCATTTTTCTAGTTGTCAGACCATTTCAAGTTTTGCCACATGCAGGACATGCTTTTGTCACATTAGTGAATTTTTTTTTTTATTTAGCCCACAAACAACTGTTAAGTTTGTCTTTAATCTTTCTTACGTTTTTATTTTTTACTATTTTGTGAGTTTTTTAATTTTCCTTTCTTATAATTTTTTAGCCTCCTTGACTGTTAGTCATTTTTTTAGATTTTTGTTTTTAGTGTAATTTTTAAAAAATTTTACTAGTTATTTGATTTATTTTTCTTTCCTTTGTAAATTCTTTATATTTTAGTTTCTTTATTTTTTAGCACCTACTGTAAGTTAAATTTAAATTTCTTTTTTTTTGTTTTTAGTGTAATTTTTAAAAAATTTTACTAGTTATTTGATTTATTTTTCTTTCCTTTGTAAATTCTTTATATTTTAGTTTCTTTATTTTTTAGCACCTACTGTAAGTTAAATTTAAATTTCTTTTTTTTTGTTTTTAGTGTAATTTTTTAAAAATTTTACTAGTTATTTGATTTATTTTTCTTTCCTTTGTAAATTCTTTATATTTTAGTTTCTTTATTTTTTAGCACCTACTGTAAGTTAAATTTAAATTTCTTTTTTTTTGTTTTTAGTGTAATTTTTTAAAAATTTTACTAGTTATTTGATTTATTTTTCTTTCCTTTGTAAATTCTTTATATTTTAGTTTCTTTATTTTTTAGCACCTACTGTAAGTTAAATTTAAATTTCTTTTTTTTTGTTTTTAGTGTAATTTTTTAAAAATTTTACTAGTTATTTGATTTATTTTTCTTTCCTTTGTAAATTCTTTATATTTTAGTTTCTTTATTTTTTAGCACCTACTGTAAGTTAAATTTAAATTTCTTTTTTTTTTGTTTTTAGTGTAATTTTTTTAAAATTTTACTAGTTATTTGATTTATTTTTCTTTCCTTTGTAAATTCTTTATATTTTAGTTTCTTTATTTTTTAGCACCTACTGTAAGTTAAATTTAAATTTCTTATTTTTTTACATTTTTGCTTAATCTTTTTGTTTAATCTTTTTCATATTTCTTTTTCTATCTTGTTTGTCACTTTTATTTTTTTACACTTGCGTTTTTTCTTTAACCCCTACCCAGCTTTTGCTTGCATTTTATCATTGTTTAATTTTTTTTATTTGAATTAGTTTGTTTTGTTTTACAGCATATCAACATCAATGAAATATTTAATGTCGAGAAGACTATTACAATAGATCCATGTAAATGGAATTATTCTTTGTAAAAAATCAGTTTGTAGATCAGGTTTCATTGACATATGTTTGTCAAGAGTTAGATGTATTGTTGGTACATAATTGTTTTTTCATAAAACGTATTACTGGCAATATTTTTGTTCTTAAATAAATTATTACTGGTAATATCTTTTTTCTTCAAACATGTATTGCTGGTAATATTTTCTTTTACAAAAAAAGTATTGCTGGAATTTGCAATAAAAAATATATTTTTATACTTTCATAGTATTTTGAACCCTAGTTTAGAGGTTAGCTATAGCTGAGACCCTAACAGGTGCTACCACCCTGTGTCAGGGTGGTTCTGGGATCTACAACAATTAAGAAGTGGTTCTGAACTTGTCAAAACCTCTCAATCAGAAACCTTGCAGCCAGATTAAATTTTTCGACATACCCAGGACCAAGAACAGCAGAAACCCCAACAAATGCTACCACTCTGACCTAGAGTGGACCTAGGAACAACATCAATTAACAAATGGTTCCACACTTCTCTAAACTTTTCAATCAGAAGTCATGCTGCAAGATACAGTATTGTCGTACCCAGGACACCTCATAGTAGCCCCTCTCCCTACCAAGCTGCAGTCGGCATATTCTGAAGTCCCAGCCAACAAGGTAAAATAATTATTTTTGCTTTAATCTTTTACATGCTACTTTGTCCATTTTGTTTTATTAATTTCAGAAACCTTTTATTCTTGTGGTATGTTGGCCATTTTGTTTAATTAGCAAGACTTTTTATCTTTTACACATGTCACCTTTTTAATTTTCCTTTAGTAGCCTTTTTTTCATAATTTGATTTATTTTACTGTTCTAATTTAAAAAAACATTTTTTTGTTTTATTTAATTGTGTTGTTTGAGTAAATTTATTCTTTTTAGTTTACATGTCAAATGTTTTTTGGGCATCTTTTTTGTTCTTGTTTCTATATTGTTAAATTTGTTATTTTTAAGTTTTCCCATCAATCTTTTTGTTAAACTAGCTTGTATTGGTCTTTTTATTTTATTTTTTGTCTTATTGTTTTTAATGTATCTGTTTAAGATTATTATTTTTTGTTTTTTTATTTCTGTTTAGTTTTCCTTTTTCATGTTGAAAAAATTAATTTTAAAAAATAACCACAATAGCCGGGAAACATTGGCTCATTAAAAAATACCTGTTTGAGTCAAAATAGAAAGCACCTCCCCCACCTCAGTGATAAATACTCTATACCTCAGTCAATAGTTACTTCTGAAAATGTAGCCACTACAAAAAATTATGAAGACCAATTTGATACAAGAAAAAGTATGGAGGCCAAGAATGGCCAAACTCAAGACAAAGAAAAAGAAAAAGAATTGCCAATTGAGACAAGCAGCAACAACAAAAATGACAATGTAGTGGCCAGAGATTTGCCTTCATGCTGGAATTTTCCTCCAAAGTGCATCATCAACATGATGGAAGTTTTAAGAGAGCCAAGAGTTATGCACACCTTATCAAAGAAGATGAGCTCTTGGTAGATCCCAAGGAGTTACAAAAGGTTGACAAAAGAATTGTGAGTCTTTGTGGTTGACAAGTGTTTGCACAAAATTTGTTTGCTGTTTGTGTACTTTGCAGAGAAGAAAAATGGGGAATGGCAGATTGTTGGCAAGACCAAAAGAAAATGCAAGACAGTGGGACCTCTGTCCCTGGAAGTCTCCACAGGTAAAGGCACAAATAGCTCCACACCCTCTACCAGTTTAAAAAATGATACTCTGGCCAGCTACACTAAAAAAAAGTAGAGAGAAACATATCAAATATGATCCTAGCTTTGAAAAACTACAGCAACTGAAAGTGACATTGAAAGTAAAGAGATTTTTTTTTTTTTTATAAGCGTTTCACCCCAAGCAAGGCATGTCACTGCCACTACTGTGCAGGGGGCTACGTAGAGTGGAGAAAGGCTGATTAAATATAGGAAATGACAGAGGGTAGGTGATAGGCGGGTGTGGATACCGAGAATGAGGGTTGGGTAGATGAGAGTGTTGTGAGAATAGTTGGGAGTTAGTGTGATAGGAGGTGTCTATTGACCCTACATTTAAACACCTGGAGATTGTAACTGTCGGGAAAACAGACTTGTGGAAGGGAGTTCCACAGGCGGGAAGCGCAAGAAAAGAAGCTGTTGGAGTAGAATTTACGGTTACATCTTATTTGTTTAACTGTAAAAGGGTGGGACCTAGTTGCTAATCTAGTATCTCGTGTAAATTCGTGCTTAGGCGGCACCAGTGATCTAAGCTCATCGGAGCAGAAGCCATGAAAATACTTGTAGAAGAGGCACAGGGAAGCCACATCACGCCGGTGTGAGAGCGGCTGCAGCCGGTCTGCCAAGTCAGTATCAACCACGTTACAGATCCTCCTTTGTATTTTGTCAAGAAGTCCAAGGAGAGCAGCAGGGACACCCGACCAGATATGGCAGCAATATTCAATACACGGGCGGATGGTAGATTTGTATATGTGCAGAATAGTTTCAGGTGGGAAAAATTTCCGGGCCCTGCACAGGGAGCCCACTTTCATAGCAGCAGATTTGGCAATGGATTCAATATAGTCATTCCATTTGAGGTCCGCCGAGAGTGTAAGGCCAAGGAGGCGTAGTGTTTTACTCTCTGGGAGGCTAGCCTGTCCCATGCTAATGGGAGGTAGATGCGATTGTCTATGGTGGTTAGTTGATAACAGCTTTGTTTTGGAGGCATTGAAATTTACCAACAGGAATCATCATCAAGACAAATTGGTCTTTCTACCTCGGCACCATCTTCCCCATGACTCCAAAAACAGACCATAGCTCCCCATTCATGACCAAATCATTAGCTCCCACCTCATCCATAATGACCACCCTCAAGAAGAATCCCATGCCCAAATCTGAAGCAAAGAAAAAGCCTGAATCTACCAATGCTCCTAATTCATACTCTGCCCAAACACTTGCCAAAAAACTGATAAACAAAAAGGATAATGTGGTACATTAGCCTATATCAACCTAAGTCAGAAAAAAAAAAAAACCTCTTTATAATGCAGTGGAAGACATGTGCCAAGTGTTACTAGAACGGGTACAAAAAGTAATTACTCAATCTAGAAAGATCAATAACTTAAAAATTAAAAAGAAATCAATGAGAAATTAAAAATTTGGGGGATGTTACAAGAGGTAAATGATGCCTTTTCAATTTTATCACTGTTGACATTCTTTAATGATGATGATGTAAAAAGAATTAAGTCAATATTATTTTGGAAGGCTTTCAATTTTTGTAGAGCCCTCCCTTCATAGAACTTTAAAATTAATATTCCCATGAGATATTGGTGGCCTGTCTTTTGGTAGCACCATCAAGAGAGAGATGGGCCAAGCATCAATGGGACAGGCCATTGATATCCTCACCCTAGCCATGTTCAATGCAGATTTCCAACCTTAATTGTACTGATGATTATGTCTTTCTGATTGGCTAGTGTGAATGCCTGGGAACTGAGATCGAAGTATCAGGGCAGGGCTTGCTCCTGATACTCAGTGTCTTAGGATGAATATATGTTGCATACAGGAGACCCAGTTTTTAACTTGCAACCATGAAACATTCTGTCTAAGAATTTTGTTTTCTATTCAGCATATTTTTTGATGAACACTCAAGAGGTGTTTTCTGGTTAGTGAGCAAGTCTTTGGTTGCAGTGTGTGCTCTTGTCTTTGCAGATCCAGCAGTTAGATTTTGTGTGCTGGATACTAAAGTGTAAGTCTCTTTATCTCATTGAGGTTTATGCGCCCAATCACTGTGAAGTTGCCTGATTTGTTTCGGCAGATTAATTCATTTATTTTTGACAGATATCCTATTGTGTAGTTTTAGCAAATGATTGGAATGCTGTACTTGATTCTGATTCAGATTGTAAAGGGGCAAGATCAGCTACTAAGAACACAAATGTGAAGCCATTTTAGGACTTTACCGACAAGCTTGATTTTGTCGATAAGTATGGTCATGAGCACCTTTAGGAGATAGTATAAACTTGAACTAGTGGTGGTGGCTTGGCTTTGGTGGTGAGTTCTAGTTACCTTAACCAAGCCTTAGTTAGGAGAGTTGATCTGGTTATCTCTGCCTATGCTGATGACATTTCGATTCTTGTGTTGAGAAAAGCCATGATTGACAAAGTCAACAAAGAGATCAGAGAGTATGAGATGGTGACAGAAGCCAAGATCAACTATAAGTCTGTTAGCTTGCAGTTGCTTGCATAAAAGAGAGTTTCCCTTTCCACTGCAGTGTCATAGAAGTGTTTATTAAAGATATCATGTTTCACATGACATGTGGAAAGTTCTTTGTCCTTGAAACAGTTCTATTTGTAGCATTGTGGTACCATTGTTAGCTAAGTCTGAGCACTATGTGTTCTTTTGCATGCTCAGCATTATGAGAGTTGTGATATGGATGATGTGACAGGAGGAATTCTATGAAGATGAGATGTTTACCTCTACCCAACTGGTCTTGTACTTTAAGCATCGGCTTAAAGTCAATGTGACAACTCCCTTTATCAAAATTTGGCTAAAGATGGGTGAGTCATGCACACCTGTGTTGAGTGAAAAGAGCTGACTTGGAGTGGCATTTTGATTCTGGTTAGGCATCAAAATATTGGGAACTCTGTGTTGAACATTGGCAATCTCATTTAAAATAGGATAGTTTAGGTTTGTTTTATCTTTAGGTTTTTTTCCATCAACTTAGCTTAGGGATATACGTTCATTGACTTCTTTTATTTTTGTCCACTATTCTTTAGCTTAATTTCCCCTGCCCTCTCCCGTTAAGTAACAGAGATGTCAATACTCTGGTAGATGCAGGACCTTTTTCATTTTTCAAGTGTGTATTTTGTATTTGTTTTTGTTTGAAGGAGTGTCTGATCAAATGCTTGTTATTGGTTACCTAGTCCTGCATTAATGTACTGCAGGAAAATATTCTGCTCAGTCAGTCATCTCTATTGCAAGATATGATCGCTCAAGCATGTATCACGTATAGCACTTAACTGACTAAGTCCTGCATTAATTTTGGCTCGTTAACTGATTTTTCTGCCAGAATTAAGGATTGTGGGGATTTTATTATTAACACTATTTTGTTAAGTTTCTTGTATATAAATTATATTCATTGTAGATATTTACTAGAGTTTCATTTTTTAAATATTGTTGTTTTATTTCCTCACCCAGACCATATGCGACCTTGTTAGGACTGCATAAAGACTTATGTTATACTAGCAGTATAGCCTGGTGTTGCTCGGGTGTAATAAAAACAGACAAAAAACACAAACATCTTGCCTTTTATATATAAATTTTTTGAATCATTTCACCCTGAGCAAGGCATTCCACTGACACTATTGTGCATGGGGCTACATAGGGGAAGGTAAAGAGGAGGAGTGGTTAGGTGTAGGAAATGTCAGAAGGAAGGTGATAGATGGGTAAGGATACCGAGGATGAGGGTTGGGCAGATGGGAAGAGTGTTTGAAAGAATGGGTGTGAGTTAGTGTGTTAGGAGGTATCTATTGACCTTACATTTAAACTCCTGGAGATTGTAACTGATGGGGAAGCAATCATGTGGAAGGGAATTCCACAGTCTGGAAGTGCGAGAAAAGAAACTGTTGGAGTAGAAGTTGCGGTTGCATTTTATCGGTTTCACTGTAAAAGGGTTGGATCGAGTTGCTAATCTAGTTTCTCATGCAAATTCATATCTAGTGGGCAGCAGTGATCTAAGTTCATTGGAGTAGAAGCCGTGAAAGTATTTATAGAAGAAGCACAGGGAAGCCACGTCGCGCAGGTGAGAGAAAGACTGCAGGCGGTCTGCCAAGTTGGTATCGTTCACATTACAGACCCTCCGCTGTACCTTGTCAAGAAGCCCGAGGAGAATAGCAGGGGCACCCGACCAGATATGGCAGCAGTATTCAATGCACGGGCAGATGGTAGATTTATATATGTGCAAGATAGATTCAGACGGAAAAAACTTCCGGGCCCTGCACAGAGAACCGACTTTCATAGCAGCAGATTTAGCAATGTATTTGATATAGTCATTCCATTTGAGGTCCGCTGAAAGTGTGAGAACAAGGAGGTGTAGTGTTTTACTCTCTGGGAGGCAAGCCTGGTCCATGCTAATGGGAGGTAGGTGCGATTGTCTATGATGGTTAATTGATAGTAGCTTCGTTTTAGAAGCATTAAAATTTACGAGCCTTTTCTTACCCCAGTCCACTACGGATTGGAGGTCCTTTTCAAGCTCGGCTGCAAGGTTAGCTTTGTCACCTACACCAGAGTTTTGGTCGAGGTGAGTGTAAACTGTGGTGCCATCAGCGTACATACCTACTTGGAATCTTATAGAATCAGGGAGATCATTAATGTATATCAGAAAGAGCGTAGGACCTAGGATAGAGCCTTGAGGGACACCTACGTTCGTATGGTAGTTCTGGGAGGCATGACCGTTTGATACCACCTTCATTGTGCGGTTAGAGAGGAATGACTGGATTAGTTCAAACAAATGTCCAGTTATACCATAGCTCCGCAGTTTGCATAGAAGGCCAGCATGTCAAACTCTGTCGAACGCATTAGAGATATCCAAAGCAACCATTCCTGTCGAGTGTCTGATATATGTACTCGGTGATGGTTGTTAGCATATCAGCAGTAGACCTGGTGAAGCGGAAACCATACTGCTTGTCCAAGAGGAGCCTGTGTGCTGTGAGATGCTGAACCACCTTGGCGTTGATAATGGCTTCGAACACTTTGCCAAAGATCGGTAGAAGGCTGATAGGTCGGTAATTTGCAGGGTATATGTTATCAATTTTCTGCACTATTTTAAGAACTGCAACCTTGAAACTTCTGAATATCGTTTATGTCTTTGTCTATGAGTGTATCAAATTTGATTAAAATCGGACCACTCCTTCTATAACCCGATTTTTTCGATTATCAATTTTCAATATTTATCGAGAGTACCTCGACACAAAACCTAGCTAAGAACACTCGCTGATGCTTATAGTACAACTGTGTAAATTTTCAAGAAAATCGGTTTAGCCGTTTCGGAGTCTATAGGTAATGGATACACACACACACACAAAGTTTCATTTATAAATAAGTTTAGATTATAGTAGTTGTAAAAAGAATAAGTAAGAATGTGTTGTTTCAGTGTAAAGAATAGTGTAGTATTTTGGGGTTTGTAATTGTTGCTAGCTAAGTTTCAGATGAGACTTATTGAAGACTAGCCTTTCCCTACCTCCACTTTTGGCCTTGTGCCACACTTTTGTATTACACAAAATAAATATTGCTGTCACCCAGTTTATTGAGCAAGATCCATATGTGATTCTGTCAGTAAAAATATTACCTAGTCTAAAGAAATCCTTTTGAAATATCAAACACATTACATAGGGTTTGTTGCTCATTTTTCATTCAATTTTTAAAAAATTAATTATGGTCAATTTTACACAAAATTCCCAGCTTCATAACCCAGTAGCTAAGAGATAAAATGTTAATAACAAACACATTGATACACAGAAATATCCATTACTTAAAATGATTTGGTATTTTCAAATAATTAATCATTGTTATTTTAAATAGAATACTAAGACTTTATCAACTATAAATTGCTCTCAACAATATAGTTTTTATACAAATCAAAACTGTTGATTGAATCTACAGTAACTACAAAGTGAAACATCATGGCAAATTTCATATAACTTAGCTTACAATAATGGGTCAGTATTTTATGATTATTAATGTGGAATCATCAAACTAAGTTCAAATTCCACCCTAATCTGTTTTATTTACTTTTACGTAAATGCCCTTAGAAAAGGGATGAATCAATCCCTTCAACCCAGCTATAAGTTGAATAGCAGGGTAGATTGAATTCTATAGCCTATTTTAGCAACCAAACTAGAAGAAAGACAACTCTAAACCAGCCTGATAGCCTGATGGAGCTGATCTTCCCCTAAACATATCTTTTGCTGGTACAGTAACAATACATGTGGTGCACCTATGATCTTAATGGATTACAGGAGTTGTGACTCATTATATCATTCATCAGTAGATTTTCTATCTGTTTACAATATGAAAAACTTTCATTTCTCTCAATAAATCAGTTACCAGTTATATATTATGATAATAATGATGTGTTAACAGGTTGAATTCAGATCAACTACAGGGAATATTTCTTTCAATACCAGATTTGCTTGTCATTCACTTGACCATGTAAAGTAAGATGCTTAACCAATTTGACATTGATTAGAGCCTTGAGTACTTTCCCAAAAAGCAGTAAGAGACTAATAATGTGATAATTTGAAAAGTCAGAAGGTTAATTAGAGTTCTTAAAAACAAAAACTACATAGGAGGATATTGGTTGGAAAGCAAGAAGAAGCATATCATTTATTGTAAAGTTTGGAGATAACAAGAGCTAGTTTAGGAGCACATTGATTAAGACAACTGCAAAGATACTGTTGAATTTGTATGCCTTGTGAGTTGATTTAAATATAAAAGCAGAAACCAAGAACAGAGTTATATGCATATCATTTGGTAGAGCTTCTGCTCTAAGAAGAAAATCAGAAAGACATAGTCGAGATTAGTTGAGAATTGAGTCGGAAGACAATTTCCAAAAAAAGTCCACTGCTATAATCTGCAATATTCATTGAAGGTTTTGTTTGATTTGTTTGTTTAACAGCATATCAGCTATCTATGGGTCATTGAAGGCCAAAATTGAATCTTTTGGGGAGCTTTGTTAGTTTTTTCAACTATTAAAATTTATTGCTGGAATTTTTAATTATTATTAAAACCTATTGATGAAAAAAAATTATTATAAAAACCTATTGCTGGAAAAAATTATTATAAAAACCTATTGCTGGAAAAAATTATTATAAAAACCTATTGCTGGAAAAAATTATTATAAAAACCTATTGCTGGAAAAAATTATTATAAAAACCTATTGCTGGAAAAAATTATTATAAAAACCTATTGCTGGAAAAAATTATTATAAAAACCTATTGCTGGAAAAAATTATTATAAAAACCTATTGCTGGAAAAAATTATTATAAAAACCTATTGCTGGAAAAAATTATTATAAAAACCTATTGCTGGAAAAAATTATTATAAAAACCTATTGCTGGAAAAAATTATTATAAAAACCTATTGCTGGAAAAAATTATTATAAAAACCTATTGCTGGAAAAAATTATTATAAAAACCTATTGCTGGAAAAAATTATTATAAAAACCTATTGCTGGAAAAAATTATTATAAAAACCTATTGCTGGAAAAAATTATTATAAAAACCTATTGTTGGAAAAAATTATTATAAAAACCTATTGCTGGAAAAAATTATTATAAAAACCTATTGCTGGAAAAAATTATTATAAAAACCTATTGCTGGAAAAAATTATTATAAAAACCTATTGCTGGAAAAAATTATTATAAAAACCTATTACTAGAAAAAAATTATTATTAAAACCTGCTGGAAAAAAATTATTATAAAAACCTACTGCTGGAAAAAATCATTATTAAAACCTATTATTGTTAAAATTTATTGTTGGAATTTTTTTATTATTAAAATCTATTGCTGGTGTTTTCATTAGAAGAATGTATTTTTACAATTTTATAGTATTTTGATTCCAGTCTGAGGGTTAAGTATTTGCCAATAACTAGGACCCTAACCATATTGGGTTAGGGTAAGCTTGGGAACAACAGCAATTAAAACATGGTTCCACATGATTCACCTACAACCCAATCAGAGTACTTGCTGTTGAATTTAGTTTCTCGTCATACTGAGGACATTAAGTGAGGAAGAACTGAATTATGGTTGACAGATTAAAGATCTGTCATAAACTGACAAGTACAGGATTAACAATTACAGAAAATTGCAACTTCATCCAGTTTAAAATTGTGAAACAATAAGCATCTGAATTTTGTTGAGATATAAATGTTTTCTAAAATGAAAATCTTGAAAATAATTGATAGCAAACCAGAGAAAACTGAAAACTAAAAAAGGCTATTTACATTATTTAGACTATTGTCCTCATCATGATTGCCATTTGTATGATGTGTTGGCTGTTGTATGCTCTGGCCTTCTTCGGGTGCTAAAAGTTTCGAACCGAACTCTTTATTATGATCACTGGGGTATATCATTGTCATTCCTTGTGCAAAGCCTCTTTTGGTAGTTATGGGTTATCTCCCTCTAACATGACTAAGTTACTTGTACACCAATGCTTTAAATAGTGTAAATACTAGCTCATCTTAAAAACATAGACAAATTCTGAGAAAAGGCTATAAAAGTATTAAAAACATTGAAAATCGTTCAAAAGTTCAAATTAGGATCATAATGAATAATGAGAAGGAACAATTTGATAAATTTAATATAAGCAACGATTGATTCTTTGCTGTTATTATCACAACTTTTGCAATTATGTTCTCTGGATTTCCTCAAAGGCTTGTTGATCAATGTAACCTTCAGGGAATTTTTGAGTGAAGGATTTATTCAATCTATGAGGGTAAACTTTTCTTGTTGTCTTAAACATGTCTAGAGATATAAGTAAACAAATAAGGTTAAAGGTTCCAAGTTCTTCACCAAGGATTATTATGAAACAATAGCCAAGTGGATTAAAGGTTTGTGAATTTTATCTCTAGGGTAGACTGTTCTCATTCTGCTGACCGTGTCTAGAGATATCAGTCGGTAGATCAGGTTTAAGGCTCCAAGTTCCCTACCCAAAATTGTTATGAAATAATGGCCAAATGGATTAAAGTGTTGGTTTGTTAATTTATATCTATAAGTATAGACGGTTTCCATTCTGCTAAACATGTCTGGAGATATCAGTAGGTAGATTAGGTTTAAGGCTCCAAGTTCTCCCGACAAGATTTTCATGAAACAAATTATTGGTTTGTGAATTTAGTAATTATGTATGCAATTCCTGGGTAGGGTATTGCATACTTGAAATAAGTGGAAAAGGTACAAGCAGTAACTAAGTACCACTGAATAGGAACTAGACAAGATATGTTTCAACCTGATCAGTTGGGATGAAAACAATCTACTTCCATAAAGGGTTCAGTTCAAAATTACCTGAAGATTATCCAGTTGCCAAGCATCTGATAGAGGGTATCACAAGGACAGAGAGCACAACAGCTGATAATAACAACAAAGATGAAGATAGTAGTCTACATGAAAATAATCTAAATAATGATAGCTCTACATCCTGAAAATTCAAAGTTAAATTTTTCTTATTTATACTCCTGAATCATTATTTTTTTTAATTAATGTAAATACAGTGGGTATGTGGATATTTTGTTTGGTCAAAATTTAAGTAGTGGTTTAGACAGAAGACTTTTTAGCAACCCCATGTGTGCATAGAGAGAGTAAAAGAAATGCACAGAATGAGATAGATATGAACAGCAATATATATATATATATATATATATATATGTGTGTGTGTGTGTGTGTACGCATCACTCATTCAGTGAAATGAATTAGAGCACTCTAGCTATTGGGCGCATTTAATGATATGCATTAAAAAGTCTGCCTACTTCCACCGAATGCCCATAGCCCAGGGGTAGAGTCGCCGACTGACACCATTTCGGTCGGGTTTCAATCTTGGGTAAAAAAGCAATCGGAGTCTAACCGTACTGATGAGCTGTGATATGGCGAAACAGATCTGTCTGCGGATGACAATATTTACGGTCTCACACTCTGATTGAGCACTCTGGAAAAATAATAGACTTTGATAAACAGTAGCTACTCTGGCGTGTACGCATTGCTCATTCAGTGAAATGAATTAGAGTGCTCTAGCTATTGGGCACGTATAATGATATGCGCTAAAAAGTCTGCCTACTTCCACCGAATGCCCATAGCCCAGGGGTAGAGTCACCCGACTGACGTTAACCCGACTGGGTTAAAAAGCAATCGGAGTCTAACCATACTGATGAGCTGTGATACGGCAAAACAGATCTGTCTGCGGATGACAATATATATATATATATATATATATATATATTAATGTGTGGTGAGTAGAAAAATAGTAGTAAAGTATATTAAAATGTACCTTTCCTCTTTAATGACAGAGTGATGGAGAAGCTCTCTCTCTCTTTCTTTTTGTTTTAACACATACATCCTTTCCCTCTTACAATCCTTCTATATTTCTGGTAACCTAGATATAACCTAGACATAACTTATATGGTCAACTGACGTTATGAGAAGTTCAACCAATGATTAACAATCCCGCCAAAATCAAATCAGAAGCATGTAGGCATTAAGTAAATATAAAAAGAACAGTGAACACATGTATAGAGTTGGTCCATAGTTCCTCCACAGTTTGTGTGGAGTTTGAATTAGCTGTCAGAGATTTAATTAGCACTAACCAACCAAAAGAAGACTATCTTCATGCAAACCAGAGATGTGCTTAAATAATCTTTATGAAAAGATTATGCAAAAGCCAAGAAATTAATTCATGAGCCCAATGCACACCATTAGATACCGAAAACATAAGGTAACATAGCATGAACAGCAACTGGATACTACATTCTACCAGACACACACATATAGGAACAAATATGCTGTATTTACATGAATATACATATACACAAAAGAAAACCTCTTTATAACCTGAACACAGCAATACATATTTAATGATAATCATTATACAAGAAACCTATCAAAGATATAAAATAAAAAAGGATAGAAATAGTAATCATTCACATATAATAAATGATGTAACCTTATGGACTGAGAAATAAAAGTGGTAGTATAATTAAAAAAAAACCTGCCCTTTACTCATTATCTCAACCTTGTCTATACCATAAATGTATTAATATATCTGAGTAGAAACCTCTCTTTTAAGCATCTTTGATTGAATACAATTGACAAGGATTATTTAATCTTTTATTGAATTTTTCCAGCATTCTAACATTTTTCTGTTTTTTAAGAGTTAAAGAATATAAAATTGTCCATAATTAGTGCTTCAGTTATTTTCAAGGATGATGTATTCATTCAGTTAGTTAAGACCATATGTGATACATGCTTGGGCGATCATGTCTTGAAAGAGACATGACTGACTGGGCAGAAGATTATTCTGCAGTAGGTTGCTATTGCTTTCTTGCATTAGACTGGTTGCCAATCAAGGCTATAGAACACAATCTGTCTTGTTATTTAACCCATAACTAGAGGGAAGATATGGGTTATTACCTTTTCCAAGGGTATATGTGCATAAGTGAATGCAAGGAATTCAACTTGAATTCAAACTCAGCTCCCCAATTTCTTCTTCCAAGCCGATATTGACTGCACCACAACGCACATCCGATGTTGTATTGGAGATATTTATTCTCCGTGTGTTGCACTACATAGTAGTTTTTTTTACTGTATAACCATTCTTTTGGAAAAATGACCATTTGGAACACTCACGTTCATGCTTGGTTGACATGAGAGTCACTTCTATTTTTAAAAAACATAACACGCCCTCTCTTCTACTGAACAGTGTCAGAGTGATAGCTAGGGAAGGGCACTTAATCAATAGGGCTTCTCTAATAATGTCTTGACTGTTATATGATTTAAAAAGAATTTTTGTGTTATCAATCAGAATTTTTTGTAGGGATTCAATTAAGTTATAGGTTAATAAATTAACATGATTCCCACTCTTTATTTGCAAACAGAGCAAAAGCTGTTGCTAAATTTATGCCTTCTTCACTAACTATAACACCCCCACCCAGTTGATGGATCAGGTCTGTATATATTAATATGCTGATATAAACAATTTTGTCATGCATATTTATGTTAACTTACAAATAGCATCTTGCACATCATTAACTCTGCAATAATGGTGCCTCTATACTCAATTTCTCTTCTACTGACTGCTTTTATATATTCCATCCCACTCTAGTGGCAATCAATATAGTCAAGCAACCTGTATTAATGGAGGTTCTTGTCCATCTCTTGGATAAAAGAACATCTGGTATTGTCAATTAATGTAGAAGCACTCTTACTTGGCTAAAGTGGTGGCTTTAGCATTCACTCTTGAGCATTTCCCTGGCTAGAATGTCTATGACCTGCCCCATTACATTAGTAGCAAATCAAATCATGCTCGGGACATTTGCCATCCTTAACAATATTATAGCACTTTCTCTTAAACACCTAAAGCACTTTTTTTCTCACAATTTCTTGTTATTCAAAGCTTATCATTTTATTACATTATATCTCCTTGTAGCCACTATTCTTTGATGTTATTAAGTATTAACATCCTAGCCCTGAAGACCAATTCTCCTATAGACATGATTTCAATATTTGTTTCAATTGCTGCATCCCTACTGAAATGAAAACCAGTCACAAATGTGGATGTAATCACTCTTCCCAACCTATCTCCAGTAAATCCAGTCAACCTTCTGATCACATTAACATAGACATCAATTTGTTCCTCATCACATTTCACCCTCCCCTGAATGCTGTAGACCATAAAAATCCCACCTGTGAAGGCCTCCTTCATTATTGTCTATATGTCCAACATCTGTTAGGTTGTTACAAAAATAATGGCCAATTTTAGAAACAATTTTATTCTTGAAAAATTAACTGTAGAAATGTTGAAATTAGTCAAAATACAAGCCTTGAGCATCTGCTATTGATAAAGCTGATTTCACCTCTGGTTTGGACCTAAAAGTTTTATCATTTAAAAATGTGCTTAAAAATGATAACCAGTTGGTGAAAGATCAGGATAATATGTAGGATGTGGTAAACTCTCATATCCCAAGTCTGTGAGTTTTTGCAACACCATTCTTGCAACATGTGGCTGAGCATTAAAGCAGAATTGGACCACGTTGATTCACCAATGCAGGTCTCATTTTTTACAAGCATGCATGCATCTCAGCAAGCTGGCTGCAGTAAAGCTTTGCATTAATGCTCTGATTGGCTTCCAGAAAGCTGTAGTGCATAATACCAATTGCAGACCACCAGACAGTCACCATAATCTTTTGCTGATACAACTCTGGCTTTGGGAAATGTTTGGGGGACTCATCAAAATCAATCCATTGACTTGATCATTTCCAGTTATCATAAAGGATCTACTTTTCATCACAAGTGACTATTCAGTCAAGAAAGAGATCATTGGTGTTACACAAAAACAGCATCAAGCACACTTCAAAATGCCTAAGTTTTTGATTTTCATTGAGATCATGAGGAACCCATTATTGAGCTTTTCTATGTTGCCAATACTCTGCAAATGGCATGAGACTGTCGCAGTGCTGACACCAAGAATCTGAGAGATTCCTCTGACACTTGGACATGGGTTTTGCTCAACAACTCCTTGCAATTGTTCATTGTCAAGACTGCATAACTGTCCTGTTCTTCATCTTCAAAGCTTTCATCACCAGTATGGAATTTCAGGAATCACCTTCACACTGTCCAATCACTTGTAGACCCATCTCTCCATGCTCTGTTTATATTGGCAGAAGTTTGGGTGGCGCTGTGCCCAAATTTGACCTCATGCAAGAAAGGTGAACAAAGATGATTTTTTGTCATGTTCATAGGGCTTCTATGACTCAAAAATATTTCTATTTGAAAATAAGTAAAAAATTATTAAAAAGCACACATTAATTATTATGTATGTCAAAATTTACCTGATATATACCATGAATACTATGTTAAAATGGCTTTTCAAAATATAACACTTTGAGAGGCCATTATTTTTGTGACTACCTAATAATTAAGCAATCTCAACCATTTCCAAATTTACTGAAATCCTTTTTAGATACAAGATAGAATGATCATTATATCCTGCATCTGCTGAAATTTTGCTGATAATTTCATTTTTTTTTTAACCATATGATTATATATGGACAAGTAAGACAAGTAAGATAAGCATTGCTTACCCCGAATAAAATAGATCAGCAGCTACATGTCCCTTTCATGGCACAATATGCACCTAATCCAACAAAGTGATGAAGGTTAACCTGATGATTATGTAAAAATGCAAAATATTGTAGTTTTTGTAGATTTAATATATAATGATCATAGTCTTTCAGTCTAGGTCTGCTTAACCATGATTATTTGTTTCCCTGCACACTATGCCCATATTTTCAGGTCATTTTTTAAATGTGTGTTCAAATCCTACTAGAGAGCACATTTCTTTAAATTGAATTTTTTTATGTATACAGAAATAACTTCAAAATGAATAGTCTATTCAAATAGGGGTATCCACTAACTAAATATGTCAGATTAAAAAAGTAAAAATACATATTTAGAAATTGTTTTCTTCATGTTTTGCAGGTATGACTTTTGAGAAAATCTGAAGTGAATGTGTTTTTCAAAGGCATATAAAACTTACCTTGATTGAATGCAGTAGGCAGTCCTGAAGATAGTTTTAAAGTATAAAATACACTGTCACCACTTGGTGCTGACATCAGTGTCCAATTTTACACACACACACACACACATATATAAATATATACTAAACAGTTATATGCAAAATTTAAATTAGACCAGTAAACAGTTGTAAAAGTGTGTGTGTGTGTGTGTGTATATATATATATATATATATATATATATTTTTTTTTTTTTTAATCGTATCACCTCGAGCAAAGTGGTAACGCCACTGATGTGCAGGGGGCTACATAATAGTGAAAAGATTGGAAAAGAGAAAGCTGGAAACCACATCCTAAACAGGGAACACGGGATGAGCCTCTTAACCTGTTCAATAGAAGTGGGTGGAGTGTGAACCGGGTGATAGATCTGTCTACTTCAATTATATATATATATATATATATATATGACAGAGAGTGATAAAGATGTCAAATCTAGTATAAATTTAACATGAAAATCCAAATTTATATTTAAATAATGTTTGTCAGAGAAATCTGAATTCAATCATTTATAACTCTCCAAAAATAATCTGTTGATTTTTAGGGACTATAAGCATGATCTATCAATTCATCTTTTTTAAACTGTGTATTATTTCTTTGAATGTACCACATATCCTAATATCTCTCTGAATTTATTATACATCCTAATTATTTCCCCGAATATATCACACATCATAATTATACCCTGAAAAATGAAAGCTAAATACTTGACATCTTTCAACAGAAGTAAAAAAAATGAACTCATAAATAATAACAGTGGGGACAAAGAATCAACTACTTATGTTCATTCTAATCTAAATCTTTGAATTTTGAAACTTCTATCATTTTAACTTAAAAACTCTTCAAGAAACATTTAATTTCTACTTAAAATATTACAAATCCCAATTTTCTAACATGTCTAAACTGACTAGCATATATAAATTAATACAAAGTAGATAGTGATGCGACCTGCACTAATTAAATTGGATCCATTGCCATGGTAATGGTATATATATGTATATACACTTGCATGTGTGTGTGAAAGCATTTACCAATATGTTTCCATACATATGTGTTTGAGTGTGCATGTGTAACTCTATCCATGTGTGCGAATGTTTAATTCTCTGTCTATGTGTAACACTATTCAGCACTGGAGGGTTAATGAATGGATTGAAAGATCTACCAAAAATGAATTAAGACTTTTCTTGTATTTTAGAAAAAGTGAAATCTCTAAACCTAAAGAAATTTTCCACGGAAAAAGGTAAATTGTAAGAGAAACCATGTGGTGAACTTGGGCTGCTGATTAATACTTCCTGTTTCCAAAATACAGCTTATCAAAACATAGGACTGGAGAGAGAATCTTGCATGAGTAAAATTGGGAATGATAAAATCTGACCACACCAAACAGAAAACAAAGAAGATTGCGCTATAAACAGGGCCAGAGGATAAGGATTTCTTTGTGATTAAAAAAATTAATGACCCTGACAAAAATTGAGGAAGTCATCTGGTAAATAACTGATTTGAGATAGAATTTCTCTTGTAAGAAGAAATATGAAACGATAAAATTTAATGATTACAACTTAATGCGAACACAAGGCAGTCAAATCAGATTAGTTAAAAGAGAGCTAAAATGGCAAGCACAGATGAAATACCAAGGAAGGTGAAAAAATTGTTCATGCATCTTGAAGAGTATTGGTGTGATGTACCAATGAAAGAAAGAAGTTATTGGGGAAGATTGATACTCATAGAAAATGGAAAGCCATAGAAAAAAAGGGAAACCTTCAAATTGAAAATGTAATTAATTTTCAAGAGCCAGACAACAAAGATTCTTGCTGAAAATAGGAAAATCACTGATTTCTCCAAACTAATCATTCCGACACTGATTTTTGGTGAAAGTCCATAAATACGAAGGCTTGAAGCAGCCAAGAGCAGTTGGATTTGCAGTTCGGCAGTTGAGCTGAGAAACTGTGGTTGAGACAAGAACCCACATTCCCTGATATCATGTGACTGCCTGCCTGAAAAGTACCTTTGACTTGAACCTTGTGCCAGACTTTTGGGTTGATAACTGCTTGCATAAAAACAGATAGTTATTTCAGTAGTCAGAATCTAAGTATTGTATCAAAAGAATGAAGGTATTAAAGCTTCGAATTCCATGAAAATATTTTGTTTCTTCTTGCAATTTTTACTCAGCCTGGATCAATCCATTACAGCAATTTCTGAAGGTTACCTGGTTTTGCCTGCCTTATGATCAAAGAAAACACAATATGGGATAAGACAGGACTTTGATCAAAGTGATTGACTCATTGATTTAGCTGCGAGAATTGAGTAATTTGAAAGATTGAACAGGGGGTGAACATCACATTTGGTTACCATGACCACAATAGACCCAAAATGTCATAGTCAAGACCAGCTCAAGAACAACAGACTGCTAAAAATGGAGTGAGAATCAATAAACTTTGATCATTTTAACCATACAATTCTAAAAGTTATGCTCTATAGACTACAACCAATCAAGAAAAGAGTAAGAACCAATGGACTTTGGTCATTTTGACCATACATTTCAATATACACTCCACAATTATTTTTTCTCCCTTCCCTTGTTGAAGCAACCACAAGACAACATGAGGCCATAATAGAGAGAAGGCAGCATTTGCAAGCCACATGGGCTTGTTTCAGTTCCAGGTCATGCCTAAGGTATATTTCAGCAGCTAATGTCCATAGTATTAAGCAGAGCAGAAGAATTCGCTATAGCCTATATGAACAACATTCTGGTGTTCTCAGAGACACCAGAACAATATTTCAGCCATTTAAGTTTTTAAAATTTTAAATTTAATTTTTTGTTTTTTTTTGTTTTTGCACAGAGCATCGAATAAATTTTAAAATATAATTGTATTGGTTAAGATTTCAGTTATCTCTTTTAGTTGTCATGGCAGCAAATACTGATTTTCTTTTTCTTTTGATGTTATAGGAACCTGAATTCTGGTTAAGGGTAGGTTTTGACTTTCTGACACCCTTCCTTTCTCTCCCTCTTGTATATTTTGGATATAATGTGTTATTGTCAGTGAAACTAGCCAACGACTGAATTAATAATACCTGATTAAAAAGTAACACGGAACTCACCATGATGAATTTAAAGTTTCACTCAACTAGGTTAATATTCTGATGGCAGCAGATTTCATCTCTAGTAAGCTTGATTAACTTTTTTTTTGCATTGGATAAATTTTAAAATATACTTGTGTCAGTTAAGATTTCAGTGAGCTCTTTTAGTAGTCCTGACAGCAAAGGCTGGTTTTATTTTTTTTATTTTCTTTTAAATTTCTAAGCATTGTGGTGACAATGAAGGGATCTCCTGACTTTAACTAATTTAAATTTTGGTAAATTTTTGTTTTTTTTAAATTGGAATAGATAGAACCTACTATCACCTAGTTCATACCCCTCCTTCTTCTTTTGACCAGGAGTAGAGGCTCATCTCTTGTTTCCTGTTTAGAAAGGGGTTCCCGTTTTTTCCCTCTTCTCAGGTCTCAATAAAAGTGCTGTTGCAAGCTTTCTGAAATGTGTGCTGTTTCTTATTTTATTTTCCACACACACACACACACACAATAAAAATTAATTCACACCATGTGTATCTCAAAAAAATACAATTGCGCAGGAATTCACTCCTTACCATACCCTGTGGGGTCAAAAACAAGGATGGCACACCCAAAAGTTTGGACATAGTGGAAAGCACATCATGTGGTTAAAAATATGATTTTTTGACCAATCAGGGCTCGACATAAGAAACACATTTTTTGATCTCCCCGGAGCCTCACCATTCAGGTATAACTCTCAACAGACCAGAGGGAACAGCAACTAGCTGACACCAAAAGGTCATACGGACAGCACACACACAGAGAGAATTCAGCAGGTCACACACCAGGCAGTATCACGTATCAGTGAACATTCTTTTACCCTCTCTTTCTCTCATCTCGCTCGCTACACATCATCCTACCTTTCCCTCTCACATTCCCAGTTCCTTTCTTTCTCCATTTTTTTTACAGCTTTACGGACAATTTCATTTTTGTACAAAAAAATAATTCTTCTATTTTTTTTATGAAAATAAGCAAAAGTTTATTTTACTTTATTTGTAGTGCATTTTTCTTTTTATTATTTGTTTGAGGGACTTCTTAGCCCCTCTACAAATGTGTGCTGATGGTGACAACGTCTTCATTCTGAGGGCACCAGGTTGGCACTTTCCTGGTTGCTGCTTTTAACTGGTAGTTAGGAACCTGAACTCTTGTGTAACTCTGATCAACATTTGAATAATATTAGGGTTTCTTGTAGTGCCATGTCATGCATGGATAGGTGTCCCTGCAAGTGTCTCTAGTGGGCAACCCTGAGGCCACATTATGCTGCAGTCTGCCCCAGTTTCCTTCCTACATATGTTGCATTTGACAACTGACTGATACTACTACTTTAGGCCTCTCCTTACCACAAAACTCTCTAATTATGATATCACACAAAGTAAGAATTAATATTAAACCAGCTAAACAAAATCACAAACCTGTTAACATCTCTTTCTTAAACATTTGTGATAGCATTAACAGAAACTATGCCAGGTTTAGATGAACAGAAAACTGTCAGAAGGCATTTGACTGCCTAAAGAAACAATTGATTGCTGTTCCCTTGCTGACATATTCAGATCTCAGCAAGCCAATGGTCTATACACAGATGCTAGTGAAAAGTGTGTGGGAGCAGTTTTTACCCAGCCATGCCTGGATAGAGATGGTCCTGTGTCAGTATACTTTCAGTCACAGGCTCTTGAAGATACAACAAAAATGGCTAGTGATAGAGAGAGAGGCATATGCCATCATGTATGCCTTACAAAAGTTGGATTATTACTTCAATAGGGGCAGTCTTTACTAACAAAACTGAGCATAAGCCACTCCAGTACTTACTGGATGCTGATTGGACAAATAAAAAAAATCCAACAACAGGTGTTGAAATTAAGCGGGTACAACTTCAAAATAGAGTACTTGGTTGAAAGAGATAATACCTGTGCAGATATACTCTCCAAAATACCAAAACAGTTACAAGCAAAATTTGTGAGGAGGAAGCCAGGAATAGATGATAATGCCTACCAGATTAAAGTGATCAACTCGACTAGGTTGAAATCCCGTCCTGTGTTAAAGACGCAAAAGAGACCACACAGATTCTGACTGATCCTCATTGGATAGAAGAAATTAAAAAGGATCAAGTAGAGAGTGAGATAGCTGCCCTCAGAGTGAAGGTAGAGGCAAGAGAGTATTCTTATTATTCAACCCCCTTATCTTTCTGGTGAGTTCATCACATACTAAACTTTGTATTTCTTATGTTTTGGGTAAACTACTAATTTTGCTGTATGTTTCCTTTTTTTTCTGGTTCTCATACTTGTATGTTCAACAAATTCCTGGAGTGTTGGTACATCAAAGATATCATACAGAACTTGCATTGGTTCTTCCTTTCTTGCAATCCTTTCTTCAGTAAATCTTTTCTTTAGCTGATTCCCATTTTTTTGTTAACTATATAAATAATTTTTTTAATTTGTAACCTTATTACACCATCTTCTCATATTTTTTTTCCATTTTTTGACCTGGTAACAACTTGTTGAACACCAATTTAATTTTTTTTGTGAACATCAATTTTGCTGGTCACGTGCTTGTTAGTGTACTGGGATTCTACATTATACAGTATACTCTCAAGAATTTTTGCAGTGCTTCTTCACTTTCTTGCAAATAGTTCATGTAAAAAGTTCACTGCAACTATGAAAGTTGTTTTTTGTACTTATAAATTTCTGGCCAGTTTGTAAAGCTACCCACTACCACAAGATAATGCAATCCATATGCTGGATCTGCAAAATTTACACACAGCTTTGACCACAGAGTATCTGTCTTTGGCCAAGGTTGAATTTTGTGGTAGGTGATTTCACTACCAGAGCACAACCTCTGCAGGATTTTACTACTTTTTCAATGTCTTGATCTATTTTGGTCCAGTTGTGGTACGGTGGATATCAGCTCGGAACGAGAAACCTGGTAGCCGAGTTCGAATTCCAGTTGAATCCATTGTATTCACTTACGCGCAAATACCCTTGGGAAAGGTATTAATCTGTCTATTCCTTCCAGTTATGGGTTAAATAGCAGAACAGATTGGATTCTATAGCCTTGGTCGGCAACCAGTCTACTGCAGAAAGCAATGGCAACCTACTGCGGGATAATCTTCTGCCCAGTCAGTCATGTCTCTTTCGAGACATGATCGCCCAAGCGTGTATCATGTATGGCACTTCAACTGACTGATATATAGCTTCTCATAAGAGATTTCATTCTTGAAATTCCCAAATGTCCACTATGAAATTCATTTTAATATTTGCTTTTATAATATGATAGGTGTTACTATTCTTTGTGCAAACATTAATACTCTCTCACATAACGAGTAAGGATTCAAGTCTAGATTTCATTCTAAAGATCATCTAGCTTTCTTACTATTTTTATTATTTTTTTATTTTTGAAATAAACATGTCTTCTACTTTTAGTTTACTTTTGACTTTTATCAGTCCACTCAAATTCTTCATATTAGGTACGTAGATTTGTTAAGAATTTATTTGTCCAAGAAATGCTTATAGCCTTGTAATGCTTTGTAAGAGAAAGTATATTCTTAATTGCACTTGTCCCTCAATGGAGCTGGTTGACAACAGTGTTGTCAATCATTTGTCCTAGGTACTTGATTTTAGGTTAAAACAATCTGCACTTTTCCCCACTGAGTTTGAACCAATATGCTCATATTTTTTCAAAAATTCTTTTTAAATACTTGATATGTTGTTCCACAGATACACTTTTAATCCATATATCATCAGGAATATGCATCCTGGTGCATTGGATATCGGCTCGGAACAAGAAATCAGGAAGCCGAGTTTGAATTCCAGTTGAATTCCTTGAATTCACTTACACGCAAATACCCTTGGGAAAGGTATTAATCCATCTCTTCCCTCCAGTTATGGGTTAAATAATAAAACAGATTGGGTTCTGTAGCCTTGGTTGGCAACCAGTCTACCACAGAAAGCAATGGCAACCTACTGCGGGATAATCTTCTGCCCAGTCAGTCATGTCTCGAAAGAGACATGATCACCCAAGCGTGTCTCACATATGGCACTTAACTGACTGACTGATCATCAGGAAAAGGAGCTGCAAAATCCCAGTCTGCAAGCATAATATCCGTAGCTTGTTTAAATATGGCTAGAGCCAGTCTTATCCCCAAAAAGAATTCAGTTGAACTTATACAATTCCTCATGCATATTTATCAATATTAACTGAACATTCTTCTTCAACTTGTATTAGCAAATACGCCTCAGAAACACAGCTTTGAAAAGATTTTCACCATTTGATTTTGCCAAAATTTTTCTCTAGACTTGGTAATGAGTAGATAGATGATTCTAAATATTTTCCCAAGTAAAAAAAATCAGCATTAACCTGAATTTTATTATTATTTTTCTTTAAATACACTGCTGGCTCTACCCATTTTGCATGGTCAATTTTTTTCAATTACACCTATTTTTTCAAGTCTAGATTTTTGTTGACTTAACCTAAGATTGCAAATGGTACACTACGTTATAGTTTAAATACTGGTGACAACACTTTTTTCACTTTAAATTTGCAATAAATATTTATAGGCAAATCCCATGACTTGAATAATTCCATCCAGTTAGTACCAAATAAATTTGGAGTATTTTTTAACATACAAGCCTTAGCTTTTACATTCTTGTTATGAAATGAGACGTCACAAGTCATTTCAACAATAACAAATAATTTCTCACCCAACATGCCATGTGTGATTTTCGTAGTTCTTTTTAATATAGGTTTTCCATTTGCTTTCCCTGTAGCTTCATTGATTACTGTGATATCACTGTTAGTATTTAGCAACATTTTCACATCCACAAAGTTTATTTGGTTTTCTGTAATTATTTTTTCTGTTTCAATGCTGTGTACAAAATATTTTTCTGAGAACTTTTCCTTGCTTTAGTTTTCCAGTGTGACTTTTCTTTTTCCATATTTTTCTTTGGCTTGTATATATCAACATTTTTTTTTCTTTAATTTCCTCTGTGTCATGTCTCAGATTTAGTATTCTCTGATATTCATCCAGTATTTTTTGTAGTGTTAATCTTTTATTCTGGTCCAGTTTCGCAAGGATTCTAGTACATATTTCTGCATTTTTTTTTTTTTTGCCATTAAGCCTTAAGTGAAAATTCATCATGGAGCTTTTTGGAATCCGAAAATTGGAGAAGTTTCTATATTTTCAGATTTGCTTTAATTAATGTTTGTGGAGTTCCAACAAATATTGTTATTAATATTGCATTTTTAACACTTGGGCTAATAATTCTTCTATAGTTAAGAAGATCTTTCTTTTTTTTTGTTATGCACAGCAAAGAAAATAATTACACCAACATCATTCTAATTTCATGTCTACACTGTTATTATGCACACCACAGTAAAAGAAGGTATTTCTCCTACTGAGTATAAGATTTGATTTCCCATTGCTACTGTTATAACTCGCTACTACGAGTTATAATGTCTTGATTGACTTTAACACTACTCTGACAAACACTCTATCAAAACCATCTTGTAAATCTGACACTGTTCTCTCTTTGGCTTCTTTATTTAAGGCATCTTGCTTAGTTCATATGTTACTGGGTGTGTCTTATTTACTCCACAACAGTTACTTAATGTTAAATTTCATATGAGGCATTCAATGAGTATTGAAATTAGTACTCGGTGATAATAATCAAAAAAGTTCCATTAACCATTATGTTACACTGAAGTACCTGTGTGTGTATAATCCTGTGATAGTGCATATGTGCCTGTGTATGATTGTGTGTGTCTATATATATATATATATATATAAACTTATTTATAAATAGAACTTTGTCTGTGTGTGTGTGTCCGTTACCAATAGACTGCAAAACGGCTGAACCAATTTTCTTGAAAATTTATACAGTTGTACTATAAGTGTCTGCGAGTGTTCTTAGCTAGGTTTTGTGTCGTGGTACCCCCAATAAATATCGAAAATCGATAATCGAAAAAATCGGGTTATAGAAGGAGTGATCCGATTTTAATCAAATTTGATACACTCATAGACAAAGACATAAGAAATGATATTCAGAAGTTTCAAGGCTGAAGTTCTTACAATAGTGCAGAAAATCGATAATATATATATATATATATATATATATATATATAAAAGGCAAGATGTTTATGTGTGTGTCTGTTTATCTGCCTGTATGTCTGTATTTTTTCAGCCCTTTTATTTTAGTTTTTGCTTCAGGTTTGGCTCTAAATAGGTATTATTGTAGTTCTTAGTATCAGCCATAATACAATTTACTCAGAGGACTTATTTAGCCTTCAAAATTCAGTTTATGATGAAAAAACTTATTGAATATCGATACCAGGAAATCAAAATTTCACTTACAGCCATTCATTTTTCTTCCAGTCTACGGTTTCACTTCATCTGGAAACAACTATTACTTTTTAGTCTTTCGTGTCAACGTCCAAAAAGTCTGAGCTCCAGGACCATGGATTAGTTTTAAAGCTTTCATTACACCCGAGCAATGCCAGGGCTATACTGCTAGTATATATATATATATATATATATATATATAAGGATGGCTCTAGTCAACTGAAGATCATGTGAATGTGAAATATAAATTATTATTATTACATGAAGTCTGGAAAAACATAATATGGCATTGTTCTGAAACCTAGAGTATGAGAGAATCAGGAGTGTACCTGTAATTAGTGAATATATGCAGTGTCATCATCATATCAGTCAGTCAGTCAGTCAGTTAAGTGTCATATTTGATACACATTTGGTTGATCATGTCTCAAAAGTGACATGACTGATTGCACAGATTTTTTCGCACTAGGTTGCCATTACTCACATTATGCATAGAGCCATCCTTTTATAGGATTTAACATATTTTGCTCGGTCTAGACAATCTGGACTTTGAGCACTTTATTTTATTGAGTAGTTAAGTTTATGTTTCAGCCTTTATTTCTTTTATCAGTATTGTTGGTTTTATTCAAGACTTTATATGGATAAGAGTCTTAGGTTTTGGCAAGTTGTCCATTGGTTCCCCCCCAACATTTTTTCTTATATGAGAAAAAAAAAATTTCCACTCACGTATATATATATATCTGTGTGTGGGAACAATTTAAACTATACATTTAATCTGGTGTCAATGATGCAGAATTTTCTCTTGTTAATTTCAGTGTTTATATGCATTAAACCATTTTATAGAATGGCATAAACTTTCTGTTCTGCTACTGGCCGATTTACAGAATTAAATTACAGAATTCTTATAGGATTGGGCTATGGGAATTTCAATCAAATTTCCACATTTATGCATTCATTAAATTAAAATATTTATATTAAATTTGATTAAATCCAATTTCCATTTTTATACATTATACAATTTTGATTAAATTTGATTGCATCAACTTTCCATCTTTATAGATTCATTAAATTATTTATATTCCCTTTATAACAATATTTTTGATAAAAACATGAATTTTCTTCCCTCAACATTTGAAACCTTTGAATAGAACTAATCTTCTATAACAATGTTATTTTCACATGCAGTAACCATAAAAAGTATTGTTATCTAGAATTGACACTGAGAGGAATGAATAATAATGATTATATCTTGAACCCTTTCACAAGCATCAGGATTTAAACAGAGAAATCCTCAAGAAATAGAAGTTACTTTTGAAATTGTATATATGCTAACTTACTCAAGTGCCATAAGAATCCATTGAAAAGTATCAGCAATAATGGCATCCCATATTTCCAGGAACCAGTTTTATAAATGTAGGTAATATCTAGAAACCTATTCTGCTATGGAATGGTTAGCAAGTTACATCAAACCTGCACAATCAGTTTTTGAGATATTCAAAATGGCTAGGTACATTCTGGACAAACATCCTATTAATTTCATCAAAAGCCTGTTTGTTCAAATCACTTTCTGATAGTATTTAGAATGGAAACAAATCAGTTTATGATATCAAAAAGAATTAAATAATTTTGAAAATTGAACAGAAAAACATTGATTTTTTAAGATATTTCCAAAATGCAATTCTGAGATCATATTTCTCTTCAGAGCATAGCATAACTAACATTTTACCTAGATCATCGGCTATTAATATATAAGATTATTTTTGGATATTCCAACAACTTGCTTGCTAAGCTTTTATAATTTTAAGAATCAGTTTGTATGAATCAGTAGAATGCTACCACTGGGTATAGGTATACATACCAGGTACCATTGCTGTAGTTTCTGTAGCAAGTAGGTTTTGATGGTATGAAATTACTAGTTTCAACTGGTTTCAAATTCAAAATTGTCCTTCCTCTCATTGCCAACTAAGGCTGAAAAGTCCAGATTATGCAGGCTTATAGACAAAATAAATACTGTTTAAATAAGTGGAGCATCTACTCAAAGAAAAGTAGCCACTAAAAATAAAATTTAAGTAATAAAAATATGTTGGATTAAAAAATAAAATCCATTAATTCTTTAGAAATTACTTTGTTCACATTTTGGATAAGACACCAAGTAGATATGCATTTCAAGTAAAACATTTCTCAAATGAGTAAGCATGATTTAAAGACAAAAAGAACTTTGCTCTATTATGACATGAGTAGTAAAAGCATACTGGATCAGTTGACAGTTTTTCCTGCAAAAGAGATTATATGTTCAAATCCTGCTGGAAGGCACCTTTTCTTTATTCAGTTTTCTCTAGTACAAAGACCAGTAGACAATGCTGTTTAAAATAAGCAAGGAATCTAATCAAATATAGGTATAGACTACAAATAACATTTGAAGTAATAAAATTTACATTATTTACGCTATTCCCTTTTGCTGTAGCCAGGTATTGAACACACAAAGAGTCATGAGTTCAATACCTGGCTACAGCAGAGGTAAACAAAAACTTAGAGTTATTGTTAAAAATTGATAACTGATACTGAGACATCTGGAAGAGGCATGTCACGTGGAACTAGAACAGTCTAGTTTCCTTTCTAACTGGTTCGTCTTCCTCTTCATTCTCTTCTACTTAATCTTTTTACTCTTATGCAGCCCCCTGCACATCAGTGGCATTACCGCCTTGCTCGGGGTGATACGATTAAAAAAAAAATGTCTACTCTAGTGAATGAAATAAAGGGTTCAGTTTGAAATTCCAGTCACCAAAGAAGTCACCAAAGAAGGCTGAAGCATGACAAAACCAAAACATTGTGAATATGACAATGAAGATGAGATATCTGCAGAACTTTCTGATAAGCATAATGGTTACTCCAAAATAAAAGCATGACAAAACCAAAACATTGTGAATATGACAATGAAGATGAGATATCTGCAGAACTTTCTGATAAGCATAATGGTTATCCCAAAATAATATCAAGTAAAGGTCTTGTTCTTCTATCAAGGGTAAACTATAAAACCATCCTGGTTAAATTAACAGTACTGTATGAAAGCTGGATAGAACAAAGCCATGAATATAAAACTAATAAATATGAAAATCTAAGATTAAAGTTGGTAAAGGAAGGATATAATGTAATTATTAGAGTAGTGGAAATTAAAGCAAGAGGTTTCGTTGCAGACACTCTGTACCAATTTCTGGGCCAAATTGGAATCAAAAGGCCTAATAGAAGGAACTGAAAATAGTTCTATATGGATGTGAAAAATAGAAATATTCCATGGAACATTTTAGTGAACATGATGGCATGACATGACTGATTGTGAATGCGTAATGAGGTTCACATTGCATTCTCAGAACGTGAAGTTTGTCTTTTTCTTTTAGTTTTTTTCGTAAATCTAATTTCACCATGAGACATTTTAACTAGTATATCTACAACACACTAGTATATTGTTATAATGGGGTCTCACATCAATGAGGGGGCCAGTGTGAAAGTGAAACTGTTGAGAGGAAGGCCCTGGAATGGTGCACATTCTCTCCTGATAACCCAAAATTAATTTGAATATAAATTCAAGAAGACATTAAAAGAAATTCAATGAAATCATATGCCGTAGAGAGGATTAGTGGAAATGTCATTGGCATGAGGAGCATTACACGTTCAGCTCAATTCAGGTGAGCTTCAATTACTTTCCAGTAATTTCCTTCTTCTTTAAGACAGCAGTCCAAATGATGTAAATAATCACAATATCTCATCTCAGAAATATAGACAAATATTAACAAAAATATTTCAGATTAAAAAATAAAATTAATTCTTTAGGAAATAAACATACATGCATGTGTATAGATAAAGTATATAGATCTAGTATTTGCCTCACCTTAGATATTGCCAAGATGGACTTTGCATTTAGCCTCCTTCAGATTAGCAAGGTGCAGAGTGGTTGACCCTGACAGGTAAATATATGGTTGATCTAAATGCACCTGGAATGTGTGCAGGTGGTAAAAAACTGTATGCCAGATATAGAAACACACCCCAGGGAGAACTAGAAGTCAAGTACATCTCACAGAAGGCCCCAACCAATTTGCCAGTATCAAATGACAAATCTGGAGTTTAATAAAGGGGAACACTCTATATAAGAGATTGGTTCTCATGTTTTCATGACTAATATATGGTGATGTGCTTTGTGGTGTAGTGGATATCAGCTCGAAATGAGAAATCAGAGAGCCAAGTTCAAATTCCAGTTGAATTCGTTGCATTCACTTACACACAAATACCCTTGGGAAAGGTAAAACTCCATCTCTTCCCTTCAGCTATGGGTCAAATAACAGAACAGATTTGGTTCTACAACCTTGGTTGGCGACCAGTCTAGCGTAGAAAGTAATGGCAACCTACTGCGAAAAAATCTTCTGTACAATCAGTCATGTTACTTTTGAGACATGATCAACCAAATGTGTATCAAATATGACACTTAACTGACTGATATGATGATGACACTGCATACATTCACTAATTACAGGTATACTCCTGATTCTCTCATACTCTAGATTTCAGAACAATGCCAGATTATCTATTTTTCCAGACTTCATGTAATAATAATAATTTAATAATACAGCTCTGACCTACTAATTATAAACTTCTAAATGGTTATGAACTTCTATTAAACTCATGCCATGCACAATGCTACCCATGGATTCCCAGTAAATTATTCTCCTAATTGTGTAAATTTCAAATGCTTGCTGGAATTTTGTCTGGATTAAAAGAGGTACTGCATAATTAATTGTCAGGAAATCAGCGAAAATCAAAACTTGTACATGAATAAACACTGAAACCTACACCCTTGTGCAAATTAAATAAAACAACTGCTCTAGTTTCCTTTCTTTCACTGTACAGTCAGTTTTAGACCTACTGGATTGGTAGGATGTAATCGATTTCCATTTTTTCCTCAGATTAAGTCATTTGCAGTGGTGTACAGTAATATGAATCTATTTTCGGTGGGGGGGTGTATGATGAAATTTGTTTAGCCTTGAAAAATATTAAATCATCTGTGATTGCATCAGATTTTTATCACATCCAGACACTGCTGTCTCAACTGTTAATTAGTTGGTTTATGGCCACTGTCTGTAATGGACATTATTCCAAGACAGAGATTGCGTTACTCCAGAGAGATTGCAGATGTTGTTGGTGTCAGGCTTTCAATATATGTTTACAAAATTATCCGCTGCTCCAATACACTTAATATATATTATAAATATAAAAGGAGACACTGAGGTTAACACTTGTGCCAACAGTCTGTTTCATGCAATATTTAGGCTATGTGTGCTTTTTTTTTTTTAGCTAAACTATTTATATATGTTGCTCAGTAAGGGATAAGTTTCAAATTATTCTAGAGACTCTTGAGTCTGAATAATTGTTGATCCAAATGCAATTATTTGTAGCTATTTTATAATATTGTCTGTTAAATTTTTATTCATTATTATTGACTATTTAATCATTTGTTGTTTATTTTTTATTAAATGGTAAATAAAGTCTCATTTGACTGGTTGGCAAGTTGCATCAAAACTGAATAACCAGTTTTTGAAATATTCAAAATGGCTGGATACATTCTGGACAGACATCATACTAATTTCATCAAAAGCCTGTTTACTTAAATAGCTTTCTGATTGTGTTTAGATTTCTTTTGTAGATCTAATGAAATTATATAAACATGCAAATAGATTTTAGAATGAACTTGTTCTGAATTCATAATTATTTTTAAATATGCAGACAATAAGTTTGTATACCATGTTGAGAATGTATACATTTTTAAAATAAAGATGTCACAATGTTTTCTATTATTCAGAATACAGTTACTTCAAAATTATTTGTTTGATTTTTCAGTGCATATATACAACCTTGTGAAAATTAAATGAAACAAAATGAATAATGCCTTTCTAGAATCTTTCATGCTTTTTCTAATCAAGTATATGTTATCTCTTGGTGGTGTTCTTTTCTTTTCCAACCACTTTTTCTTTTACATTTTTGATTGATAGATCAAGTTTGTTTCTTTGCCTTGATGATTATAATATAATGATGTCAAGTCCAAAAATGGCAAAGATAATCCAACAAGATTTACTTAATATAAAATATTAAGTGCTAGATTTGTATAGAGAGCTCAATGGATGTTATCCAGAGCAGTATGATATCTATAAAGCAAAACTCAACACATCATTTAGAGTGGTTATAAATTATAAATCATTTCTATGAATGAAATTAATTCATTTCATTACACAACACTATATTTGTTCTATTTGGTACAAATATTTTCCCAGAATAAACATTTCTTTTAAAATGAAATGGGAATCAAGTAACAGGATCCAGAACAGAGATTTTGGCCTTATCTTTGTTAAGAATCATTAGGACCAGGTGAAGAAGCTTCATTTGGCTGGGGTAGTAACCATTACACGTCACCCACAAGTACATGAATAGGTATACACATATAACCCTATATATAAATACACACACGCATGCACACTTATATCCACTTACACATATGTACATACAAATGCATCGATATGTAAACCTATACACATCCATCCTTATCTATTTATATATATATATATATATATATATATAGCTAACCTAAAGAGCCAACGTTTACTTTATTTGCTCTACTTGCATATTGAGCGCTTTTTGTTTTAGGTTACTCATCTCGGATTTTTTCTTTGGGCTATGTACTTTGACTGATGTTCAAACGCTTAGCTTGTTCTTTTTTTATTACCATTTTTTCCTTCCCAGTATGTACTTGGAGGGTTTACGAAATGAGTATAGTGATAAGTTTACATATATATACATATATATGTGTGTGTGACTTAATCTGAGGAAAAAATGGAAATCGATTACATCCACACAAACATTTTTATGACTTATACATTTTATTTCACCCCAAGCAAGGCATTCCACTGCCACTATTGCGCTTGGGGCTACATAGGGGAAAGTAAATAAGAAGAGTGGTTAGATATAGGAAATGTCAGAAGTGGGGCGATAGATAGTAGGGTGGGTGGGAAGAGTGTTTGAAAGAATGGAAGTTAGTTTGTTAGGAGGTGTCTACTGACCTTACATTTAAAATCCTGGAGATTGTAGCCGTCGGGGAAGCAGTCATGTGGAAGAGAATTCCACAGTTGGGAAGTGTGAGAAAAGAAACTGTTGGAGTAGAAGTTGCGGTTGCATTTTATTGGTTTCACTGTAAAATGGTGGGATCTAGTTGCTAATCTTGTGCAAATTCGAACCTAGGGGGCACCAGTGATATAAGTTCATCGGAGCAGAAGCCATGAAAGTATTTATAGAAGAGACACAGAGAAGCCACGTCGCGCCGGTGAGAGAGAGACTGCAGGTGGTCTGCTAAGTTGGTATCGATCACATTACAGACCCTCCGCTGTACCTTGTCTAGAAGCCCAAGGAGAATAGCAGGGGCACCCGACCAGATATGGCAACAGTATTCAATGCACGGGCGGATGGTAGATTTATAAATGTGCAGGATAGATTCAAAAGGAAAAAACCTCCGGTCCCTGCACAGAGAACCAACTTTCATAGCAGCGGATTTAGCAATAGATTCGATATAGTCATTCCATTTGAGGTCCTCTGAAAGTGTGAGACCAAGGAGGCATAGTGTTTTACTCTCTGGGAGGCAAGCCTGGTCCATGCTAATGGGAGGTAGGTACGATTGTCTATAATGATTAATTGATAGTAGTTTCGTTTTAGAAGCTTTAAAATTTACAAGCCATTTCTTACCCCAGTTCACTATGGATTGGAGGTCATTTCCAAGTTCGGCTGCAAGGTTAGCTTTGTCACCTACACCAGATTTTTGATCGAGGCGAGAATGCATACTTACACAGGTATACTAGCAAATCTTACATATACTCAGAAATTACACATATATACACGTAACCTACTTACACACACGCACATATATTCTGCATACATATGTATATCCCCTTACACATGTGTCCGTACCTGTACATATGTACATACAAATGTGTCTATGCTTTTTGTTTTAGGTTACTTGTCTCGGGTTTTTTCTTTGGGCTATGTACTTTGACTGATGTTCAAATGCTTGGCTCATTCTTTTTTTATTACCATTTTTTACTTCCGTGTATGTACTCAGAGGGTTTTTCGAAATGAGTATAGCAGTAAGTTTTTTTTATATATATATATATATATATATTGTGTTTGCACACTCACAAACATTTTTATGATTTATACATGTATAAATAATACTAACGCATATTTACACAAGTATACTAACAAATCTTGCATATACTCAAAAATTACGCATATATACACAACCTACTTACACACACACACATATATTCTGCATACATATGTATATCCCCATACACATGTGTCCGTACCTATACATATGTACATACAAATGTGTCTATGTGTACACTTACCTATACATGTATACACACATCCATCCATATCTACATGTAACGATTGTGTTTGCACACTCCCCTATTTATGAAGACTGGACTTTGTATATGTAGGTGTACATATAGACGCATTGGTATAGACATATGTGTATTGGGATATACAACGTGTGTGTGTATATAAGTATATATATATCTATGTGTGTGTGTGTGTGTTTTGTTTTTTGAGTATATGTAAGGTTTGTTAGAATTATTTATACATGTATTTTTGGTTTTCATAAATATGTATATGGATAGATATGTGTATATGTAAGTGTTTGTATAGATGTATATGTGGACATAAATGTGTATGTGTGAGTGTGTTCACATGTAGGTTTATATGTGGATACCTATGCTTGTGAGTGACATGTAATGGTTTTATGGTCACTACCCCAGCCAAATGAAGCTTCCTCACCTGGTCCAAATGATTCTTAACCAAGATAAAGCCAAAATCTCTACTCTGAATCATGTTACTTGATTTGCATTTCATTTTAAAAGAAATGTTTATTGTGGGAAAATATTTATACCTAATGGAACAAATACAGTGTGGTCTGATGAAATCAGTTAATTTAACTCATTGAAATGAATTATAATTTATAACCACTCTAAATGATGTGTTAAGTTTTCCTTCATATATATATATATATATATATATATATATATATATATATAAAACATAGTGATGGTCCACATATACTGTCTTAAACTGCAAATGTTTACTAATAGATTCTGATTTTAGTTCTACATATTCATGCAGAAAGAAAGAAAAATACTGGATTTTAAAATTAAATACATACAGGCTAGGGTTAAATAGGGACTTAGGTGATTTGAATCTTTATAAATATTACAATAGTTAAACGTTTTTTAGATACACTTAAAAATTTTTCTTTAAAACAACATTTATAAGTATCATTAAAGATAGGTTTACATTTACAAATATTAAAAAAATCTGTCGCTTTCTGCATCACATGATGTAAACAATCTCTTGGATAAATGCTCCTGGTGAAAACACTTCTAATTTAAATTTTAAAATCATTTGTTTCTGATGACGGTCTGAAATATCAAATATAATAATAGAAATAAATAAATACTGTCAAAAAAATACATTTTTAAACTTACAACTTTTTAGTAGTTTTTCCTATATATATATATATATATATATATATTTTAGGAATGGATTTTTCATTCTTTAATCCCACATATTTTAATTGAATGGGTTCGAAAAAGCATTGAATGATCAAATAATATAAAATGCCTGAAAATATCAAAAAGTTGAAATCAAGGTAAAATAATTAGCTGACCTTCCAAATTAGAATATTAAATATGTTTTGAGCACTTTTTGAGACAACTGCTTATAGGTCTAATTTGACCAATAACTGAGTAATTATTATATATATATATATATATATATATATATATATATATAGACACAAAGAGTTTGTCACTTTAACTGAGTTTTGTGAGGACACTATTATGATGTTCTCACTCATTACGTCTGGTTTGCTGAGTGTGAACATCATAACAATGTCCTCACAAAACATCGAAGTCAGCATGAAGCCACCCAGTTAAAGTGACAATTTCTTTGTGCTTATCAACACTATCTTCACCCCAATACCAAGCACTTTACAATAAAAACATTGCTTTCCAAAATATATTTCATCAGTAAAACATCTAAAAAATTAACTTTGATGCTAAATATTATCACAACTATATATATATATATATATATATACACACACACACACGGGATTAAAAGATTATGATTAACCTGTGGATTTAATAATTATTATTAAGTTTTTAAAATTTACTCGAGCTACTAGACTAGTGGTTTACAGTGAAACTAATCAAATGTGACAACTTCTAACAGTTTCTTTGCTTGCACTTTCCGCCAGTGGAATTCCCTTCCATATACTTGCTTCCCTGAAAGCTACAATCTCCAAAAATCTAAATGCAAAGTCAATTACCATCTCTTATCTTCTTGACTTACATCCTTTCCACTCCACTCTCATGCAGCCCTTGTCACACCTGTATTCTCATCCTTTTCGTACTCATTCTCTAACTCCCTTGTAACTTGTTCCTCTTTCTCTTCACTCACCTTTGATGTAAACCCCTGCACACCAGTGGCAGTTCTGCCTTGCTTGGGGTGAAATGATTAAAAATAAAAGTGTCATACATTCTTTGGTTTAATTAACACCTACTAAATTAGGATGCTAAAACTTTTTTAATATATCATGTTCCTTCAGGATATAGGCGATCTTGGCTCTCCACCTTTCCCTATCAATTGTAGCTTTTAATAAGTTTTGTTTTTTGTTATTTCTTCCAAATAACGTTCTGTTATTTATTTGCTGAAGCCCATCAAATATGTTATGTGCTGCTTTCCTCTGTCCCTCAATCTGTCTTGTGAATATCAGGTTTTCCAAGCCTTCCTTCCTCATTATGTGCCCTAGAAATTTCAACTGCTTCTTCTTGATGTTAAGTATGAGTTTCCTTTTTGTTTTCATTCTCTCCAGAATCTCATTGTTGCTCGCATGTTTTATCCATGGTATCCACAGCATAATCGATTAGTATATGGCATCCAGTTTTTTTAGAGAGGTTACATAAAATTTAGAGCCACCAAGCCTAAGATTATCATTAGTTAGCTAGGTAGATTAGTCAAATAGAGCTGAAATTATACAGTATAACCCGGATATAAAAGACTCGGATATAAGACAAACCCGGATATAAGAGAACTTTTACCTTGGTCCCGACAACTCAATTATATCAGGGTTACACTGTATACAGTAATCAGTTCATTTGAAGTGAGCTAGTACATTAGTTTTGAAACCTTCAATTTTTAGGTGATGCTTTGAAATCTAGAGTTGTGTAAATATTTGGTTTATAGCGTTTATAAATAGAACTAATAATTCTCAAATAATAAAAGTCTAGTCAGCATTTCAGATTTTAAAAAAAGAAGTTTGAAACTTCCCTATTTCATGAATTCATTTGGAACCAACGTTATCCACACTCTCTGGTTGCATATTTAGTATTTCTGTCTACAAGCAAACTTTAGCAAAAGCTACTCTCCATTTTTTACTATCAAAGAACCAAAAATATATTAAGAATAAACACTGACAGAAGCTAGTGACCTAATGTCTACAACAATTATAGAAATCTATCAATGTACTTCAATGGATGCGCGTGACAGAAATAAACATACGTGACTGAAATATAGTTTCAGTTAATGATTCTAAAACAGAGTATACAGTTTTGGAATGACAATGTTTTTATTCACAGACGAAAATCTGTAACACTAAGAATATTTGTTATTCATTATGGAAAGAGATTTGAGGTTATTTTATTCTCTCTCTGAATCTATATTTGTGCTCTTTTCTTTTACTATTACTCATGAAACAGATACAATGAATATTTTAGAATCAAGCAAAGCATTTAAAGACTTTAGATCCAATGGCCCCAATTCTCAAAAGGATCAATTGAATACAATTTTTAAATTGATATTGATCTACAGATTTATATAAATAGTCATACATATAATAGCAATTTTCTAATCCTATGACTTGCATTAATTCCTGACCACTGACAATACTTCATTATTTTCAATGTAAATTTTTAGTGAAATCATAAGTAATGAATATATATATATATGTGTGTGTGTGTGTGTGTGTGTTTTTATTTTTATGTTACAAAAATTCACTCAAGACAAGGCTCAAAAGCCACTCAAGGTAGAGTGTTATTCAATGAGTTGTGTGATAATAGCACAAGTGGATACAGTAGGAAGTGAAAATATGAGGATATGGAAGATTATGATTGGCACTAGAATAAAAGGGGGTTAAGATCTTAGTGTTTGAAAAAACATCCCTGTTGGATTCTGTTCTATAAAGTATGGAAGATGATGCCTGACCTTAGAATTCAAGAGGGTTAAGTTTTTAGCATTTAAGGGCGCATCCTCATGAGTGTCTGTTCTACAAAATTTGTACAATAAACTCTAGAATTCAAAAGCTTTGAGTGATCAGCTTAATGAGTCACAGAAAAAACCCCTCATCTGAATTCTGATGAAGAGAACACACAGCAGAATCAAACCAGAAATAGAACAAGAACAGTGTGGTTTCATCAAGAACACTGGAACAAGGAATGTAATATTTATGCTTAGAATGCTTTCAGAAAAGGCAGTAGAAATGCAGAAGGATATGTACCTGTGTTTCATCAACTATACAAAGGCATTCAACAAAGTACAATGCAAAGATCTGATAGAGACACTCAGCAACCTGGATATATTCAGAAAAGATCAAGGACCTCTATTGGCAGCAAACTGCTTGCATATATACAGGAAACACTTTAGCAGATACACAAAGATAGAAAAGTGTGTAAGACAAGGATGGATCTTTTCACCAGATTTATTCAACCTATACAGCGAGATAATTCTGAGAACTCTAGAAATCCTGTTATCATTTGTGGCCACAATCTGAACAATATAAGATATCCAGATTCAGAAAAGAAACACATGTAAACTATAACAAAACAGAATGCATGGTCATCAGTAAAAAGAGGAGTCCTTAATATCAATTATAAGTTGGGGATACTAAAATCAAACAGATTCAAAAATTTAAATACATGGAAACTGTTCTAACAGAAGATAGTAAGTACAATTTAGAGATCTGAAGGCATATTGGCATGGCTAACAATGCATTTCAGAAGCTAAATAAAGTATTAAGAGACAGGAAAATTTTTCTGGAAACAAAGAGAGTACTGGATTGTTATGTGATATCTGTCTTTCAATATGGCAGCAAATGCTAGACAATCTCATCAAAGATGAAAGAAAGACTTGAAGCAAGCAAAATATGGTTCTATAGAAGGATGCTGAGGATACCATAGATGGAACACGAAAGCAATGATGAAGTTTAAAGGATGGACACAAGAAGGAAACTCATACTTAACATCAGGAAAAAACGGTTAAAGTTTTTGGGAAATGTAATGAGGAAGGAGGGCTTGGAGAACCTGATGCCCACAGGTTAGATAAAGAGAAAGAGAGACAAGGGAAAACATGACATACTTAATGGACTTGAGTAGATAGATAGTAGTGCGGGAATTGAGTGAGATAACAGGAGAAGAGGTATTAAGAGTGAAAAGGGATAGGAAGATGTGGAAGGCCATGATTGCCTACATCCTGAAGGGACACTGCACCTAAAAGAAGAATGATAATAATGAGAAGAAATATGTGTTTGGAAAAGCATCACCATGAGAGTCTGTTCAATTAAGTATGGAAGATAATGATTGAGCCTAGAATTCAAGTGAACGTTGGTTGGTTGATTGGTTGGTTCATTTAACCAGCATATCAACCTTCATTAGGTCATTTAATGCTGAAAATCATTTTGATTTGTTTTATTTGGTTTATTTGTTTTATTGTTTTTGTTTGTTTATATTTTTCATTCAAAAAAGTTTTGTTGGTAACACTTTTCATTCAAAAAAGTTTTGTTGGTAACACTTTTCATTCAAAAAAGTTTTGTTGGTAACACTTTTCATTCAAAAAAGTTTTGTTGGTAACACTTTTCATCCAAAAAAGTTTTGTTGGTAATATTTTTCATTCAAAAAAGTTTTGTTGAATACTTTTATAGCATTTTGACCCCAGTTTGGGGGTCAACTATTTACCCATAGCTGGGACCCTAACAGGTACTACCACTCTGGGTCAGGGTGGACCTGGGAACAACAGTAATTAAGAAGTGGTTCCATGCTGCTCACAACCTCCCAATCAGAGACCTTGCTGCCGGATGCAGTTTACAGTCATACCCAGGACCTCCCTATTGGAGTCTGTTCTACAAAATTTGAAAGATAAATAATGACCTACACTACAATTCAAGATGTTAAGATTTTAGTATTTAAAGAAACATCATCATAAATGTTTGTTCTACAAAGTGGCAGTTTTTGCTAAGAAGCTTTCAGATTGGAACACATTTCTAACCAAACGAATATATAAGGAATAAAGATGGTTCAATATAGAAAGATGGATCTTAGCTGTAAAGTTCTGAGCTAGTGTAACTAAAGAATGGAGCTTGTTGTAACATTTGCCATGGAAGTAGCAATAGACTTTCAACATTGTGACAGTTGGAAAAAGGTCAACCTTCTTCTAACAGTAAGACTTCTCAACATTAAAAATATTTTTCTTCACAATTCCCAGTGCAGTTCTATAGTAAAATGTTTAAAAATACATGTGCATTAAGCATGAAATAACTTTTTCAATTTGCATTAATTTCTGACTAGCATTAACATTAACATTGACTCTGAGACCTGGGAAACCATTGCTGTAAATCAGCCTTACTGGTGTAGGACAGTCCGAGAGGAAACTGAAACTTTTGGGTCCATCTGTCAACATAAAAAGGATATACAATATGCTGTCAGGAGAGCCCAACTCTCCCATCCATGTCTACCACATACACTCTTCTGTGACTCCAGCTCACAACTTTTAAGGAGTAGGCTGGGCTTTCACATCCATCTTTATCACCAGAGGGGTGAAAGGGAAAAAGGAGAAAGGAGGACAATCCCAATGCTTAGATGTGAATGAGTGCTAACAATGATGAATTCCTGACATTTTAAAACCCTATTTTTCTTAATTTTCAATGTAAACTTTTTAATAAAATTATTTTCAGTGACTGACTGTTTTGTTTTTTATGACTTATCAACCCTTTGTGTGTTATCTAAAGATGAAACATATTTTTGTATTGTAAAAATAATTATTTTTGTGAGGGAATACATACACCCTCGTGCAAATTAACTGAAACAACTGCTTTAGTTTCCTTTCTTTCACCATACAGTCAGTTTTATACTCACTGGAGTGACAGAGTGTAATCAATTTCTATTTTTTCTTCAGATTAGGTCATTAGCAGTGGTGTGCAGTAATATGAATTTATTTTTAGCGTGTATGATGAAATTTGTTTGGCCTTGAAAAATATTGCATTATTTGTGATTGCATCAAATTTTTATCACACCCAGACACTACTGTCTCAACTGTCAATTAGTTGTTTTATGGCCATTGTCTGCAATGGACTTTACTCCAAAGAAGCGTACAAAAGATGTAATGCTGCATGAACACACTGGCAAGCCTTAAAGGGAGATCATGGATATTGTTGGTGCCAGTTGTGTCATCCAAACAAAGAAACAAACTGGATTCATCAGTCAAAAACATATAGGAAAATGCAGTTAGAAGAGAAAAATAAAACTAAGAGATAATGTATACATGACCAAAGAAGACATTAATAATTCTGTTTTAATTTTTTTAAAAAAGAAGTGTAGTTAACAAGTTTTTGAGAATAACTATGACTTTTTTCAGATACACATCTTATTATTTAACCCATAGCTAAGCAAAAAGAGATTTTTTGTTGTATATAATTCTCTGATAAAGTTTAATAAAATTGAAACATGTGAGACTGATAAACATTTTCTATTTGTTCTTCATCCTATTAGTATTTTGTATTTTTATAAAAGTTTATGACTTTCAATTTGCATAAGATAGTTTTCCTTTTGTTTTTATATGTAGACAACAACTATTTACTTTCCATCATAAGTTGCACACACACACATTAAATGGTGAGGATAATCCAACAAGATTTCCTTAATATAAATTATTAATAGGTAAATCCATATAGAGAGCTCGATGGGTATTAACCAGATCGATATGAAATTTATAAAGGAAAACTCAACATGTCATATTAGTTATCCCCAACCCTTCTTTACATTCCTTTACCAGATCCCTTATGAAGAAGAACCGGACTCTATCTCTCTTCTTTCCTTCCTCCTTCCCCTTACATTTATTGTCATTTATTTATTTGTTTGTTTGTAATCTTATGTTTATTATTATTATTATTTCTATTATGTTCTCTCTTCATTTTAAGAAAACATTCATTCCAGCAGAAATTTTATACCAGATGGAGGAAATATTGTAAAAGAGTCTGATGATATGAGCTAGTTAAGCTCATTGAAATGAACTATAGTTTATAATTAATATGACGTGTTGAGTTTTCCTTTATAAACTTATATATATATATGTATATATATTACTTTAAAAACAAGGAATTTATTAACAGTCTTAAGAGCCCTTTCAACCAACATTTCATCAGGAGAAAATCGTTGGAATTATAAATCAAACGAAAAGAACAGCAACAAAAATGAAGAGCAAAAAAAAAAAAAAAAACCGGGTGGGAGGAAACATGCTGAAATAAATGTATATATATTTATAATGAGGGGAAGAGAAATCATGTCTAAATAATTATTGAGGGACAATTAAAATAAAATATACTCTAACAAATGAAAGGACTTCACAAAATCCTTCTGCCGGCAAAAAGAAGGCTTCCGTAATAATATGCAGACTGATTCCAAAATCTTTAAATAATTATTAGAACCAGCTACATGTAAAATTTTGAACCACTTTTTCATATACGATGTGGCACAGGCTATATTCTCAACTAGGTGTTGTGCAATAGCCAATTCCACATTTGTAGAGGGAAGACAACATGTTTTCTATTTTACCAAATCATATTTTAGAAGGTACATGTTGACTAATTCTTGTTTCCAAATGTAAGGTTGTATGCCCCACATAAGCTGCAGTGCACTGGCTATTAAATTCATATACCAAATTATGTAATTTGATGTAGGGCAGTGGATCCTTATGAAAAGACGAAAACGCAGATCTAGTCCGAAAAATACAATTTATTTATTTTAGCATGTTGCCCCCAACTTTTTTTGCTCTTCATTTTCATTGCTTTTCTTTTTATTTGATTTTATAATTCCAAAGATTTTCTCCTGATATGATGTTAGATGAAAGGGCTCTTGAGACTGTTAATAAATTCCTTGTTTTTAAAGTAGTGTACAAATTTTGTACCTCTAAACATTTGTATATATATATATATATACGCACACACACAGTAGCAGCCATAATATAAGGAATGGAAACAACAAAGACATAAATACGTATAACTTAAGTAATGCATGATTAGCAATGAAATTTTTGATGAATAAAAATTAGGGTGTAATGCATAAATATTATACAAAGTTACAAAAATTTACATAATAGTTTGTTTTTTTTAAAATAAAGATTAAATGGAACAAAGGAAATAAGCTACTAGACAAAAGCTAAGGAACAATCATTAATACTTGATTGTGAACAAAATATCAACAAAATTTAATATTTAGTAAATATCTCCTTATCTTCAATGACTTCTCTGCATCGTTGACCATAAATTATCACCAATGGATTTGTAAATTCAGCCAGTTTATTTTCATATATATATATATAAACTTGTCTCACTAAAAAGACCAACAAGGAAGATTTTATTAATTTTTGATTTAATTTTTCCAGTATTCTATGTTTCCTTTTTGCTGGAGATAAGGAATGTAAAAATGTTCTATAATTATTGACTTCCCAAACATGGGGATAAAATAACAATATCAAAAACATCCTTGAGAATGGCTAGTGAAATAGCTGAAAGCACTTGGAAAGTCAATAATTATGAAATGTTTTTACATTCCTTATCTTCAGCAAAAGAAAACATGTAAGAATACTGAAAATGTTAAGCAAAAAATTAATGAAATTTTCAATGTTGGTTGTTTTTAATGAAACATATCTAAAAGAAAGTTTGTTACACAAATATATATATATATAGGTTTAATTTAAAGAAATTGTCACTTTAATTGAGTAGGTTAAAAACCTGCATACCAAAGTACTTTTTGTCAGTAAAACTACTGATAAAACAACAATCTTAGTGCTAAACATTAACCTAACTCAATACTACATATATATATATATATATAAGCAGACACAGAGAAGGCTTGTCAAAAAAGAAACAGAACTGAAGTCACAAAATATTTATTTCAAATCCAAGCTACAAGTTTTTCACTTCAAAATTATCCCCATTCAAGTTTAATGTATTTTCCCATCCTCCTCTGACACACCTCCATGCACTCCTTGAAGGATTCACCAAGGAATCTTTGCAGCTCCATCACACCTTTTGATAGCTTCCATGTCTGGAAAAAAGGGTCGCCTTGATGACCCCTTTGAGCTTAGGAGAAAGGAAAAAAATCACATGGAGCCAGGTTAGGTGAGTAGGGAGTTTGTTTCAGCACATCAATGGTCATCGTTTTCCAGACATGGAAGTCATCAAGAGGTCCATGATGACAAAGCTGCAAAGAATCCAGAGAGAATTCTTCCGAGAGTGCATGGAGGTGTAGCAGAGAAGGATGAGAAAGTGTGTTAAACTCAAGGGGATAATTTTGAAGGAGAAAGTTTGGATTCGACATAGATCTTTTGTGATTTCAGTCCTATTTCTCCTCTCATTTGGACAATGACTATTTTTTTCATACTGTCATTTCATCAGACAATGTGTATTTACTTCTCATCATAAGCTATATAGAGACAATAAAAATTCTATTGTCTATCTTTACTTTATTCCATGAGTCAGTTCATCAGAATAGGATGAGCTAAGGGCAATAAGTATTTTCTTTCCATCATAAGCTATTTTCAAAAACATTCTTCATTATAACAATATCTCTCTCCTATTCTTTAAAAATCAATGACAGTGAATAAGCATTAATAAAGTATATAATTGCAACAAAAAATAGATTGAAACACAAAGAAAACAGAGAAATGATCAAATAGCAATTTATCGCAAAGACTAATTCAGATGAAAAACCAAATGATAAGGATGTCAAGTTGAAAGAAAATTAGCATCATTTTAGTATTGCATTACATAAGATGTTTTTTTCCTTGTTGGCTTTAATAAATAAGTTTAATCAATCATTATAAAAAGATTAACAAAAGGTTGGATAATAAGAACATAAAGAAAATCATCATCTTAATTACTAATAATAAGTAAAAGATGTGCAGAAGTATTATAGACGGCAATTCTGAGTATAATAAATATTAATATTTATAAGCAATTGATAAATAAAAGAGATGACAAGAAAATATTAAAACATAACACAATCTAAGTAGCAGCAAATACTGTAAAGTTCTCAATATGATCTTTTTCTTTTTTATGTGTTGCACCCTTTCAGGACGAAGGCAATCTTGGACTTCCACTTGCCTCGAACCCTTGTCACTCTTAACACTTTTCCTCTTGGTATCTCTCCCAAACCCCATTCTGCCATCCACCTGGCATGAAAAATGAAAGAAATGAGCAAGGTTCAAATTCTAAGCTAGTCTGTTCACTTTTGCAAAGATCCATGAGAAAGGCCTGAATTCATCTCTCATACTTCAGCTATGGAATAAATATTAGATTAGATAGATTTGCTTATCATCTGGTTTACACTCCTCCCTGGTCTTTTGAAATGAAGTAGAGGTTTATCTCTTGTTTCCTGTTCCTTCTAAAGTCTACTTCAGGTACGAATTTGTACGAGATACTAGATTAGCAACTAGGTCCCACCCTTTTACAGTAAAATGTAACTGCAATTTCTACTCCAACAGCTTCTTTTCTCGCACTTCCTGACTGTGAAATTCCCTTCCACATGATTGCTTCCCTGACAGCTACAATCTCCAGAAGTTTAAATGTAAGGTCAATAGACACCTCCTAACACACTAACTCGCATCCATTCTCTAAAAAACTCTTCCCATCTACCCAACCCTCGGCCTTGGTACCTTTACCAGTCTATCACCCTCCTTATGAAATTTCCTATATCTAACCACTTTTTCTCTTTACCTTCCCCTATGTAACCCTTTGCGCAATAGTGGCAGTGGAATGCCTTGCTTGGGGTGAAATGATTAAAAAAAAAAAAAAACTCTATATGTTTAATGTCTTTGCCTGAACTCTGAAATTTTATTCACAAATTTTTTTTTCCTCCATTGAAGTAGATAGGTTCACCTATCATCTGCTTCACACTCCTTCCCAGAGTTTATCCCTTGTTCCCAGTTTAGGAACAAGTTTCTGGTTCTTTTTAAAATCTTTATAGATCTTTTTCTTTATGTTCCATGACCCTTCAGGATGTAGACAATCTTGGACTTTTACTTGCCCCTAAATCTCATCACTTTAAACACTTTTCCTCTAGGTATTTCTCCCAAACCTCACTCAGCTATCCACTTGCTCAAGCCCATCAAGTATGTCTAGCACTCCTTTCCTGTCTCTCTTTCCCTCTATCCACTATGTAAGTACTAAATTCTCCAAGCCCTCTTTCCTCATTACATGTCCCAGAAACTTCAGTGGTCTTTTCCTGATGTAAAGTATAAGTTTCATCTCTCCAAAACCTTGTCATTGCTCACATGTTCAGTCTGTGGTATCCTCAGCATCCTTCCGTAGAACCATGTTTCTGTTGCTTAGAGTCTCTCCTTCATCTTTGAGGAGATTGTCTAGTATTCGCAGCCATATAGGAAGACAGATATCACGTAACAGTTCAGTACTCTTTTCTTTGTTTTCAACAAAATCTTCCTGCCTCTCAATATTCTGCTTAGCTTTTGAAATGCATCCTTGGCCATGCCAATGTGCACTTTCATTCTTCCCAGGTGTTTAGATTTTTGCACCTGTTTGATTTTAGTATCTCTGTTAAAAATTCTGATGTTTGATGATCTGGTCAGATTTTAGAAAGTGTTTCAGGTTAAGAACTTTTCAGTAACCATGTTGTCTTCGAAGCTTTGTGAGGGCGTTATTATAATGTCTTCTGTCTAATTATAATGTCTTATGTATATAGTTTCTCCTTTATAGGACAAACCACTGTCTTTTCTGGCGTGCTTTATTATCAAGGTTTTTTGAATGCACAAATCAGTAAATGTAATTTTTGTTTTTTAATCATATCACCCCGAGCAAGGCGGTAATGCCACTGATGTGCAGGGGACTACATATGAGTAAAAGGATTAGAGGAGAGTGAGGAGAAGGACAAACCAGTTAGAAAGGAGCAAGAGAAGGATGGGGGTACAGTTGTGATGACAGTTGAAAAGGTGGAGAGAAAGGAAAGGATCTACATGATGTTGTGGAAAGAACTAGAGTCAAGTAGTTATGAGATGAGTATTGAATTCATACTGTTTTCATGGTGTTTAATCAAATATAGGCATCCATAAAACAAAATGGAGAAGTAAAAAATATTGTTGGATAAAAAATACATTGTTTCATAAATATACTAGCAGTATAGCCCGGCATTGCTCAGGTGTAATGTAAGCTTTAAAACTAATCCATGGTCCTGAAGCTCAGACTCAGCCTAAAGAATATTTGTGTGACGTTTGGTGAGAATCGGATAAAAATTGTGGATTTGTATAAAGGACATACAGACAGATAAGCAGACACACACAAACATCTTGCCTTTGTATATATATATATATATATATATATATATATAATCAATTTTCTGCACTATTGTAAGAAATGCAACGTTGAAATTTCTGAATATCATTTCTTATGTCTTTATCTATGAGTGTATGAAATTTGATTAAAATTGGACCATTCCTTCTTTAACTCGATTTTTTCGATTATCGAATTCTGATATTTATTGTGGGTACCTCGACACAAATCCTAGCTAAGAACACTCGCAGACGCTTATAGTACAACTGTGTAAATTTTCAAGAAAATCGGTTCAGCCGTTTCGGAGTCTATAGGTAACGGACACACACAAAGTTCCATTTATAAATAAGTTTAGATATATTAGTGTGTGTGTGGATAAATCAGTAAGTACACAGCCTAGAGATAAAAAGCATTTATTTCCTTTGTCATTGCACAAGCTTTTAATATGTTCTGTGTATTAAATATTAAAAGTGGAAATTTTAGATCAAAAATACTAAAAAGTATATCAGACTACAAGCATACTGATTCACTATCACATGTATCTCTCTCTCATACATACATATATCTATAATCTCAAACACAATAAAAAGAAGAAAACCAACCAATCACAAATAAGACGACTCCCACAACAAAATATCAAATCACCATGCTCCATAGAAATAAGAAAAAACCTGACAGCAGATAAAAAAAAAACCAAAGTGAAGACATCATAATAGTTTCCTTGTGAAACATTGAAGTCAGTATGAATCTGCTCAGTTAAACTGACAAATTCTTTACATTAAGCCTACCAACACTATCTCTAACCCTTGAGCACTTTACGATAAAAAAACCTGCTTGTCAAAAGATCTTTTGTCAGTAAAACTACTGAAAGCAAAAACAACAATCTTGGTGCTAAACATTATCACAACTCAACACTATATAAGATTATAATAAAATATAATTTACTGTAACAAAAGAGCCGTAGTGTTTTTTTACTATCTTATTAGTACCTTGTCAGACTGCCTGACGAGGAGCTAATAAGATAATACCAAAACACAACGGCACTTGTGTTGCAGTAAACTATGTTTTTATTATAAACTTATAATAAAAATATAACCATTTATAATGCTCTACTCAGTATCGAGCACTCTTAATAAAATAAATCACTACAAACAGTGGACTGCCAACTCATTAGTTTGTACTATTTCTAAAATAGAGTCGCCAACTGACGCCAAATTGGTCGAGTTTCGAGCCTGGGTTGTGTAGCAATCGGAGTCTAATCGTACTGATGAGCTGTGATACAGCGAAACAGATCTGTCTGCGGATGACAATAAAAAAAAAAAAATATATATATATATATATAAACATTCTCTGTAATAACTGTCTATGATATTTATAGTTAATGGTTGTATCTTTGCTCCTATTAACACTCTCACTTGCTATAATTACAATTAGTTAAATAATTAAGTTAATAATAGTTAAGAAATATGTAATAAATTAATAAATAGTTAAGTGCAATAGTTACAGCAGCAGTGTTTACATCAAAGATATTGTATATAGATATATTGGCTAGCTCTACTTATAATAATCATATTATTAGATACTGAGAGCAGAAATAACTTACATATCTTGCTCGTGGAGAATACCAGTCATTGATAAATCACTGTAGTGTATGTGTGTTACACAATAGAAGTTTTTCATTCATTGTTGGGATATGAAAAAACTAATCTTGGATTGATACTTTCAATCACTGTAAACTTTAACCTCATATTTTAGGGTTTAATTATATTTCTCATCCTCTTTTTCCTTTAATTCATCCATTAATGCGAATAACGGATACAAGGTTTATATTTGGCAAAATTTTCTTCTCTGACTGAAGTGCTGAAAAATATCTTAGTGAAAAGAATTAACTTTTCTCAAGACAGTGATTTATGTATAGGGGTAGCAAACCTTCATTAATACAGACTTGATTAATGGTGACTGATAAGTCATCTTTTAGGGTTTACATATATATATTTTTTAAATCCAAAAGGATGATCAGATAGATAAATCATAAAAACCCAATCCTATAAATATTATGTTCTATTTACAGAGCCAAATATAAAAAATAAAACAAAAATTTCGAAATTGAAATTCATTGGATAATCATTTCTACAAGGAATTCCTCACTTCTTCAGCAACGGCAGAAACCAAAACTTTATTTATTCAAATGTGTTAAAAGATTTTTTTTACTGGTAGAAGCCCCAAAAGAACCCTTCCATACACAGGAAAATAAAATGGGGTGGGATTAACAATTTTTGAATGTAAGAAAGTAAGAAGGGAAAAGCAGACAGATACCTCTGTCTCATATTAGAAGACGTACACCTTCACCCATATAAGAGCCAAGAGTTTCAAAGTTAAAATTTAGCCATTTAATGGTAACCTACTACAAGAAATCTTCTGCACAGTCAGACATTAATTTTTGAGACATGATCATCCAAGCATGTATCACATATGGCACTTAACTGATTGACTAAAGCATTAACTGCAAAAACTATCACTTATCTTTTGATCAATAGCCTTTTACTTCATCATTTTAAAAATCTAAAACTTAATAATTGTAAAAGTCTTCTAGAACAAACAGCCAGTAATCAACTAGAATGAAAGTTGGGTTTGACTGACCAAAAAACCACCCAGGCAAATTGGTAGGTGGTTTAAATAATAACCTGGGAGATTCCATTCTGTTACAGGCAAGTCCATTCTATAAGTATTGATTGGCCGATAATTTCAGTGTGTATATTGAGCTCCAGGATGTGTGTTGTGGTGCATTGGCTATCAGCTCGGAATGAGAAATCGAGAAGCTGAGTTTGAATTCCAGTTGAATTCATTGCATTCACTTACGCGCAAATACCCTTGGTATTTGCGCGTAAGGTATTAATCTGTCTCTTTTTTCCAGTTATGGGATAAATAACAGGACAGATTGGGTTCTATAGCCTTGGCTGGCAACCAGTCTCCCGCAGAAAGCAATGGCAACCTACTGTGGGATAATCTTCTGCCCAGTCAGTCATGTCATTTTTGAGACATGATCACCCAAGTGTGTATCCCGTATGGCACTTAACTGACTGATATTGAGCTCCATAAATATTGAGCACAATATCCACACTCTTGAATGAGCACCTTCCTGCAGGGAGACAAAAGGAGACAGCCATGTTGAAAGGTAAGTTATTTGACTTCTACAATGATGGCCTCTAGAAACTGAATTTTAAGAAACAATATGAAAACATTTTAAGAGATGCATAAAGTTACAAAATGTAACTTCACTAATTCTTTCTTATTCTATGTCTATCGAGCATCAGTTTAAACTGACTTCTCTTTTTTAGATATATTGTCACCATTTGTGGCGCAGTGGATATCAGCTCGGAATGAGAAATCAGGGAGCCGAGTTCGAATTTCAGTTGAATTCATTGCATTCACTTACGCGCAAATACCTTTGGGAAACGTATTAATCCATCTCTTCCTTCCAGTTATGGGTTAAATAACAGGACAGATTGGGTTCTATAGCCTTGGCTGGCAACCAGTCTACCGCAGAAAGCAATGGCAACCTACTGCGGGATAATCTTCTGCCCAGTCAGTCATGTCTCTTTTGAGACATGATCGCCCAAGCGTGTTTCACGTATGGCACTTAACTGACTGACTGTCACCATTTTGTTTAAAGGTCATATTTTCTTGATTTCAGATGAGGACTTCAAAATTTTCCAGCATATTTCATTGAAACTAATGTTAAAAATATGGAAAAATGTAAGTGTCAGTTTAAACTGATCTCAGGAGGATATGACTTAATACAGAATATTGTGCCAGATCTTGAAAACAGTTAAACAAGAAATTAAATACATTTAATGAAAAATTCTTTTACAAAATATGTGCATATTGATGTTCACTGGTAGGGACAGAAATGCTTCAGTGAAAACATTTTTAAAATTTCTGATATGTGATCATTAACCACATTTTTAAATACGAGGGTCTGTGAATAAGTTCAGTGTCTGACATTTGTTAGTTGATTTAATATGAACTTTTAGGTATTCATATTTGATCTACATGCTATGGAAAGGAATTTGATTAAGTGCCTTGACAAAAAAGATTATAAGGCAGATGCTAACCACCAGGAGAATGAGTCATTGTGCCATCTAAGGCTAATGTTTTTCATTGACATAAAGTGGAAAGATTATATTGAATTAATTCCTGGGTCTGATATTAGGAAAGTGGGTTCCATGTGCTGAACTAGACAATTATTCTTGACAAAATTTATCTTACATATCTATAATTCTACCATTTGTAGGGTGTGTCCACCATGCCTGGTACAAGATCTCTTCCAAACATAGCTGACAATCCCCGCATTTAAAAATATATATATATTTTTTTAATCATATCACCTTGAGCAAGGCGGTAACGCCACTAATGTGCAGGGGGCTATGTAAGAGTGAAAAGATTGGAAAAGAGAAAGCCAGAAACCACATCCTAAACAGGGAACAAGGGATGAGCCTCTTCACCTGTTCAGTAGACATATCATCAGGTTGTTGAAAAAATAAGTGAAATTTTGTTAACTGAACACTATAAAATGCATGTAGTTAATTGTTCAAAGAGAAAAGTAAGTATTTTAAATGTCCCACAGAAATTCAGAGTTCATAGTTGATAGTAGCAGAATGTGTGTATGTAAAAAGATTAAAATATTTGCTAATAAAAGTCTGTGTTCTTTTCCTTTTTATGGCTAGAGAAAAAGTGAAAAGGAAAGTCAGGTAATAAAGGAGATTATACTTATGGAAGTCAGTTGAACTATCTTGTTGTTGTTGCTTTCTTTGATGATGTGTGGGTGAAGACGAAGAAAAGAAAATTGGTTGGAGAGGTAGAACAAATGTGTGATGTGCCCTCACGTCTGGGTTGGATTCTTGAAATTTATTCCTTACATTGTGTCAAGGTCCTTCAGATTCCTTCCCATGTTGGACTGTTTTGACTGGTCAAGAGACGTGGTTTAAGTAGTGAAATTTATCCTGTGACTGGATCGAAACCACATACCTATTTTCTAAGTGTTAAGAAAAATTGACCGGGGTCATAGATCAATTTATTATTTCCTATCCAATCAGAATCTAGGATCTTAATATTCACACTGACTTGTGAAATTTGCCTTGGTCTGGGTTTTTCAAAATGTTTTTAGTCGTTTTGATCCATTCTTGCAGGTATGCAATTTATGATTTTTGTTTGAGTTAGTTGATGGATGATATAGGATTTGTATCTTATACATTTGTTTATATGCTGAATATTGCTGCTACATATGGTCTGGTGCTCCTGCAATATATTTAGAAATTCTTCATAAAATCTTAAGAATTTTCAATGTCATTAGTCCTGACCTGGTGTCTTGGCTTCAGTCAATCTCCCACTGCCATAATGTGGCTTCCCTCTGCCTTTTCCATAAATGTTTGATGGTAATTATTCAGATGAACTTTCCTCTCTAGTACCTAGACTTTATAAATTTAAGCACAGTACTAGATTTGTGGCAAAGTCTAATCATTTTACAATTCAAATGGTTAGATATAAATGTGATAGAAGAATCTGTTAGCACAATTACATCTATCCATCTGAATGTGCTAACAGTTCCTTCTATCACATTTCTTGCTTGTGAAACTGTCTTCTGGTTCATTGCTTACTAGTAACTTTGATCTTCAAAAATTTAAATGCAATGTCTATCATTATCTTCTCTTTTGTTAATTCTTATAATTTCATTTGTTTAACTCAGTAACATCTTGCATCATAGCGGTGTTATTGTCTTGCTTGGGGTGAAATGATTTAAAAAGAACATTATATATATATATATATATATATATATATATATATATATATATATAACCTAGAGAGCCAACAAACCTACCAAGGTTTCACCAAATTGGATCTTCAGGGAATCTTTCCCTGAAGATCCAATTAGTTAGTTATTTACTTTGTTTGCTCTACTTGTGTATTGAGTGCTTTTTGTTTTAGGTTACTCATCTCAGGTTTTTTTCTTTGGGCTGCATACTTTGACTGATGTTCAAGTGCTTAGCTCGTTCTTTTTTTACTGCCATTTTGTCCTTCCTCATATGTGCTCAGAGGGTTTTTTGAAATCAGTATAATGACAAGTTTTTATATATATATATATATATAGAGAGAGAGAGAGAGAGAGAAAGAGAGAGGTGGGTGATTGAAAAGTAACTATTTTAAAATAATTATAAATTATTCATTTATTTATTGAAATTTTTGTCTCAAAGTTTTTGTGATATTTAATGTATAAGAAAAATTTAATCTGGATCTGTCTTTTCAGATTGAATATTTTGTTTGAAATTCAGAATCCCTACAAACGTGGCTGAATGTCTTACCCTTAGTGGCATGTAATGAAGTTTGAAAATCAATTGTTCAAATGCAAAAGTGGTGGAACACCATTAGAGGAGTACATGCTCAAGTTGAGGCAAAGACAATCAACTCATGGTTACAGGGTCTGTAGCTGATACTCAAAGAAGTGGTCACTCTTCCAATTTTACAAGCAGCAAGGGAAAGTCAGCTTTTCTTTTCACACAATAGAACTGGGCTGAAAGTGGAGATTAACTTCCATTCACATGGAGTTTGGGAAGAATATGCTGGCTTGGCATGAAGATTGGTCAGATCTCTTTAAAAATATCCTCTGGAGTGATGAAGCCTGTATTTCATCAGAATTTGATATCAGTGGGTTTTGTTGGGCAGGTGGAGATCCTCTTGCTATCTCTGAAAAAAAGAAAAATTGGTCCAAAGTAATGGTGTGAAATGAAATGATATTAAACAGAGTTGTATGTTCATTCATTTTTTGTGATACCATGAATGCTGAAAGGTACCTTACCATACTGCAACATGGAACCTAGTCTGTTATCATTGCTTGTGAGTGTTAAAAATTTGATTTTCATGCAAGATGGCTCCACTCCACATTTTGCTTATTGATGTTTGTGAATGGTTGAATGCCCACTTTCCTGAGAGATAGGTGGGTCATTGTGGTTCATATGAGTGGACAGCCAGGAGTCCTGACTTAACACCCTGTGTTTTTGTTTTTTTTTGGCAAACGTGGGGATTAAAGGAGTAAGTCTACTATGACAGACCAAAGAACTTTAGAAGAATAAGTTTTGTCTTCCATCCCACAAGAGTTTCTGATGAAATCAGCTGATTTGATTCTTGGGTGGCTTGAGAAGATAGTAGCAAAATCTGGTGCCCATATTGAATTTCAAGTAAAACCTCACGCTAAATGCTTTCCTCTCATATTCATTCCTTGTAAGAATTATATTCATAAGTAAATTATAAGTATTTTAAAATGGGGAGTTACTTTTCAATCACCCTGTGTGTGTGTGTGTGTGTGTGTAGACTGTGTAGATATAAAAATTTGCATGCAGTGTTGATTCCTATATACATACTCTCTAAATGCTCTATTTCAGATATTAAGTACTCTTCCTCTACAATTATAGCAAGTATATATAACATGATTTGGGGATTAATGATGTGAATCTTATGCAGAAAAATTAGTTGTGAATTATTTTGAGTGATTCTTGTCATTGATTCAAAATTGTCTGATACTGAGAGTCCACATTGTGTTGCACAAGCTATGAATGACTTTAAATAATCATAGTTTTGGAGAGGTTTGTATAGAGGATCCAGCCTGTTTGCCATGGTTTTTTTGTCGCTGTCCTCATGCAGCAAGTAGGCAACCACTAATTTATTCTAAAATTAAATACATCAATGTTTTAGAAAAAAGTAAACTCAACACTAATTTAGAATACTTTGTTAAAAAAAAGATAGGCAGAAATAAGGAGAAATCACGTAAACGTAACATTGACCCACACTTCAGTCATAACATCCAAACTAACATTTGTTAACTATTCCTTAAGTTAATTCTCAAACATTTCTACCATTTACCCACACTAAAAAAGTCTTCAACAAATCTTCAACAAACATTGTTAAACCAAGTTCCAGTTGCAGTTGCATTAAAAACATAGATAAATACATTTAACAACATAATGCTATGATATCAAATAAATATTTGGCCCACATAAACAACATCCGTCACCCAACTAATAATAAAATTGACCCTTCTAAAAATAATTATAACTGCTGAAAAAATAAAACCTGCTCATTGAATGGCCAGTGCGTGTCTGAAAGTATTGTTTGTACAGCTCTAATTCATTTAGGTGATAATAATGTTAAATTTTACTTTGGAATTACTTCTAATAGACGGAAGATTAAATTTAACAGCCACATGTCTTTAAACAACAGTAAATACAGTAAAAGTACTGCTTTATCCATGCATTACTAGAAATTAAAAAACAACAATAAAAACCCAATTATTACCTGGAATTTAATGACTATATTGAATCCATTGCCAAATCTGCTGCTATGAAAGTGGGCTCCCTGTGCAGGGCCCGGAAATTTTTCCCACCTGAAACTATTCTGCACATATACAAATCTACCATCCGCCCGTGTATTGAATATTGCTGCCATATCTGGTCGGGTGCCCCTGCTGCTCTCCTTGGGCTTCTTGACAAAATACAAAGGAGGATCTGTAACGTGGTTGATACTGACTTGGCAGACCGGCTGCAGCCGCTCTCACACCGGCGTGATGTAGCTTCCCTGTGCCTCTTCTACAAGTACTTTCATGGCTTCTGCTCCGATGAGCTTAGATCACTGGTGCCGCCTAAGCACGAATTTACACAAGATACTAGATTAGCAACTAGGTCCCACCCTTTTACAGTTAAACAAATAAGATGTAACCGTAAATTCTACTCCAACAGCTTCTTTTCTCGCGCTTCCCGCCTGTGGAACTCCCTTCCACAAGTCTGCTTTCCCGACAGTTACAATCTCCAGGTGTTTAAATGTAGGGTCAATAGACACCTCCTATCACACTAACTCCCAACTATTCTCACAACACACTCATCTACCCAACCCTCATTCTCGGTATCCTCACCCGCCTATCACCCACCCTCTGTTATTTCCTATATTTAATCAGCCTTTCTCCACTCTACGTAGCCCCCTGCACAGTAGTGGCAGTGACATGCCTTGCTCGGGGTGAAACGCTTATAAAAAAAAAAAAAAATCATAGCCAAATCCAAGCATTATAATGAAAAAGGAGATAAATGTAGTTTATGCCTCTCAGAAAAACTTGTCTTAAACCATATCAAGAATCCAAATTTACTTCATAAGAAAAGTGATTTGATGACCATATGCTGCCATAGAAAAAAAAATACTTAAATTCTTAGACCCAGATTGATATAGATCTCTCTTTAAATTTGCTTAATTCTTTCTTTCTCCCAGAATATTACTTTTAATTATTATGAATTAAAACCCTTTTATTTTTGCTCCTTACATTTTTAATTCTTAATTCTAAATTTTACCTCTTCATTTTTCTTTTCATTTTTCTTTTCTTTCATCTTATTTTTATTTAAAATTTTAATTTTCCCTACATCTTTACGTACATGTAATATTTGAATATTTCAATTTTTAAGACTTACGCACCTTTGATTTCTTCTTCCTGCATTTTATCATTTTTATTTTTATTTCAATTTCAAATTTAAATTTTTATCCACATGTAACCGTAGAAAATTTAAATTTTTAATCTTGTTGCTAAAAAGCATTAACATAACTTTATAAGATTTAATTCCCATGAACGTTGAGTGAACTTAAATTCAAATCTATTAAACTGTCAGTTTAAAATATGCACCTGATAATTGCATAATGCATAACTCCGAGTCATGCCATAGATATAGAAAAATATGTATATTTATTAATATATATATATATATATATATATATATATATAGGGAAAGAGAGAGAGAGTTTTTGTGCAAAGAATTTGTCACTTTTACTGATCAGATTCATGTAAACAACAATCTTGGTACCAAAAATCCAAAAACTATCACAATTCAACACCCTCTTTCTCTCTCTCTCTCTCTCTATATATATATATATATATGCGTGTGTATTATTTTTTTCGATTGTTTAATACTTAGTTTTTGATTCTAATAAGGTTAGACCAGTACACATTTGTATTAAAAAGTGTTCTATACAATTATATTGTAGAACTTTTGAATATTTTTCCTTTATAAATGAGTTATTTCACTACCTTGGTTTCCACCATGAGTAGTTTCTTCAGGCGATTTTTAATAACTCTATAAAATCTTTATAAATTATAAAGATTTATAAATTATTAAAAATCGCCTGAAGAAACCACTTATGGTAGAAACCAAGGTAGTGAAATAACTCATTTATAAATGAAATATATATATATATATATATATATATTCCATGTCTACCACTTCATACCTGTCATGCTCAATATATAAGATGATTGATAAAGCAAAGAAAATCGCAGAAAGTCATCATTAGCTACATACCAAAGAAACATGGTATTAAAAGAAATCATAGAAAGAGGATATGTGATTCATGTAATGGCCCAATATGGAGACTGGATTCTGCAATTCTAGCTCTGCAAGTTCAGGGCTAGTTTGTTTCATTCCCAGTCGTACTTCTACAAAAAAAAATTAATTAATAAATAAACACAGTTATGCACACATATGTATGTAATTATCTGTGAATTGACTTTTGAATTCACAGTATTTCTTCTCTTAGACTGGTTGTCATGCAAGGCTAAAGACTTCTGTGTAGCCTGTTGTTTAATCCATACTGGAGAGAGAAGGTTATGGATTCATGCCTTTCTAAAGAGCTTTTGTGTAAGTGAATACAACAGACTAAACAGAAGTTGTTTTTCCAAAAAAGATTTTATAAATATCAACCCAAAGTAGTACCAGCTTCTCCGTCAATGAATGCTAAATGCTTTCTTGTAAGGAAACAGCTAATATTACCATTATGTTGAACATGTGAGTCATTGCAAATACCCATTAATACATTAACCTTTCTATTACATTTATACACTCTTTAAATATCTTTCATCCACTTAAATGCTAATGGGAGAGAGGAAGTAAGAATATTAATATTTCATAACAAAGATCACTCACTTATTTGACATATACTGGATTTTTTAAGACAATAAAATACATTGAGTGAAGCATTTAAAATGTTGTTAGAAACCAAATGCAACTACCAACATCTTTTGTACAATGTACTTCAGAATCAATATTTATTGGCTCCTCAAGTGAAATACACAATCTTCCTTTCCATCATGCTGCTATCTACATGTTTACTTACTTGTCTTTATTTTCTTTTTTCTCTACTTCTCACTTTTTCTTTCTTTGTTAATTCTCTCTCTTTTTTTCTCCAGACTTTATTTTCTATTTCCTTTTAATCACTCATTGTTTCTGTTTTAAAATATTTTCTTTCTTTCTCTTTTCACTCTACTTTTCTTGCTCTCATTTTGTTTCTTTTTCCAAATACATGTATTTGTGTGTTCACATGTGTGCATTTCTTATTATCTTTTTATATTTGCACTTGCAGATACTCACTCACTCACACACACACACATATATATATATATATATACATATTGAGTTGAGGTATTGTAATTATTTATATTATTTACATTGTTTGGAGAGTTGTGAGTTCAGTATCTGGCTATAGCAGCAATGAACAAAAAAACTTAGTTCAGTTAAATGGAGAAAACTAAGATATCTGGAAGTGGCAAGAATCATGGAATGAGAACAATCTTCCTCAGTGATCGAAATAAAGTATTCAGTTTAAAATCTCAATCACCTGAAGAAGGTCAAAGCATACAATAACCAAAACGTCACGAATATGTCAACAATAATGAGGACAACAATCTGAAAAATGTAAATTATATATATGTGTGTGTGTGTATGTGTGTGTGTGTATGTATGTGTGTATTTTTGCTTTACTTCCTCAGGATCATATTGAGCACTTTTGTTGCTTAGTGCTTTTGAGGACGGTCTTTTACTGCCCTCCATATATATATATATATATTAGTCATCCACATAAAAGCCCATTTCACTGTATCACAGCTCATCAGTGTGGCTAGACATATCCACTTGCTTCTGGCCGGGATCGAAACTCGACCGATTTGGTGTCAGTCGGAGTCTCTACACCCTAAGCCATTGGCACATGGCATCAGAGAAGGGAAATTTTAACGTCTTGTATATAAGCAGTGTATAGATAAGCAATAGAGAAATTAGCCATAGCTATCCAAGGTATCAGCTCAAACAACTTCTAGTTATTCAGAATCATTTGGCTTTCTACTGACCCATTATTTCGTGTTGATTAGGAAATAAAGGTAAGTTTGTACTAACAGAATTATTTACAAACAATTAATAGAAAATAATCAAAGAAAATCTTACATGTTTGGGCTCTCTAGCCTTGGTTAGCAACCAGATTATTAGAAGAACAATTTTTAATTTAAAACAAGAAGTGAAACTGACTCCCCTTTCCAGTTAAGAGAAGTTCCCTAAAAGAAAACCCCTCACCATCTTACAGGTCAAGTGTGGAGAGTATAGCACTATTCTTACTCAAAACTATGTTATCATTGACATATGTTGAATCAGATACAAGAGAACTTCCTCCTTCAGAAGCAAATAAAGATGCAGAAGGAAAAGAACATTGTCTTTGAGATTATATTTTGAGAAAATGAAAAAAAAATGAAATAATAATGAATAATACAAAAAAATACACTTTTATTTGATGCTAAGAGTAAATATGATTAGCCAACTTAATTTTGTCAAATGCAGTTGAAGTTTAGAAAAAGTCAAACATTTCCTGCCTCATTCCTCGTTTGCTTCAAGATGTAGAATCACATAGATAATATGTTCACACAGGTGAATGTTCTTTGTCTATGTGCCATGTCCCTTCAGGACATAGGCAATCATGGCTTTCCAAGCTTTCCTAACCGTGGTGGCTCTTAGCACACTTTCTCCTATTACCGCCACCCAAACCTCACTCTGCCAGCCACCTGCTCAGGCCCTTCAAGTATGTTATCCACTGCTTTCTCCTGTCTCTTTTTCTCTCTATCTGACCTGTGAGTATCAGATTCTCCAAGCCTTCCTTCATCATTATATGTCTCCAAAACTTCAGCTGTCTCTTTCTGATGCTCAGTATTAATTTTCTTCATTTCTCACATGCTTGATCTGTGATGTTCACAGCATCCTTCTGTGGAAACACATTTCAGTTGCTTCAAGTTTTTCCTTCATCTTTGATGATATTGTCCAGCATTTACTGCCATATTGAAGGACAGACATCACATAGCAATGCAGTACTCTCTTTATTGTTTCTAGCGAAATTTTCCTGTCTCTTAATACTCTGCTCAGCTTCTGGAATGCGTCCTTGGCTATTCCAATTCACCTTCGGATCTCACAATTTCCTGATTTACTGACAACTGTACTCTTTTCACTTTCCAATGCATATTTATTCCAAAATTCTTCTTCTACAAAATAAGTCCAGCTTTCTCTTTAGTTGTTCCAACTCAGCACCAATCTGACATAAGTATGACCATTGTAATGATGCTTACATTTACTTGTTCTAACTTCTGAACCCACAAAATGAAAAACATCCCATAATCATGTATAAATTTCCCTGTGATAAAGTAAGTACACACCTTCCTTTGGTCATTCCAACACTGTGCAAGACTGACTTGAGCTCAACCATTAATATGTTGCTTCTTACAACTCCTGGATCAAAAAGGAAAACAGAAAAACCCAAGAGACATTAATGACTTTGTTTCACAACAGTTTATCTATAAAAAAGACAATAAACAGTCTGTTGTAGAAACCCAAGTTTTGTATGCTTTTTTGTTTATCACATTTAAACATGCATCCACAAAATTCACACAAACATTTTAGTTTTGTTGAGTAGTTTAAAGCCTGTAAAGTAGAGCTGAACCTTTTTAAATGTTTTTTTCTTTCAATCAAGTTCATCCCAAGTAAGGCAGTAAAGCTACTAAGACACAAGGGGTTACTTACTAGAAAATAGAAACATTACAAAGGAATGAGAACAACAAAAGAGTAATGCAGGAGACAGTAGATAGCAATCAACATTGCATTTAAATTTTTGAACATTGAAATTGACTGGAAAGCATGGAATCAGAAGAGAGCTCTACAAATGATAAGTACAAGAAAAGAAACCGTTAGCATAGAACTGATGGTTACATCTAGTCAACTCGTCTATAAACTGATAAGACCTCATCCCAATGAGCTTAGATTCATAAAGTTTGCATACCACACTGAAGAGCTCATACAAGCAATTACCATGAAAGTATTTGAAAAGTCACAGGAGGCAACTTTACAGTGATGGGAAAGTAACTGAAGCTGAGATGTCAGGTCAGGACCAATAATATTGCTGATTCTTCTATGGATTTTATCTCTAAATATATTGAAGGAGCTTCAAACCATAAGTGGCAGCAATATTTTAAGCATGAATGAATGGTAAACTTATAGGTATATAAGATAGATTTTAGAGAGTAAAACTGTATAGCACAACACAGCGACACAACTTTAGCAATGGGTTCAATATAATCTTTCCACTTCATCTAAGTAAGAAAGTTAACCCAAGAAGGCATGACAAGTCACTCTAGTAGAGGTGAGTATTAGCCATGCTGATGGAAGACATAAATTGGAGAAAAGAGGAAAACAGATATTACATGATGTTTCTTTACTAATTGTAGCTTAGTCTTGCACAAGATCACAGCAGTGATGCACCTCTGATGATCCAGTTGACAACACTAGGAAAAAAATCCATGTGATGATCTTGTAAACCATTCTGCTAGATACGATGATCTCAGAGTTGCAAACAAAAGACAATGAACATGGTTTTGAACTATAATCCTAATATTTTTGATAATCCAAATGTATCAAACACTGTGTATATTCATGTAGATATGTGTACTGAATAATGGTTGTCAATATGAAGACAGGAATCAGCAAACTGAGTTGAAATTCTGACCAAGTCTGTTAAAATCCCTTTTGCACTAATGACCATGGTAAAGGTATAAATCCATCTCTTCTCCCCACAGCTATAACTTAAATATCAGGGTAAACTGAGCTTTCTAGCTTTTAGTAGTAATCAGTTTAAGAAAAAGACTACAGTAAAAAATGTGAAGATGCCAACTAGAAATCATTCTGCTATCTTTTTTAAAGAAAAGGTCAGGTCAAGCATTAGTCTTTGGTCCTAGACCATCTAACTCAGTACAACCTGTCACCTAAATGTTTGTCCAGATACACACTATATATGTGTGTGTGTGTATGTGTTTAGACATTATTTTTAATGGATACACATATTTCTAACAAGATTTCTTAAATATTCTTACTGGTAGACGTAAATACATAGACATACTGTTTAATAGTGAAAAAAAAAAGAGCATCTAATCAAATATGAGTATCTATCATCATCATCGTTTAATGTCCATTCCCATGCTAGCATTGGTTGGGCAAGGTTTCCTTGATGGCTCTTTTCCAGGCTGCCCGATTTTGTGTAAGGCCTGGCTGTAATCTCAACTTCCTTAAATCATCTTTGATAAGTAAGGTCCATGTTTTACCTATCCCTCTTTGGCCATTGACTTCAGTCAGTCAGTTAAGTGCCATACGTGATACATGTTTGGGCGATCATGTCTCGCAGTAGGTTGCCATTACATTCTGCAGTAGACTGGTTGTCAGCTAAGGCTATAGAACCCAATCTATCCGGTTATTTAACCCATAACTGGAAGAAAGAGATGGATTAATACTTTTCCCAAGAATATTTGTGTGTAAACTGCACCTAGCTCCCATTAGCATGGACCAGGCTTGCCTCCCAGAGAGTAAAACACTACACCTCCTTGGTCTCACACTTTCAGCGGACCTCAAGTGGAATGACTATATTGAATCCATTGCTAAATCCGCTGCTATGAAAGTCAGTTCTCTGTGCAGGGCCCAGAGGTTTTTTCCATCTGAATCTATCCTGCACATTTATAAATCTACCATCCACCCGTGCATTGAATACTGTTGCCACATCTGGTCGGGTGCCCCTGCTATTCTCCTTGGGCTTCTCAACAAGGTACAGCGGAGGGTCTGTAATGTGATTGATACTGACTTGGCAGACCGCCTGCAGTCTGTCTCTCACCGGCGCAACGTGGCTTCCCTGTGTCTCTTCTATAAATACTCCCATGGCTTCTGATCCAATGAACTTAGATCTCTGGTGCCCCCTAAGTTCGAATTTGCACGAGATACTAGATTAGCAACTAGATCCCACCCTTTTAGAGTGAAAGCGATAAAATGCAACTGCTACTCCAACAGTTTCTTTTCTCGTACTTCCCGACTGTGGAATTCCTTTCCACATGACTGCTTCCCCAACGGCTACAATCTCCAGGAGTTTAAATGTAAAGTCAATAGAAACCTAACACAATAACTCGCTTCCATTCTTTCAAACACTCTTCCCATCCTCCCAACTACCTATCACCCCCCTTCTGACATTTCCTATATCTAACCACTCTTTCTATTTACCTTCCCCTATGTAGCCCCAAGCACAATAGTGGCAGTGGAATGCCTTGCTTGAGGTGAAACGATTCAAAAAAAAAAAAAAAAAAATGAATGCAATGAATTCAATTGAAATTCGAACTCAGTTCCTCGATTTCTTCTTCCAAGCCAATATCCACCGCACTACAATGCATCTCCCAATGACTTCAATAAACCCAAAATTGCTGACCAGGTTTCTATGTCCATTCTCTCAATGTGCCCAAACCATCTAAGCCTTGTTTGACTCATAGCATGTTATATTGGCAGTGCCCAGCCTATTTCTTAACTCCTCTAATAGTTTTTCTATCCCTAAGACTGACATTGCACATCTACTGTATCATTTGCATGTGACTTTGAGTAATTCTGCTAATATTAACTTAAGTGGCCAGGTTTCACTACCATAAAGCATAAAACTTCTAACGCAAGCTACGTATAGCTTTCCTTTTGCCCTATGTGAAAATACTCAAGATTTTAGAAGAGGCAAAGACCCCAAAATTTTTTCTAACCGGATCTTACATTGAACTTGCTTCTGCACCTCTATCTACACCTAACATCACACCAAGATAGTAAAACTATTCAACAACATCATAATCTGTAAACAATTAAATTAAAAATATGTTGGATTTAATCCATTTCCTATATATATATATATATATATATATATATATAGTCTAAACATAGGCTGTTAAATATAAGAGACAATGAATGTCTATTATGTTTAATCGTGAGCTGTTCTAAATGTCGTATTTTGGCTTTAATTTCAATTGAAAATAAAGACAAAAATTCTCCAACACGGTGTGACATCATAGAACCACATTGCAAATTTGCGAACTGCGTTTGTTATTTTTGGTAACTATTGCCATTGCCTAGTGGAGTTTTATGTCAACACAAAATAAAATTGTCGGTGATGGTGGATTTTATAATATTTCAGTTTAAACAACCTCTCTGAATATGGCTCATGTGAGCCGAAAGCTTAGAAGAAAACCAATAAATAATTATCCAAATGTTGGAGAATTTTTGTCTTTATTTTCAACTGAAATTAAAGCCAAAATACGTTTAGAATGGCACATAATTAAACATAATAGACATTCATTGTCTCTTATATTTAACAGTATATGTTTAGAAATATATATATATATATATATAAGTCATCAACATACAAGCCTATTTTGCTGTATCACATCTCATAAGTGTGGTTAGACACATCCACTTGCTTCTGGCTGTGATCGAAACTCGACCAATTTGGTGTCAGTCAGAATGGACATTTAGAAATTAAATACATGATTTACCCCCAAGCATTAGAGCAAGAAGAAGAAAAATAAAGGTTTGCTGACAATAGAAACAAAATAACATGGAGACATTGAGGGAGAGTGTTGTCTTCACATGCATTTATTGCAATCTTTCCCACATGTGTCTCTACAGCTGAACAAACATCACTCTCAGCAGCTCAGGCATAACTCTTTGGGCACAGATCTGTGGCCTCTCAACAGATGCCACATACATATAAAGACACATGTAGACACACATTATTTCCTATTACCATAAATGTTATTTAAGTAGTAGGATTTTTCTGATATTTTTTTTCAAATGGTGAAATTAACATCTACTAGTAGAGGGAATTAAAAGTCTTGCTAAAGGAAATATTTCTCTTGGCAGGGACTTGATCTGTAATCCTGTGAAGCCATCTTACTTTTATAGAGACTTCTGTGTTAAAGGTAAAGCATGTCTGACTAAAAAGTGGTTTTCCAGAAAAAAGGAATGCAGGTTCAATCTTTGTTGAAAGATATTTAAAGAAAAAATAAATAAATAAAAAGACACTTTATGTACTACATTTCTTCATGCATTTCTAAAGAATAAGACAAAGTATATGTACTTACTAAAATAACTAATAAGAATAGTAAGAAACTATGTTGTATGAAAATGTTCTCTTAATATCTTTTGATTTTTATGGCATATCAACCTTTTGCATGTTATTTAAAGTTGGAACATATTTTTGGGTTGTAATAATTGTTTTTTGAGATAATAATAATTTACTGATACAAATCTTATTATTTAACACATAGCTGGAGGAGAAGAGATGGATTCACAAATTTCTAGAGAGTATTTGTGCATTATTTTTTTTTTAATAATTTTACCCAAAGCAAAGAATATAGCCACTAAGATACAAGGGGTTACTGAGTGTGAAAGAATACAAAAAGAAAAACATTATTAATGTGTGAGAACAATAAAAGAAGAGGAATCAAAAAGACAAGGGATAATGATTGACATTGCATCACAATGATTGACTGTAACAATAAATGGATAAAATGAACCCAGCTGAAATTTGAACTCGGCTCTCCAATTTCTCATTCTGAACCATTATCCATTACACAATACACACATCCAAGCATACAACAGCTGGTTTCCTAAGAGGTTATCCATCTAGCTATTGACCAGGCTCAATGTTGCTTAACTGGTGTTTCAACATGATATGGCTGCTAGCCTCCATTAATAAATGCTTAAATTATATACACACTTATATATGCATGCACACACTTATACATATGTGCATAAATGTTATCTAAATTTGTTAACTCAATCCTGGGTTTTGTCTTGGTATATATGTATAAATGTATGCACACATATTTTTATCTACTTTCGTCTGCATATACATATTCTATTGAACAACAATTAAATGCAAACGTCTCGTTTTCTCTTTCTATATTCTATCTCTCTGCATTTCTTGTTCTCACTTAAACCTCCTTCACTTACTTTCTTCACATCTTCTATTATTTCCATTAGAATCTTTATCAATTTTCATAATTTGACATTTTTATTTGCCCTTCTTTTATGGGTCAATAACTTCATGCTTAACCATAACGTCCAACACACACATCTTTCTAAATAAATTAAACATTCTGCATCCAAACAATTTTGATGCAATTAACTGTTGTCATGTTTCAATTTTTTTCACCACATATATCTGGTATTCATTTATTACACTTTCATATTTAAAATAACAGAATGCGATTCAATTATACAACTGTATTCAGTATTTATTATAAGAAAATTTTAAATAGGTTGTCATTTATAACACAGTTAAAATTTTAAAATGGTTATTATTGTGCAAATAAAAAAAAAATCACTACCTAATGCCCAGATATTGAGCTAAACACTGTTTTCTATTTAGTCAGAGTTTATAAATAAATTTTAAAAATCACAATTGTAGTTTATTATTGTCTCACATGAAACTTTCCATAAAATTGTAATGTTTTTTATAACTATTCATACAATATTGTTAAATCACCAATTCAGTAACATCTCTCCACTGACTTCTTGTTTATGTGCTCATTTATTTTATCACTGAATTTATTTCACTGAACAATATGAAAAATCTATTATTCATATTGATCTTTGCAGAATAGCAGAGATTAAGACTTGCAACTTTCAAAAGCAACTGCTACATTTTTAAAAGTGTAAAAATAATGTTAAAAAGTTATCTTAAACCAAATAATATTTCAGACTACATGTAAGGTAAACTCAAGGTTTCTTTCTTATGAACTTTCTTTTATATAGGATTAAAATATCAGATCTAAAGACATTAAATGAAGTTTAAAGGATCCATATTTTGGTTAAGGCATTTTTAAAAGAAGGAAATTTAGATACACTTCTTGGTTGATACTTCTTCTCGGCTTCTTACATTCCTGTCAACTATAATCTTCAAAAATGTAAATGCAATATCAATTATCACCTTCTGTCAATTTGAATCCTGTTCATCTATTAGCCTCTCTGTTTCTTTCAATTATAGAAACACCTTGCATTTTAATAGCTTTTATTGCCTTACTTAGAGTGAAATGATTAAAAAAAGTGACTAATGCAAACATAAAAATAAAGAAATTCACTGTCAGCTTCATAACATTATCTAATTTATCTAAATATAAAATATATTTTTCAATTGTAAACAAGTTATATTATGCAACCCAGGTGTTTTACCATCTAATGTCTTCAGGTGATTTACAAATTGTAAATTATTGTAAACTGCCTGAAGACACCAGATGGAAACCTGGGTTGCGTAATATAACTCATTTACAAATGAAAAATATTCAAAAGTTCTACAATATAATTGTAGTGAACACTTTTTAATTAAACTGTGTACTGGTCTAATCTAATTATGACCAAAAACTAAGTAATCAATTAATTATATATAAAATATATATAAAATTCTGTAACTTTTCTTAGCTTGTCCATCTGATCATCACACCTTCCAAAATATCTATAAATTGACTGATGGAAACCAAATTTTGGTTGGGGAGTGTAAACAGGTAAGAGGATACAAAGTGTAAACAGGTAAGAGGATACAAAGTACACCTGGTTTTACTAAGGTGCATAATAAACTGCAAAGTAAGGTTTTTGTCAAACTATTTTTGCAAACAAATTAGTTTATTCAAATTTAATCAATTGGTTTGCAAAATTGTACGAAATGTGGAGTTTTTAAATCTCAACAAAAAAAATCTTAGCAATAACTTCAACAATTAAATGCCACGAGGGTTTCAACACATGTCAGCATGTTGCCAAAAAACTACAGTACTTACATAAATGCCAAGTTTAACAGATGTTTTCCAGAAAAATGTGAGGCAACTTGCTTAGATACTTATTTGTTATTCTAAAAACTATACACTGATTTACTATCTAGTTCATTTTTATGAAGATTATATACATTGGTTAGAGTTTTTGGTGAAGTTTAAATTGTGATCTTTTTAGTTTTTCACATACTGATTACAACATTTAATCTTTACAGACATTTATATTCTTTTGAGCTCATGTAATACTCAATATATCTTATCTTTCAATGACCCTAGATTTTCTGAAAGTTTTCAGACATGAATGGTCAGATTCATCTCTATTTTGCAGTTTAGGCCACCATTATTTACAATAGTCTTCAACTTCAGGGTTTTATTTCAAGGCACAAGCCACCACCATTAAAATGCTTAATCCAGTTTAAGAGACATGACTGACTAGGCAGAAGATTTTCTTGCAGTAGGCTGCTATTACTTTCTGCAGTAGACTGGTTGCTAACCAGGGCTATAGAATGCTACCTGTCCTGTTATCTAACCCATAGCTGGAGGGAAGAGATGAAGTAATACCTTTTTCAGGGTATTTTCACATAAGTGAATGCAACAAATTCAGCTAGAATCAAAACTCGGCTTTCTGATTTCTCATTCCAAGCTAATATCCACTGTACCACAACGCACATATATTAGGCTGAGTCATAAATAATTTCTGCTTTTGTTTATCAACTTTATTCATTGAAAAATAAAGTATAATTACATTTTATTCAATTATATATTCACCATTATTTGCAATGGCTGGTTGTCACTTATCAGGAAGATCTTGGATACTTTTTAAAAAGAATTCTATGAATTTGATTTGAAAAGGTTTTTAACTCTTAAATCAGGATTTCATTAGATAAAGTTTTCAACGTCAAAGAATTCTGCAGCAATCAAAGAAGCTAATAATCACTTATTGCAAGGTCAGGTGAATAATTTTCCCTATGTTATTCTTGCCGTATATGATCTTGTTTTGCTGTCGAGAAGAACAATGTTTTTTTCCTTTAATCTATCTTATACATTACTACTGATGTGGAAAATGAAGGTATATTAATGCACTCCAGATGTATTCTTAACTGCCATCTTAAAACAATTCATTCTTCATTACAACTGGTTTCACAAAATGGAAATTACTTATGACTCAACCTAATATAATAAAATAATAATATATTGGAGTCATAGTATGACTTCCACATATTTACTTATTTCATGTGCACATCTAAAGGATTGTAGATACTCTTTAAACATGTACATTGAAATAAAAGGTCTGTAAAAAAATAATTAAATACTTTCGATACATCCTAATATACAATAATATCAATAAAATATTGAACTAATAGCCTTTAGAATTGTACATGAAATAAGCTTTAAAGTAAAGGGCTGTAAAAAAATTGTGAAACCAATTTTGAATTACCCTAATACTAAGCAAGATGAAAATGTCTTTGTTTTAACAGTAATAATAATAGGGAAGAAAGTTTTATTCTTTCATTTGCATCCCCCCCCATTATGGGCATTATTATATCCATGATATAATAAAACTATAATTCACAAATGAAATGGAATGGTTTAAAGAAAAAGTATGACAAACATGCTTTGTTCTCAGAGACAATTTTATGAGCTAAAACATACGCAAATCTATATATGCATATATACATATGTCTCATGCAGAAAAATTGCATCACATATGTCTACACAGCAAAGTAAAGTGTAAGAAGAAATAAAAGGAAGGGTCTTACATTTAATATAGAGATACTCCTGTGTCTAAAAAAGCTATTTTTAAGACTACAGATTCAAACTTGCTGAATTCATCTATGTCTCAAGTAAGGATATATTCCATAAACCGGAAACAGCAAGTTTTAGATTTTTCAAAATTAAGGACTGCAAACTGGAGTTCCTTTTCATATCTGGGAAAAATATATTCACAAAGGAAAATGGCACCATGAAATTGTAAGCTGCTGGGGAAGCAGATTTAACCTCTGCCCAGACCATGGGGGCTCCAATCTAAAGAAAGCAATGTTATGGTTTAGCTACTGTGAGTGAACTGAAATTGATTGGCACTATTGTCACCATATAGAGTGATGTCATTAAGTGGCCATCACATGACTTATCTTCACAAAAGAAAGTTAATCGCCTTTTGTATTCCTACAAATGTTTCTAAAATCAGGAGATTTAAAGAGTAACTCTATAAAATAGTCTATCCACAGTATGGTAGGGTCAGTTGGGCACCATCTGTGAGAAAAACAGCACCATAATACAATTCCATCCACTAAAAATTTGGAAATGGCAAATGAAAATGACTGTACTGCTTAGCATTGACACTAGAAGCTTCAATACAAACATTTCAGAGTGTTTAGGTGCCAATCTATGAACAACACAAAAAATTCAGAAAGGGCTTGATGAGTCTAACGGCAATTATAAAGATTTTTGGGAAGATCACAAGTGATGGCAATGTTATGCTTCTATTCTTCTTCCCACAGGGTCTCCGACTCAACATAGAAGCCTACATTAAGTGCCTTGAGGACGTAGTACTGCCCTGGGTCAAGAAGGTGTTTGCTGGAAGACCCTATGTCAGGCAACAGAACTCTCCACCATGCCACACAAGCAGGAAAACCCAGACATGACTGTTAGATAATTTCTGTGTCCAAAAGAGTTCTAGGAGATTCTAAAGTCATTTGGAGATCGTGGTTGAAGCCAATGCTTATTTTTTTGAATAAATGTACTCTTTAGTATTTCAAGATATTGTATGTAATTTTAGTAAATATATCTATTTAAAGGAAATGTCAGTATTCTTTCATTTTTGCATAATTTAGATAACAATTCACCCCTTACATCTGAGCACTTAAACTCTCTAGACTGCAATACTCTTGATTACATGTGGGGCACCATTGGATGGTAGACCAACAGAACTCCTTGTGACACCAAAGATGAACTAAAAACAAAGATTATGGCAGCATTTACCAACTTAAAGAAGGAGACTGTTCACAAGAGTTGCAATGGATTTCGAAATCATTTGGAGGCTGTGGCTGAAGCCAATGGCAATTTTATTGAATAAATTTACTCTTTAGTATTTCAAGGTATTTTTGTGTAATTTTGGTAAATATATATGTTAAAATGAGTTGTCAGTATTTTTTTTCATTTTTGTGTAATTTAGACAATTCATCCATTGCACTCTATATATAATTTATATAAGTTATTTTTGTTTTGGCCAATTTCTATGTACTGCTTAATAATGATAATAAAACTGTCATGGTTAAATTTTGAAATATTCTACTAGGTGCTCAAATATGCAATTTGTTTTTGAAGCAGTTAGAAAAAATTATTTTCTCTGAGGAATTAAGTTTTCATTATTCTTTTATGTGCCTTGTCCCTTCAGGACGTAGGCAGTCATGGTTTTTCCATATCTCCCTATTCTTGGTGGTACTTAGCATGCCTTCTCCTGTTACACCACGCAAACCTTGTTCCATCATCCACCTGATTAAGTCTTTCAAATATGTTATCCGCTGTTTTCTCCTGTCGCTTTCCCCCTCTGTCTGGCCTGTGTGTATCAGGTTCTCCAAGCCCTCCTTCCTCATTGCAAATTCCAGGAACTTCAGCTGTCTCTTCCTGATGCTCAGTATTAATTTCCTTTTCGTTTCCATCATTTCAAAAACCTCATCTTTGCTCACATGCTTGACCCATGATATCCCCAGCATCCTTCTGTAGAACCACATTTCAGTTGCTTCAAGTCTCTCCATCTCTGATGATATTGTCCAGCATTCACTGCCATATTGAAGAACTGGCATCACATAGCAATCCAGTACTCTCTTTGTTTCTAGCAAAATTGTCCGGTTTCTTAAAACTTTACTCACCTTCTGGAATGCTTCTTAATTTCTTAGAGAAAAGAGATTTTTCTAAAAAGATGTCTGTGATTAATTAAAACTGATAATATTTTGTTCAGCCATCTTACCTATCTCATATAAACTACTTAGCTTTGATACAAATTAGGTATAGTGTCCAAATTCTGAATATGTTAATGTGTTAATTTAATTCACTAGCTGTACTAAGAACAAAGAAAAGTTATCAGAGAAGTTTTCCTGTCTAAAATGTCTGTATTAACATCTTCAACAAGACGTCTACTGCCCATGAAAGAAACATGACCGAAAATTATGTGATGCCGAAATAATGAGAATAAAAATGAATTTAGAAAACTTATTAGTTTTTCAATTATTGGTACAGTATTAAGAGAATATACAGACTGTAGTGAAGGAAAGCACAAAGAATGGATTAAACAAACTACCAGAAAACTGAATGCATGGTGATAAGTCAAAAGAGAAACCCAAAGATGTCAATTACAGGTGAGGGATACTAAAATCAAGAACGTGCAGAAATTTAAAGACCTGGAAAGTGTTCTAACTCCTTCCTCATTGCGAATCCCAGGAACTTCAGCTGTCTCTTCCTGATGTTCAGTATTAATTTCCTTTTCATTTCCATCATTTCAAAAACCTCATCATTGCTCACATGCTCAACCCATGATATCCACAGTATCCTTCTGCAGAACTACATTTCAGTTGCTTCAAGTATCTCCTTCATCTCTGATGATATTGTCCAGCATTCACTGCCATATTGAAGAACTGACATCACATAGCAATCCAGTACTCTCTACTTTGTTTTTAGCAAAATTGTCCAGACAAAAAACAGAGGACAAAAAGCGTGACATAGAGATGAATATTCGTATGGCCAAGTATGCATTCAGAAATGCTGAGTAGTTTCAGAGACAGGAAAATTTTGTTGGAAAAAAAGAAATATGTACTAGACTTATGTGATATCTGTTCTTCTATATGGCAGCAAATGCTGGACAATCTCTTCAAAGATAAAGAGAAAACTCAAAGTAACAGAAATGTGGATCTACAGAAGGATGCTGAGGGTACCATGAACCAAACATGTGAGCAACAACAAGTTTTTGGAGAGGATAGAAATGAAAAGCAAATTCATACTTTTGGTTGTTTGTTTTTATGGCATATCAACCTCGACAGGTCATTTATTGATAACTAAATTTTATTTATTTATTGCTGGTAATACCTTTTTCTTTCAACAATTTATTGTTTTTATATAAGTTTTGTGTCTAGTAATACTTTTTCTTTTCAAGTATCAAGATTCATTGGGATTTGTTTTTAAGGGCAGGGTCCCCAAGTCCTACCATTGTTATTTAACCCATAACTGGAGGGAAGAGATGGATTAATACCTTTTCCAAGGGTACTAGTGCTTAAGTGAATGCAGAGTATTCAACTGGAATTGGCTCACCGATTTCTCTTTCCAAGCCGATATCCACTGCACCACAATGCACATCCATCACTAAATGCTTACAACACCTGCTATTCCCAAGCAGTCACCCATCTAAGTACTGACCAGGCTCAACATTGCTAAATTCATACTTAACACAAGGAAGAGACAGGTGAAGTTTCTGGAACACATAATGAGGAAGGAGAGTTTGGAGAATCTGATACTCACAGGATGGATAGAGAGAAAGAGACTGAGGGTACAATATGTGATATACTAAATAGGATTAAACAAATGGATGACAAAACAGGGTTTGGAAGAACGCAGATGTGCGTTGTAGTGCAGTAGATATCAGCTCGAAACAAGAACTCGGGGAGCCGAGTTCGAATTCCAGTTGAATTCATTGCATTCACTTACGTGCAAATACCCTTAGGAAAGGTACTAATCTGTCTATTCCTTCCAGTTATGGGTTAAATAACAGGACAGATTGGGTTCTATAGCCTTGGCTGGCAACCAGTCTACCGCAGAAAGCAATGGCAACCTATTGCAGGATAATCTTTTGCCCAGTCAGTCATGTCTCTTTCGAGACATGATTGCCCAAGTGTGTTTCACATACGGCACTTAACTGACCGACCAAGATAAAAGTAATTAAGAGCTACAAGGGATAGGAAGGTGTGGAGATGATTGCCTATGTCCTGAAGGGACACAACACAAAAGAAGAAGAATTAAACTGATTATTTTGACTTTTTTTTAAATAATTCTGTTCAGCTCCATAAATTGTAGTAATGCAAAATAGTAGATAACAATTATATTCATTATAAATGCTGCAGACAAGACACACATAATTTTTTTCTATATAAACATGATAAATTAGAAAAAAAAACTTTATTAGATACATTACTCATATGTGTATATAAATTTTGAATTAAAAATAAAATAACACAGAAGAAAGATTTTTAAAATATGCTTTTAAGTATTGTTATAAAAAATTAAATGTTAATAATATATATAAAAGGCTGTTAAAAATTCTTTATATATTAACAATGTGGGTCATTTTGTTTTGCTGAAATAAACATTGAAATACTGATCCTTACATGATCATCAAATTTAAGCAATGTCAAGCCAGGTCAGTACCTAGATGGGTGACCACATGGAAATATGATATGCTGTAATGACAATGGGTCAGTATTGAAAGTCAAAGAGCAAGTTCCAATTCTAGTCAGGTTAATTGTATTTACTTCCATACAAATACCATTAGGAAAGGTATGAATCCACATCTTTTTCCCATCTATGGATTAATTAGCAAAGCTTGTATCAGTAAATCATTATTATCTCCAAAAAATTATATAGGTTATGTCTTGAAGGCTGTCACAATGCATTGAGTAAAATAAAGGAAGGTAAAGAAGTGTTTGGGTATTACCTATTTATTAAACATTAATATTTCGAGATCAAAATCTCATCTTCAAAATGGCAGAGAAGCTTTTGTCTGTCTGGGTCTCTTCATGTTCTTTCAAAGAATGGCTATTCCTGGCTGGCTGTCTGCTGCTGCTGCTGTATGTGTGTGTGTGTGTGTATTCTAGTTGGGGCCTTTTTGGTCTGATGATATCAGTCTGCTTGTATGTGTGGTTTATCTTAGTGTGACCTGACCGTTCCCTTGACTATTTGACCGGGTTGAAGAGGATCAATTTCATGACTGTTGTTTTATTTATCTGATTTATTTGGTGGTGTGTGAGTGTGTCCCTGACTGTGTCATGTGTGCGTGTCTATGTGCGCGTAGTTATTGTAATTTATTCTACTTTATTTTGTATGTGTGCGTGTGTGTGTGTGTGTGTGTGTGTGTGTGTGTGCTTTCTGGTGTGCGGTGTGTTACAGGCACCTCCACTACTTTGTGGGGGGGGTGGATAACATAGCATAAAATTATTTGTTCATTTATTATTATTTTTTATATATATATATATATATAAAAACAATTCTTCCTATCTAAAAATATTTTTTGGCTTAAAATATTCTATAGAAGGTTGAAGAACTATAAAAAAGATAAAATCTATAAATCTATTAATAAAAAGTGGGGAAACATTGACAAAATTTAGCCTTGCATGAATTTATCAAAAATATGCATCAACTAATCTTTTTAATGAAGTTTTTATTTGTATGATCTATTTTGGCCATTTTTTCATGGCAAAAACCTATCTCCTTTCCATGTAGTTGTTCTAAATATTTATAAATATCAGTCAGTTAAATGCCATATGTGATACACACTTGTGCAATCATATCTCAAAAGAGACATGACTAATTAGGCAGAAGATTTTCTCACGGTAAATTGCCATCATTTGCTGCAGTAGACTGGTTACCAACCAAGGCTACAGAACCCAATCTCTCCTTCTATCTAACCCATAGATGGAGGGAGAAATGACAGATTAATATCTTTTCCAAAGAAATTTGCACATAAGTGAATGTAACAAATTCAACTGGAATTCAAACTCAGCTTTCCGATATCTCATTCCAAGCCGATATCCACTGTACCACAATGTACGTCCTATTTATGATTCACATTTATAAATATGCAAAACTATCCAAATAATACTATCCAAATATACTGCTCTCATCAATTTGAAATGAAAAGAAGACATTTAAAAGATCAATTAAACTTGAAACTTTAACTACCATATGTAATCATGTATAAGAAGACTTCATGTATAGTACAACCCCTGAATTGTTTTGGCATGAATTTTAACCAATCTTGAAAAAATTCACCTGTATATAGTGCAACTGGTTATTGAAAATTCATGATTTTTAACTTAAAAAAAAAAATGAACATTGTATAGTGTGACCCCTATTTTCTCCATAAAAATCTTATCATAAAAACTTGCGTTCTACTCAAATATATGCGGTAAATGATACAAATATAACTTGTTATATTATAATAATTATAATAATAATAATTATAATTATTATAATATTATAATTATGATATATAATAACCTGCCTCTTAGATGAAAGGCAGTAGATATCTCTTACTTGCAATATGATATACAAGAGAATAAATTGATTTAATACTTGAATGTTGCAAACCATAATGGTAAATATAGTTGAGGGATAATTAAGAATTATAGCATGTTGATGTAACAAATCAGTTTCATTTTCACTTTCCACTTTCAAATACCATGTTCAACCATTGGCAATCATGACTCTTCACTGATTCCATTTCTATATTAACAGTGAACTGCTATCACTTCTTTGAAAAGACAGTAGAATTTTTTCTTATTGCCTTCTCTATGATTCTCTTAGGCATTGCCATTCAAAGCCTAGTCTACTCTGCTACTTAACACATTGCTTTGAGAAGAGATATATTCATATTTTTCCTAATGGCATTTATATAAAAATGACAAACAAACTTGGCCAGAATTTGAACTTGGCTTACTGATTTCAATTTATGCACCAATAATTTTTATACAACCCATACATCCCATCTACTCTTACAAGTTTAATACACATTGGATGTCCCACTCTAGTAGCCTTGTACCATACTGAAGTTAGCTTAGCTATAAAATGTAACTGTTATGATGATAAAAAAGAGAACATTGAATATGCAATTTTGTTTTCTTGTATATCTATATTATTTGGTTTTCTATATATGTGGGAGCTGTATTCAGTGATAGGTCAAACTGGCTTTGTAGTAACTAGTGCGAAATTCATTTTTAGTGCACACTACTAACAGGTCAAGGGAGGGGGTTAAGTAAAGTGTAAATGTCCTAAAAAAAAAAAAAGTAAAGGTGAAATAGTAAGGAGAAAGGGACGAAGAATGGAAGTTGCAGAAGCAATAGCTCCTGGGCACCTTACCATTTGCATGTGCCACCCACACAGGTACGGCATCGGGACAAGCTGCAGTTCATTTCAAAAAGAGCAGCTTGACATGAAATAAAAGCTTAGATAAATAGCAGTATCAATCAGGTATCATGACAATTTCTAAATAAAGTTTCTTTATGTGAGACTAAAGAAGAGAGGAGCGGAAATAACTGAATTTATCAAGTTGGTCAAAGACTGGGTGGCTGCTACAGCAGGCAGTCGGAGGATTTCATGGCTAAAAATACATAATGGTATGGTAAGGATCAATAATTTTGTCTCATGATGAGATGAACTTTAACACTAATGCAAATATCAGAGTGTTATAGCACAGTTCGGTAAACTTATATTTAGCCATGTCCATCGGATACGTTAATTTATACAGGTATTTGCTTAGATATTAATTTACTTACAGGCATATGAGAATATGTGTGTGTGTGAATGTGCTTACATTTCCAAGAGGAAGAATGAATGTGAATCCACTTGTATATATTTAAGTTATACATACACATTTATATAGATGTCTGAGTGTATACATGTGTGTGCAGAAACAAGTTATATATATATATATATATATATATATATATAAGTTATATATGTGTGTGAGTGTGTGTCTACACATTATATATATATGCAAGGTATGTGTATATGTGTGTGCATGCAAGTTTTATATATATATATGTGTGTGCCTATACATGTGTGTGTGTGTGTGCATGCAAGTTTTATATATATACATATATATGTGTGTGCATGCAAGTTTTATATATATATATATATATATATGTGTGTGTGTGTGTGTGCCTATACATGTGTGTGTGCATTCAAGTCTTATATATATATATATATGTGTGTGTGTGTGTGTGCCTATACATGTGTGTGTGTGTGTGTGCATGCAAGTTTTATATATATATATATATATATATATATATGTGTGTGTGTGCATGCAAGTTTTATATATATATATATATACATGTGTGTGTGTGTGCATGCAAGTTTTATATATATATATGTTTGTGTGCCTATACATGTGTGTGTGTGTGTGTGCATGCAAGTCTTATATATATGTGCATCAAAGTAATAAGAATTGTCTGTTAGTCATTTTCAAAGACACCTGTCTACTACAGGAGCTAACTAATCCTGTTGAAGAGGCCTGCTCAGGCACATGTACATTTCTTCAATAAATGCAGACCTTATCTATGGTTTATTCTGCAACTATGCTGAGCAGACCTTAGTTACTATTTTGGGGAGAGAGCGTATAATCTGGTGTGACCAGCAGGTTGAACAAGATCAATATATTCAAATACTGAGTCAAAATGACTCATGATGTCATACCAGCACACCCATCAATGGCTTTTGAAGAGTTCCATCTATCCAATTTTACTCACTAGACTTGAGCAAAAAGAAGAAATCACCAACCTGAGAAATTAAGCATGGTGAGATTTATATCTGAGTCTCATAACCAGAAATTAAACATTCTAACCAATTGACCACATTGTTGTATACTTTTAAGAGGTTGCAAACAGATAAGGAGGTACTCCAGTGAACGAACAGCAATATGTGCGTAGGTGAAAGAAGGGAGGCTTTTTGTAAAGAGAATACAATAAAGCAAGACGCGGAATCTGGTGACAGGCTAGTAATTGCCAAAGGAAGTGACATGTATCTCCTATGCTCACTAATATAGCCAGTCCACATAGGCTCACTATATATGGTTACTAATATAGCCAGTCCACATATGCTCACTATATATGGTTACTAATATAGCCAGTCCACATATGCTCACTATATATGGTTACTAATATAGCCAGTCCACATATGCTCACTATATATGGTTACTAATATAGCCAGTCCACATATGCTCACTATATATGGTTACTAATATAGCCAGTCCACATATGCTCACTATATATGGTTACTAATATAGCCAGTCCACATATGCTCACTATATATGGTTACTAATATAGCCAGTCCACATATGCTCACTATATATGGTTACTAATATAGCCAGTCCTACATATGGCTCCATCCTATATATGGTTACTAATATAGCCAGTCCACATATGCTCACTATATATGGTTACTAATATAGCCAGTCCACATATGCTCACTATATATGGTTACTAATATAGCCAGTCCACATATGCTCACTATATATGGATTACTAATATAGCCAGTCCACATAGGCTATAGGGAGTGTGGGACATTCCATTACAACACACATGCATATATATATATATATATATATATATATATAATTTGTTTGAGCATTATTTTTAATGAATACTCATATTTGAGTAGATACTCTGTTTTTATAATTAAACAGTACATTTATATATATCTACTGGCCTGAATATTCAAGAAATCTTGTTAGGAAAATATTCATCCTCTGGCAGAATTTGAACCTACGAACCCTATAGACCTAAAAACCGCTATCAATTGATCTGATATGCCTTAACCACTCAACTATAAAGGAATTTGCAGTTAGACAAAGCTGAATTAAGTCTTATAAATATATAAATTTCTGATTTTTCATAATATTCGTAACTGCTCACAAAAAGTCACAAAATGGAATTAACCAACATATTTTTAATTTATTTGTTTGAACATTATTTTTAATGGATACTTATATTTGAGTACTTTTTTTTTATAATTAAACAGTATACTTATATATAACTACTGGCCTGAATATTTGAGAAATCTTATTAGAAAAACAGGTATCCTCCAGCATATATATAGCAATCTGGTCAAATGGCATCTGACGTGAAAGTGTATCTGAAGCAGAAGTTCATCATTTAATTTGATTCCATCATGCAGAAATAAATTCTACCCAGTGACATTCATTGCTACTTGCTGAATATTTACAGACTATACAGTGGCTGTAAGCACTGTTATGTGTTGGATAATACATTTCAGCAGTGGGTCATGGTGCAGTGGAATGAGAAATTGGGAAGCTGAGTTCAAATTCCAGTTGTATTCCTTGCATTCACTTACACGCAAATACCCTTGGGATAGGTATTAATCTGTCTCTTCCCTCCAGTTATGGAGTAAATAATAGGACAGATTGGGTTTTGTAGCCTTGGTCGGCAACCAGTCTACTGCAGAAAGCAATGGCAACCTACTGCGGGATATTCTTCTGCCCAGTCAGTTATGTCTCCTTTGAGACATGATCGCCCAAGCAATTGTTCTTTTTGTTTTCATTTTCCCTAATACTTCTGTTACCTTTTGTCTCTTCTTAATTAATGGTGAGATTGTCCAGCATTCACTGCCTTAGAGGAGGACTGATATTACATGACAGTTCAATACCTTTTTCTTTCTTTCTAACAAAATGTTCTTGTTTCTTAATATTTTGCTTATCTTTTAGAGGCATCTTTCACTATTCCAATGTGACTTTGGATTTCGATGTTGAAATTTCCATTCTCTGTTAAAACACTTTTGAGAGATTTCAATTTTCATACTGGTTTGGTTTTGCTATCTTCAATTTGGAGTTCACATCTGGAATGTCCATTTTGCTAACAACCATACTTTCTGTTTTCTTACAATTGATGTTTAATCCTTTCTCCTTGTTTTTCTTTACTACCTTTTGTAGGAGTTCCTGTAGTTTCCCTTCTTCATCTGCCATTACTATTATGACACCTGTATACCTTTAGATGTTAAGATTGTGACCAATGGAAATTCTACAAAGGGGAGCAAAAGGGTAGGGTCTCCCTCACCAAAATTTTGGCTGGCCCCTTCATTTTTAGAAGGGTCAAAAATTTATGAAACTGATCAGTCTCTGATTTTGATAAAATTTGATCTTCTGCATATTTTTCTGTTTTCTTTTAGCTTAAAACACAGATACCAGTTTGAAAGAAAAGCAAACAAAATAGAACAACCAGATAGATAGAAATAGATATGTTGTTAGGGAGGAAAAGAGAGTTAAATAGACATATTGTTTGAAAGGAGATGTTAATTAGAAATAATATCCTGAACTTTATATATATATATATATATATATATATAGGCAGTCAGTGATTCATGGCTGAGTGAAAGTGTAGTGAACAAAACAAGATTTAAAATTCAAATGCTAAGCACCAACTCATTGATTTTGTTAGAAATTAAAAAGACTTCAATTTACAAACTTTAACTTAACAAACACACAAAAGTGAATCCAAAACAAACCTTGGAAAATTTCACACCTTGATGCGAAGTGTTTTTTGGCCAATAGAAAACTAGGAAGCATCTAAAAACAAAATTCAAATAATCTTCACTTCTCAGAAACAAAATTCTTTTACGGACCTTTTCGCGAGCTGATGTGAAGTTTTTTCCTCGCCCAATGGAAAAGCCAGGATCACATCAACAGCAAATTCCCAAATAACCTTTTCAAGCCCCACAAACAAAATAAAAAGACAGGCAAGTTCGACGGTCACCAGAGAAGCTGAGCATATTAACTCGTTCTTTGACAAACGTCAAACGATCATTATCATCTCTATCTTTTTCCACCTTTTTTTTCCTTTCCACCATTCACCTGTCTGCCTCTCATACTTAATAAATGAACAGAACCCTTTAAGACTGAGCATTTACTTCAAAGACATTTCTACACAATGATAATGCTCATACATACATACATACATCCATACATACATACATACATACATACATTCCAGTCTACGTACATATAAACTTGTTCTTGCAAGGAGTATGACAAACATTTTAATGACCTTGTACCAACCAAAATACATTAATTTTATTTGTAAAAACCTTAATTGATTAATAATGTATATAAATTTGTTGTCTCAATTTACAATTTTGATTTTTTTGTTTTATACCCCTCTTATGGTGGACTATCTAACTAACAAGGCCAAATCAAAACTAATCTGTTTCAATGCATACACTTCACTGTAACTGATAACCTGCTATAAAAGAGTTGGTCAGTCATTTAGTGATGTAACATACTTATACTCAAACTCATTCCTAAATTGAGTATACAATAGTGATGTAGTATAAAAATAAAAATACTGATTAATTTTACCCACCTCCTCCTCAGAAAAATCTCAGCGCCTTAGTGGCCTCCACCATTTTCAGAGTTCCACAATTGCCACTGATTGTGACCACCAATAATGAATCCAGTTTCTAATTCTCTCAGGATTGCTGTACTGCAAATGTAGAAGTTGCGTGCGAAAAAACATCCTTGTCTTATGCCCTTTTCTATTTTGTATCAATAGTATAGATACATACAAGCAGCCACAAACTTATTCATGTGCAATAATTTTTAATATTACATGCAATAAATGACATCTATGATTTACTAGCAGTATAGCCTGTCATTGCTCGGGTGTAATGAAAGCTTTAAAACTAATCCATGGTCCTGGAGCTCAGACTCTCTGGATATTGGCACGAAAGATTAAAAAGCAATAGTTGTTTCCAGTTAAAGCAAAACCGTAGACTGAAAGAAAAATGAATGGATGTAAGTCAAATTTTGATTTCCTGGTCTTGATATCAAATAAGACTTTTTCGTCGTAAACTGAATTTTGAAGGCTAAATAAGTCCTCTGAGTAAATGGTATCATGGCTGAGACTAAGAACTACAATTATACTTACTTAGAGCCAAACTCAAAGCAAAAACTAAAATAAAAGGCAGATAAACAGATATACACACAAACATCTTGCCATATATATATATATATATATATATATAAAATCGATTTTCTGCACTATTGTAAGAACTGCAACCTTGAAACTTCTGAAAATCGTTTCTTATGTCTTTGTCTATGAGTGTATCAAATTTGATTAAATCGGTCAACTTCTTCTATAACCCGATTTTTTCAATTATTGATTTTTTATATTTATCGGGGGTACCTTGACACACGTTTCGTAACGGACACACACATACAAAGTTCCATTTATAAATAAGTTTAGATTAGATATTTTATTATTTAATTTATATAAAATCTCTATGACTGTCGACTTGTATGTCTATATCTTAATAGATATAGAGACAGATAGATGGGTAGATAACTATATATAAACAAACTATGACAGGTAGCATAATAGATGTATTGGGAAGCTTTTGTGAAATATTTTCTTACTTGACTAAGAGATATAGATATTAGAATTACAATAGTATGGATAACACTATCAAAAAGGAATACCTTCTTGAACTCAAAATGAAAGAAAAGTCTTGACGTGCAACTTTTTAGGTTAGCAGTAAAAATGATCCTATTCTACAGTTCAAGCAGTTGGATCATAACAAAATCATATTAATAAGATATAATTCTTTGTATTGCTGATATAGAACATCAAGGCAAAATTATAATTTTAGGTAAGTGAAGTCACCCAGAGGATGTGGGGTCTCAGATGTGGAGCTGATGCTTGTTTTCCAGTCAGCTGACTGAAGTCAGTGGTGGTGACAGTGACAGCCTGCAGATTTCTCTGTGACTGCTTCAGTGCTGTGAGATCATGACCTAGTGTTTTTTTGTCATGCTTTTTCTTTAATAGCAACATTCATAATTGGCTTCTTTTATATTGTATTTTATATTTTTGGTTAGAGGGTATTTATTTTGTGAGCCAGATTTGATGCTCGAAGCCCCTGTACAGATAGTGGCTTTTTATAGTTTTGCTTTTGTAATGTTCATATCTAACTGACAAAGTTTGATAGAAAGTAAACCAAAAAGAGATCTAATTTGAAGTATAGTACAACAGAACCTACTAAAGATTATAGACATTATCTGTGTAAGTGTTATGGTGAAACACACCTATTCCTCAGATAATGGACTCTCCCTCCTATATTAATATGAGTTAACAGGAAATTAACTTGAGAAGTTCTTGGGAAGTTTTTGACGTTTGTTGTCATTTTCTCCGACCTTGTTTTGGCGAGCGTCAGACACTTTTTGTTTAAAAAAAACTGTGATTCACTTATTTGGACTCTTTATTTAACCAAAAAAGACCTTTTTGTTGAGCTAAGTTTATTTTTATTTATTTTCTTTTTTGTTTATTTACTTTGTTCTTTTCTTTTTTTTTATTCTTCTAGCTTTTTTGTTTTTATTTTCGTATTTTTGGCGGCCAAATTGGTTTTATTTAGGTCGGCCGTTTTGAGTTTATTTTTATTTTTCTTTTTTTCAGTATCTGTTTGGCCTTAAGTGCCATATTTATATTTTTTGAACTGTCCCTATTTTGACCAGAAACTGAAGAATTAGCTGATTTTTATTTTTCTTCCACTTTAACTTTTCTTTTTTTCAGCCCCTCCCCAGTTTTTCTTTTGCGGAAGTCGCCGTTAGGAGACTTTTCGTTTTCTTTTTGTTTGTTTGTATTTGTTTGTATTTGGTTTCTTTGTGTATTTAATTTAATTGTACATTTGTAAAGTTTAATCGTTGTTTAAATTTATTTTGAATTCTTTTATTTTGTAAAGTTTAGTTAAACCACTTAAATTTAATTTTAGCCCCTCCCCCTATTTTCATTGTCGGGAGTAGCCGTTTAGGCAACTCTCCGTGTTTCTGTTTGTTTTATTTTCTTTAAATTTATCTGTGTAGTAGTTTATCGTAACTGGTAAAGTTTATTTTTGTATAAATTTGTTTTTCTTTTATTTTTTAACCTCTCCGGAGGCTAATTTTTGCCATTTAAGGCTTTTTCTTCTCTTATATTTGTAAGAGTTTAATTACACCGTTAAAGGCAAGTTTTTTTTCCTAAGCCTTTTGTTATTTCTATTCTTTGCCATTGTAGGCTAATTTTGTAATTATTACTGTTCTTGTCATTACTTTGTGAGGAGAGTTTTTTTTTTTTTTTACGCCCCCCCCCCCCCACCATTTTTCCTACCCCGCTCCATTCTCGTATTATTTACGGAGGAAAATATATAGTGACAAGCAAATATAAAAATGGCCGACTCAAGTCGGTCAGTTAAAAAGAAATTAATTTTTGATCCGCCCAGGAAGGGCCCGCCTGACAAAAATAAAGAGGAATATCCCCCTCTAAATGAGTCTAATAGTAAGACGAAAAATATGGTGGCCGAGAAAGGCCAAAAGATTGCAACAGATGATAAGACTAGAAATGCCAAAGACAACAATAAAGATGCTAAGGCCGGGGAGTTGCCCGATTGCTGGAAGTCCCCACCTAGTTGCATTATAAACATTGCGGAGTTTCTGGAGAGATCTAAAGGTTTCGACCATCTTTTGAAAGATGACGGACTTTTGGAAAACCCCCAGGAACTACAAAAGTTTGAAAAGAGAATGGTGTCGGTCTTCGTGGTGGACAAGCGTTCGCGCAAAATTTGTCGCTCCACGAAAGACACAGTGATCCGATCACTGGTGTCCCTAGGGGTTAAGCCCCAAAGAGTAATTAGAGGGCCGCTCTTTTTCATGTGGGACGTACTGCTGCCCACACCGGAAGATTGTTTAGAAGTCATCAAAAGAGAACTTATCACTAATGACCTTATCTTGAGAACAGAATATGAAGGCCGAAGAAGAAACACAGTAGCAGTATATGAGGTGCCTCCTCAGGTTGCCGGCGAACATCTGGCATCGTATTTAAGGAAATATGGCCAAATACTCGCAGCCGCTTCCGACAACCTGAACGGGGGATGGACATTTGACATCATAATGGAGCGAGAAGCCTTCGATTCCGTCCCCAACTGCTTGGATTACTGCGGCCGGAAAATGCCGGTCATAGTGACTGGCCGAAAACCAACTTGCTGGAAGTGCGGGCAGACTGGTCACCTGTCCTCTTCCTGCCCAGAGAAGAAGGCCTCTGGTGATCCGGCCGCTGGCGACCAGAATACCCCTAAGCCTGACAACCGTAGTTCCGCAACGCCTGTAATGGGCCTAGCAGCGGCACGGTCCGGTGTCTCACAAAAACCGGGTGGGTCTCGGCCCCCATCCTCCCAAATTCCGAAGCCTGCCGCAAGTGTGGTTAAGGACAAGGATGAGGGAGTATGGCATGTCGTTGCTAGAGGCAAAGGGAAGATCCGAGCAGCGGTACCTCAGTCCCCTGAATCTCCTAGGGATGACACCGACAGTCCCACTCCCTCTGGCAGCTTTAAGGGCGACGTCCCGGCGGTCCATCAGGACAGGCCATTGAATGAAATGCAAAAGAAGGCCGAACCCAACTGGGACAAAATTGTTCAGCTTAGGAAACTTAAGAAAGAGCTGGAAAATAAGAAACCCTCAAAACCAGCAACTTCACACTCTTCCGTTTCCGCCCCTTCCTCCCCCTCCCGGAAAAAAACCATGGCCCCTCCGCCCATGACTAAGTCTCTGACCACTTCCCCGTCCAAAATGACCACCTTGAAACATCAATCCCCAGTCCCTTCTCGTGTCCCTTCTACTCCTGCTTCTCCTGATGACTCGCCCATGTCCACCCCAACACCTACTCCCTCTCTCTCTCCTCACAAAAGCAAGAGACAGAGAAGCCCTGAGGCGGCCTCTGGTGAGGAAAAAAGGAAGAAATTGAAACCTCCCTTCAACCTTGGGGAGGACGTGTGTAGAGTTTCCGAGGAGACTGCTCAAAGGGCTCTGAGCCACTCAAAGCGCCTGAAACCGCTACTTCGGTTTCAAAAATTACAAGACAATGACATAGAGGACCCGCGCAATTTCCCAAACGCCAAGAGGATCCTGACGGTCGTGCGTTCGGGAACTGGAACGCGTCAAATATGGACTATGTTAGGGGAGGCAAATGATTCGTTTGCAACAGACCCTCCCCTTTCTTATTTCCATGATGAGGACAACAAAAATTTACAGCAGTTTTGTTCTGGGAGGACCCCGGTTTATGTTCACCCCTCCCTTTACAGAGCGTTGAAACTAACGTTTCCCCTGGACATTGGCGGCCTGTCCTATGATGGCACTATCAAAAGTGAAATGGGTCTCGGCTCAATGGGACGGGCTGTCGGTGTCCTGTCACCGGACATGTTCGGAACAGTTCCTCAACCCTAATCGGACTGATAATGGCTCTCTGGTTAGCAAGTATGAATGCCCGGGGGCTGAGGTCTGAGTCTCGGAGGGTGAGACTCCTTCATGATCTCCAGCGCCTCGGGGTGGATGTTTGTTGTTTGCAGGAGACCCGGTTTTTTGCTGGCGACTATGAGGGCATACTGTCTAGGGATTACGATCTCTATTCAGCATGTTTTGATGGTCGGTCTAGAGGTGTTTCCTGGCTAGTGAGCAAGTCTTTGGGTGCGGCGTGTACGCTTGTCTTCGCGGATCCAGCGGGCAGGATTTGTGTGCTGGATATTACCATAAAGGAGAAGTCTTTTCGCCTCATTGGGGTTTATGCGCCCAATGTCCATGCGGAGCGTCCTGCTTTGTTTCGGCAGCTCGAGTCGTTCTTTGGAACATCGAGGCGGGTAATTTTAGCGGGGGATTGGAATGCCGTCCTTGACCCTGAGAAGGATCGTATAGGAGAAAGATCGGGTACTAACAACCCGGATGTGAAACCATTTCGGGAATTTATCGACAGGAATGATCTTGTCGATAAATACCGAAATGAACACCCCCGGGAGGTAGTGTGGACTTGGACTAATAGGGGCAGCTCGGATTCGAAGGTACGCGCAAGCTACCTCGACCGAGTCCTAGTTAGGAGAGTCGATGTAGGGCTCTTAGGTTGTCCAAGTTTCCATTCCATAGTTTACACGGATCATAGGCTCGTCCGGGTTCGTGTAAACTTAGATAAGCCTAAGGTTAAGTTGGCTGGCTACTGGAAATTGAACGCGTCATTATTTGATAGCCAAGATTTCCAGCACCAGCTTTTACTAACACTAAAGCGGGAACTGACGGGGGCTGTGGTTGGGAATAAGTGGTGGGATACACTTAAATCCAAAATTAGGTCGTTTGCTGCCGACTATAGCCGTCGGCTCAACTTAGCTAATTTAGCGGCGCAATCGACGTTAGAGAAAAAGTTGATCGGGCAGTTAAATCCCGTAATAGTGGGGACGTAGCCTTAGCTAGGGCCGAGCTGGCCTCCTTGGCTATCAAGAAGGATCAAGCTCTGGTAGTTAGGGCTAGGTTAAAAAGAATGTCTTCTGAGGCAACGAATATGGCCGCAGAATTGCGTGCAGAGGAAGCTAGGCAAGCAGCCAATCGGCATATCAAGGACATCACATTGCCGGATGGTCGTACCGTGACTACAGACGTGGGTATATGTGGAGCTTTTCGGGATTACTTCCAGGATCTTTTCACCAGGGAGCCCGGTCTGAGCTCTGCTCAGTTCGACACCTATTTGGCTGACTTTCCCCGCCTCGAGGCGGCTGAAGCGGCTAGGTGCGAGGGGCCCATAACAGAGTCGGAAATCTGGGATGCGCTGAAATTGGTTGGCCGGGACAAAACTCCAGGTTTGGATGGTCTTCCCTACGAACTGTACTTGAGGCAGTCGTCCGTTCTTGTTCCTCTGCTGGCTCTTGTTTATAACAACTGGATGAAGCAGGGGTCTATACCTCGACGCTTCACCAGGGGTGTAATCAAGTTGCTTCGCAAGAGCAAGAGCGGTGGGGGTGGCATAGATAATTATCGGCCTTTAACGATGTTAAATACTGACTTAAAGATTTTTGCCAAGATCTTGGCCGGCCGTTTGCAGGTTGTCCTCTCTAGTCTGATTGGCCCCGAGCAGACTTGTGCTGTGAAGGGCAGGACTATTCAGGACAACCTTCATTTGGTACGCCTGATCATTGAGAAAACCGACACCGAAGCCGCGCTGATCAATTTGGATCAGTCCAAGGCTTTCGATAGGGTTGACCATCGTTTCTTGGAGTCTGTCCTTTCCGCCGCCGGTTTCGGGCCGTACTTTCGCTCCTGGATCCGACTGCTGTATGAGTCCCCCGGTGCGCTGGTGGAAGTGAATGGGGTAAGATCGAAGCCCTTCACTTTATCTCGCTCCATTCGTCAAGGTTGTCCACTTTCGCCTTTGCTGTACGTTCTTGCGTTGGAGCCATTCCTTCGCAAGTTAAAGGCGAATCCGGTCCTTCGCGGAATTTCCGTACCTGGTGCTACCACCTCGGCCAGGTACTCCGCCTATGCTGACGACGTTTCGGTTTTTGTGTCGAGCAAAGCCGAGATTGACGAAGTCAGCAAAGAAATCAGATGTTATGAGACGGTGACAGGGGCCAAGATCAATCGCGATAAGTCTGTTGGCTTGCGATTGGGTGCGTGGAAGGGAGTTTCTCTTCCCGGACCTTTCCTCTGGACGGACGGGCCGATCAAGATTCTCGGCGTCTTTTTCGGTCCTGATCTCCAGTTGGAAATGAATTGGTCGGAGGTTCGAGAGAAGGCCGAGGGCGCAGTTCGTCTGTGGACTCGGAGGAGGCTCTCCTTAAAGGGGAGGGCGGAAGTATGTGCCTCGCACATCTACCCGATTCTCCTTTACCGACTCTCGGTACTTCCTCTCCCGTGTGCCATTCGTTTGGGTTTAATTCAGTTCTTGTTCTCCTTCCTTTGGGGAGAAGGCAAGTCTCCCAAGGTACGTCGCGAGATCTGTTGCCTGCATCCATCTGAGGGCGGTCTGGGCATGCCTAGCGTTGAGATTCGTCAACACACGCTTCGCATTAGATTCCTGGATCGAATGTGTATGCTGGAGGATGAGAACGGCGCCCTCGTTCAAGAGGACGTCCATAAAAACTTTCCATCCCTGAGAAGTGTGCATTTGTCGGAGGAGGAGGCCGGCCGTACTCCTCGTGGCGAGTGCTCCTTCTATAAAGAATGTCGTTTGGCTCTCCAGTTTCTCTTGCGGGCTACGGATGGCCTCTCCAACGCCCAATCGTTGTCTCTTAGGGCATTATATCGGGTTTTAGTTAGGGGGGCCGTTCAAGATGAACTGATTGGCGAGCTCGGGCTTACGAAGCAGGAGGCTCGCTCCATATGGCCTTGGGCGCCTGGGTTGAAATGTCTCACTAACGATGAGGCATCACTCACCTGGCTGATGATTCGAAAGGCTCTCTGGGTAGGCAAGAGGCTTCATACAGCGGGCCTAACTCCGAAATCAACCTGCGTGCGTTGTGGGCTGACGACGGAAACCGTCAATCATGCCTTCTTCCACTGCAGTGTTGTTGCTCCGTTGTGTAAGTTTCTTGAAGACCTCATGGTTCGTATGCTGCGTGGAAAGTTCTTTGTCCTTGAGGCTAGTTCTGTTTGTAGCAATGTCGTACCTCCGTTATCTAGGGCTGAGCACTATGTGCTCTTTTGCTTACTAGGTGTTATGCGAATCGTGATTTGGACGACGCGACAGAAGGAATTCTATGGGGATGAGAAGTTTACCTCTTCCCAACTGATCTTGTTCTTTAAGCATCAGCTTAAAGTCAAGATCAGGACGGAAAGGAAACGACTCACTCCATCTGAATTTGGCAAAAGGTGGGTGAGTCTTGCGCGATTCTGTCGAGTGAAAGGTGCTGACCTGGAGTGGTTGTTTGATGCTGGTTAGGCATCAGGATATTGGGTGTGCTGGGCTGAACATGTGCACCCCGTCCCTGTTAGGTTAGTGTAGTGTTTGATTTTTTTTTTCTGTTTTTTGCTTCATTGTTAACTTAGCTAGGTTATGATTGCTCATTGGCCCCCTTTTTCTTTTTCGTCCCCTATTTTTCTTTAGTTTAATCCCCCATCCCTTCCCACTTTAGGTGTTCAACAATGTTAGTTCTCCGGTGGATGCGTGTCGTCTTTCGTTATTTTTCAAGTGTGCTTTTCGTTTTTGTTATGATGTTTAAATGTGTGAGTGATTGTGTGAGTAATTGCTGATCGGATATATGGTATTATACTTCTAAAGCCACGCATTATATTTCGTCCGGGGAAGTGATTTTGCTGTCACAATATTAGAGTAGTGGGGGGCTTTTATTACTAATATGGTTTTGTTTAGTTTCTTGTACATAGCTTATTTTCATTGTATAAAATCATTGGGGATTTTAAATGTTGTTATTTCTGCCCATGCCCTCCACTGAACATTGTACATATGGGAGTTAAGTAGGACTACATAGAGAACCTGAGGTATTATGGTGGACGTGGTAAGAATGGTAAGTAAAAATGTGGTTTTATGGTGAAAGGTTATTGTTAGCGTGTCAGGGTCAACGAAAGTGAATAGCTAAGTTAAATATAGGACAGTTGATGACCAGCCTTCCCCATCCCCGTATTAGGCCTTGTGCTACATTTGTACTTCAGTACAATAAATAATGAAGTTCTTGGGAAGTTTTTGACGTTTGTTGTCATTTTCTCCGACCTTGTTTTGGCGAGCGTCGAACTTTTTGTGTAAAAAAATACTGTGATTCACTTATTTGGACTTTTTATTTGACAAAAAAGACCTTTTTGTTGAGCTAAGTTTATTTTTATTTATTTTCTTTTTCGTTTATTTACTTTGTTCTTTTCTTTTTTTTATTCTAGCTTTTTTGTTTTTATTTTCGTATTTTTGGCGGCCATATTTGTTTTTATTTAGGTCGGCCGTTTTGAGTTTATTTTTCTTTTTCTTTTTTTCAGTATCTGTTTGGCCTTAAGTGCCATATTTGTATTTTTTTAACTGTCCCTATTTTGACCAGAAGCTGAAGAATTAGCTGAGTTTTATTTTTCTTCCAATTTAACTTTTCTTTTTTTCAGCCCCTCCCCAGTTTTTCTTTTGCGGAAGTCGCCGTTAGGAGACTTTTCGTTTTCTTTTTGTTTGTTTGTATTTGTTTGTATTTGTTTTTCTTTGTCCATTTAATTTAATTGTACATTTGTAAAGTTTAATCGTTGTTTAAATTTATTTTTAATTCTTTTATTTTGTAAAGTTTAGTTAAACCACTTAAATTTAATTTTAGCCCCTCCCCCTATTTTCTTTGTCGGGAGTAGCCTTTTAAGCAACTCCTCGTTTTTCTGTTTGTTTTATTCTAAATTCTTTGTGAATTAGTGCTTTGTAACTCGTAAAGTTTATTGTTTGTACAAGTTATTGTTTTTCCCCCCCTTTTATTTTTGTAAACCTCTCAAGAGGCTACCCCCTTTTTTGCCATTTAAGGCTATTTTTAGTTTCTTTTCGTAGTTATCAATTTTGTTTATTTTTGGGCCGTTAAAGGCTAGTGTTTTGCCGTAAATAGGCTAATCGTACTTTGTATTCATTTTTAAAATCCTTCGGGGTTTGTTGTTTTTATTTTAAAACCGTTTTCTTGTCTTGTTTTTTTGTATATTTTGTGTTGTTATTTATTTGTTTTCTTTATATTTTCTATTTTTACTCCCGCCTTTTCCCACCCCTATATATAAGTTGAATTTTGATTGGTGGAAAAAAAAAAGTGTGTGGCATAGTGCTTTAAAACTTTAAAATGACCGACACAAGTCGGTCTATAAAGAAAAAATTAAGCTTCGACCCCCCTTGGAAGGGTCCACCGGAAAAAACCGATGAAGCTTTTCCCCCTCTCCCGGGAGGAGGGCAGGACAATGGAAAGGACCAAGGAAATGTTGTGAAAGCAGCAATGGCCGAGAATGGTCAGGAAGGGGTTAAGGAACCTGGAACGGAAGAAGGAAACAAAGACAAGACAACGAAAGATGCTGAGGCCGGGGAATCGCCCTGTGGCTGGAAGTCCCCCCCGAAAGTTAAGATCAATCTGACGGAGTTCTTGGAGAGAGCTAAGAGCTACGCACACCTTGTCGTAGAAGGTGGGCTCTTGGTAGATCCCCAAGAATTAAAGAGGATTGAAAAAAGAATAGTGTCAGTCTTCGTGGTGGACAAGCGTACGCGCAAGATTTGTCGCAGCACGAAAGACACAGTGTTGAAAACACTGCAGTCAAAGGGGTATAAGCCCTTAAGGATAGTGAAAGGTGCGGGCTTCTTCATGTGGGACATACTGCTACCCACGCCAGAAGATTGCCTAAAATTGGCAACTGAAGACCTGAAAACTAAAGATCTGATATTTAGAATTGTGTATGATGGCAAACAAAGGACCAAGGTAGCAGTGTTTGAGGTTCCTCCTCAGGTCATCGGGGAGCATCTGGCGGCCTACTTTTCGCAGTTTGGCCAAATTTTAGATGTCTCCTGCGATGATCTGACCGGGGGATGGTCTTTTGATATTATGATCAGCCGTGAAGACTTCGAGACTATCCCCAACTGTCTTGACGTAGGGGGCCTGAGCCTACCGGTAATAGTTACCGGTCGCAAACCCAAATGCTGGAGGTGCGGAGAGATTGGTCACCTCTCCTCCTCCTGCCCAGAAAAGAAGTCCTCTGGAAGCCAGGCCCCAGTCGACCAAACTCCCCCTCTGGCCGCTTCTGTAACATCCGTCTCGCCTGTAGTGGGCATGCCAATACCCAGGACCGGTGCGGCAGTTACCCCGGTTGGGAACAAAAAAGTTCCCTCACCCCCCGAGAAACCATCACCAGCTGCAAGTGCAGCCTCGGGGAAGGAGAAGGGGGAGTGGCTGGTTGTTGGCAGGGCCAGGGGGAAGCGCCAAGCTGCGGAACCTCGGTCCCCGGAGACCCCAAAGACTAAAGGCACGAACAGCCCCACTCCCTCCACTAGCAAGAAGGGCGATGCCTCGGCCTGGTCAGCCCCCAAACTGGAAGAATTGAGAAGAGCATACGATCCTGGCTACAAAAAAATGGAAAAAATCAAAGAGTTAAAAAAACAACTCGAAAAACGGCCATTTCGGCCTTCAGAAGACCTGAAGCAACAGCTCAAAAACCGTCCAGCTCGCCCCTCGGCCTCTGCCCCGTCCTCCCCTAAAAAGAAAAACTCCAGCAACAACAAAAAGATTCATTCGTCACAGCCTACACCCCGAAAACCATCCCCTCGAAGTCGAGACCCCAGCCCAATCATAAACTATTTTAAAGTTTCTCCCTGCCTCTCTCCCTGTCCCTCTCCCCCAAAACAGATGCCGCCTCCATCAAAAAGGCAAAGGAGTTCTTCATCTGAAGACAAGGAAACACGAAAAAAACCTACAAAAGTGCCTTACAGGCAAGGGGAGGACATCTGCCGTATTTCCCCGGCCCAGGCCGAAAGGGCCAAGAGCTTTGGAAACAGAATCAAACAACTCAACGCGCTCTTGGCGATGAAGAAGTGCGGAGACAAAGACGTAGAAGTGCCGCAAAACTTCCCAACTGCACAGAGGATATTAACAGTTATCCACACGGGGTCGGGGGCGCGGCAGGCGTGGGGCATGGTCGAGGAGGCGGCTAAAGAAATAGAAATGACTCCACCAATCATCACGACAAAATCGGAAAGGATCACAAACTTAGAAAAATTTTGTTCAGGACGGGTCCCGGTTTTAGTTCACCCCTCCCTCTATAGGGCACTAAAACTAACCTTTCCCTGGGATGTTGGCGGCATCTCCTCTGACGGCACCATCAAGAATGAGATGGGCCATGGGTCAATGGGAGAGGCTGTCGGCATCCTTTCCCCGTCCATGTTCTGTCCAGGACCCCAACCCTAATTAAGGATCATAATGGCTCTCTGGTTAGCAAGCTTGAATGCCCGGGGGCTGAGGTCTGAGTCTCGGAGGGTGAGACTCCTTCATGATCTCCAGCGCCTCGGGGTGGATGTTTGTTGTCTGCAGGAGACCCGGTTTTTAACTGGCGACTATGAGGGCATACTGTCTAGGGATTACGATCTCTATTCAGCATGTTTTGATGGTCGTTCTAGAGGTGTTTCCTGGCTAGTGAGCAAGTCTTTGGGTGCGGCGTGTACGCTTGTCTTCGCGGATCCAGCGGGCAGGATTTGTGTGCTGGATATTACCATAAAGGAGAAGTCTTTTCGCCTCATTGGGGTTTATGCGCCCAATGTCCATGCGGAGCGTCCTGCTTTGTTTCGGCAGCTCGAGTCGTTCTTTGGAACATCGAGGCGGGTAATTTTAGCGGGGGATTGGAATGCCGTCCTTGACCCTGAGAAGGATCGTATAGGAGAAAGATCGGGTACTAACAACCCGGATGTGAAACCATTTCGGGAATTTATCGACAGGAATGATCTTGTCGATAAATACCGAAATGAACACCCCCGGGAGGTAGTGTGGACTTGGACTAATAGGGGCAGCTCGGATTCGAAGGTACGCGCAAGCTACCTCGACCGAGTCCTAGTTAGGAGAGTCGACGTAGGGCTCTTAGGTTGTCCAAGTTTCCATTCCATAGTTTACACGGATCATAGGCTCGTCCGGGTTCGTGTAAACTTAGATAAGCCTAAGGTTAAGTTGGCTGGCTACTGGAAATTGAACGCGTCATTATTTGATAGCCAAGATTTCCAGCACCAGCTTTTACTAACACTAAAGCGGGAACTGACGGGGGCTGTGGTTGGGAATAAGTGGTGGGATACACTTAAATCCAAAATTAGGTCGTTTGCTGCCGACTATAGCCGTCGGCTCAACTTAGCTAATTTAGCGGCGCAATCGACGTTAGAGAAAAAAGTTGATCGGGCAGTTAAATCCCGTAATAGTGGGGACGTAGCCTTAGCTAGGGCCGAGCTGGCCTCCTTGGCTATCAAGAAGGATCAAGCTCTGGTAGTTAGGGCTAGGTTAAAAAGAATGTCTTCTGAGGCAACGAATATGGCCGCAGAATTGCGTGCAGAGGAAGCTAGGCAAGCGGCCAATCGGCATATCAAGGACATCACATTGCCGGATGGTCGTACCGTGACTACAGACGTGGGTATATGTGGAGCTTTTCGGGATTACTTCCAGGATCTTTTCACCAGGGAGCCCGGTCTGAGCTCTGCTCAGTTCGACACCTATTTGGCTGACTTTCCCCGCCTCGAGGCGGCTGAAGCGGCTAGGTGCGAGGGGCCCATAACAGAGTCGGAAATCTGGGATGCGCTGAAATTGGTTGGCCGGGATAAAACTCCAGGTTTGGATGGTCTTCCCTACGAACTGTACTTGAGGCAGTCGTCCGTTCTTGTTCCTCTGCTGGCTCTTGTTTATAACAACTGGATGAAGCAGGGGTCTATACCGCGTCGCTTCACCAGGGGTGTAATCAAGTTGCTTCGCAAGAGCAAGAGCGGTGGGGGTGGCATAGATAATTATCGGCCTTTAACGATGTTAAATACTGACTTAAAGATTTTTGCCAAGATCTTGGCCGGCCGTTTGCAGGCTGTCCTCTCTAGTCTGATTGGCCCCGAGCAGACTTGTGCTGTGAAGGGCAGGACTATTCAGGACAACCTTCATTTGGTACGCCTGATCATCGAGAAAACCGACACCGAAGCCGCGCTGATCAATTTGGATCAGTCCAAGGCTTTCGATAGGGTTGACCATCGTTTCTTGGAGTCTGTCCTTTCCGCCGCCGGTTTCGGGCCGTACTTTCGCTCCTGGATCCGACTGCTGTATGAGTCCCCCGGTGCGCTGGTGGAAGTGAATGGGGTAAGATCGAAGCCCTTCACTTTATCTCGCTCCATTCGTCAAGGTTGTCCACTTTCGCCTTTGCTGTACGTTCTTGCGTTGGAGCCATTCCTTCGCAAGTTAAAGGCGAATCCGGTCCTTCGCGGAATTTCCGTACCTGGTGCTACCACCTCGGCCAGGTACTCCGCCTATGCTGACGACGTTTCGGTTTTTGTGTCGAGCAAAGCCGAGATTGACGAAGTCAGCAAAGAAATCAGATGTTATGAGACGGTGACAGGGGCCAAGATCAATCGCGATAAGTCTGTTGGCTTGCGATTGGGTGCGTGGAAGGGAGTTTCTCTTCCCGGACCTTTCCTCTGGACGGACGGGCCGATCAAGATTCTCGGCGTCTTTTTCGGTCCTGATCTCCAGTTGGAAATGAATTGGTCGGAGGTTCGAGAGAAGGCCGAGGGCGCAGTTCGTCTGTGGACTCGGAGGAGGCTCTCCTTAAAGGGGAGGGCGGAAGTATGTGCTTCGCACATCTACCCGATTCTCCTTTACCGACTCTCGGTACTTCCTGTCCCGTGTGCCATTCGTTTGGGTTTAATTCAGCTCTTGTTCTCCTTCCTTTGGGGAGAAGGCAAGTCTCCCAAGGTACGTCGCGAGATCTGTTGCCTGCATCCATCTGAGGGCGGTCTGGGCATGCCTAGCGTTGAGATTCGTCAACACACGCTTCGCATTAGGTTCCTGGATCGAATGTGTATGCTGGAGGATGAGAACGGCGCCCTCGTTCAAGAGGACGTCCATAAAAACTTTCCATCCCTGAGAAGTGTGCATTTGTCGGAGGAGGAGGCCGGCCGTACTCCTCGTGGCGAGTGCTCCTTCTATAAAGAATGTTGTTTGGCTCTCCAGTTTCTCTTGCGGGCTACGGATGGCCTCTCCAACGCCCAATCGTTGTCTCTTAGGGCATTATATCGGGTTTTAGTTAGGGGGGCCGTTCAAGATGAACTGATTGGCGAGCTCGGGCTTACGAAGCAGGAGGCTCGCTCCATATGGCCTTGGGCGCCTGGGTTGAAATGTCTCACTAACGATGAGGCATCACTCACCTGGCTGATGATACGAAAGGCTCTCTGGGTAGGCAAGAGGCTTCATGCAGCGGGCCTAACTCCGAAATCAACCTGCGTGCGTTGTGGGCTGACGACGGAAACCGTCGATCATGCCTTCTTCCACTGCAGTGTTGTTGCTCCGTTGTGTAAGTTTCTTGAAGACCTCATGGTTCGTATGCTGCGTGGAAAGTTCTTTGTCCTTGAGGCTAGTTCTGTTTGTAGCAATGTCGTACCTCCGTTATCTAGGGCTGAGCACTATGTGCTCTTTTGCTTACTAGGTGTTATGCGAATCGTGATTTGGACGACGCGACAGAAGGAATTCTATGGTGATGAGAAGTTTACCTCTTCCCAACTGATCTTGTTCTTTAAGCATCAGCTTAAAGTCAAGATCAGGACGGAAAGGAAACGACTCACTCCATCTGAATTTGGCAAAAGGTGGGTGAGTCTTGCGCGATTCTGTCGAGTGAAAGGTGCTGACCTGGAGTGGTTGTTTGATGCTGGTTAGGCATCAGGATATTGGGTGTGCTGGGCAGAACATGTGCACCCCGTCCCTGTTAGGTTAGTGTAGGTAAAGTTTGATTTTCTGTTTTTTGGCTTCAATGTTAACTTAGCTAGGTTATGATTGCTCATTGGCCCCCTTTTCTTTTTTTCTCCCCTATTTTTCTTTAGTTTAACCCCCCTTCCCTTCCCTCCTTAGGTGTTCGACAATGTTAGTTCCCCGGTGGATGCGTGGCGACTTTCGTTATTTTTCAAGTGTGCTTTTCGTTTTTGTTATGATGTTTAAATGTGTGAGTGATTGTGTGAGTAATTGCTGATCGGATATATGGTATTATACTTCTAAAGCCACGCATTATATTTCGTCCGGGGAAGTGATTTTGCTGTCACATTATTAGAGTAGTGGGGGGCTTTTATTACTAATATGATTTTGTTTAGTTTCTTGTACATATCTTATTTTCATTGTATAAAATCATTGGGGATTTTAAATGTTGTTATTTCTGCCCAGGCCCTCCACTGAACATTGTACATATGGGAGTTAAGTAGGACTACATAGAGAACCTGAGGTATTATGGTGGACGTGGTAAGAATGGTAAGTAAAAATGTGGTTTTATGGTGAAAGGTTATTGTTAGCGTGTCAGGGTCAACGAAAGTGAATAGCTAAGTTAAATATAGGACAGTTGATGACCAGCCTTCCCCATCCCCGTATTAGGCCTTGTGCCGCATTTGTACTTCTGTACAATAAATAATGAAGTTCTTGGGAAGTTCTTAGGAGTTCTTAGAAGTACTAGAGAGTTCTTTAGAGTTCTATTGGAATTCAGTAGCACTACTAGGCAGTTGATATTAGTCGGCAGTTAGACTAAGGAGTCAGCTTACAGTGGAAGATTACCAAGTTCCTAACATTTTGGGTGAGTTAAGTCGATTAGCAGCCAATATAGCATGATTATAACTTTCAGTGCAAAAACTACTCCACAACAGTAAGGCAAGTGTGGTTTAGTAGCCATTAGTGTGGAAGTAAACAAGAAGGTGTACATCAGCTTTCACTATGGGATCCGAATTATGAAAAATGCTCAATAGATATGTCAGCAAGAACCTTAATCAACTCATGGATGATAATAGAATCAGAAAGAAAGAACTGGGTAGAGTAAAGAATGACAGAAAATGATTGAAAAGATGTGGTCAGAACCATGGCCGTATCTAACTACCGGGCACAGGTCTGGGCCGATTCGTGCAATCATAGTGAAAATCCGGGCAAGGAAAAATATCTTTGTCAGAAATCAAGCTAAACAATTCATAAAGAAAGAAAGTAAGAAAGAAAGAAAAATGAAGAAAACATCCGAATGAACGCAGTAAAAATCTGTATGTTTATTTATTAATTTTGGGAGAAAAGACTGGTTATACTCAGAAAGTCCGAACCCAATTTCCTGCTTTCATTCATGTTCTGTGCCTAATTTCCATTAGAATAGCCAAAAAAATTCGCAAAAATCATAGTTTCTGGAAACGGATGACACTGATGATATCATCACATTGTCAACTAATAAATTCAGGCAATTTTCTCTGTGCCATCATCAGCTATGGCCCTGGTCAGAACTATTTGTCTGAGGATGGTTAGAGAAACAGAGAATTTCTTTTTATATTTAGATATCGTTAGTGAATCCTAACCTTAATTTTCAGCAAATAATTTTTTCACACAAGAGTACATCAGAAGATGGGTAAGAGATATGAATCTACTGTGACAGACCTGGAAATATGCTGAAAAAACATTACTTTCAACTTGAAGAACTCTTTCATACACCATCCTCGCTATTCAGCATTCACTGAAAATATCAAGTTGTTATGAAATAAATATTTTCCTACTTAACCCCCATATTTCAGACACACCTTCTAATCACACAATGTGACCAAGTAATATAATATATTTGTGTTGCCCATTCAGAGCTGAATAACCTGATTAAAGAACTAACTCGGTTTCAAGATAGCCATTCTTACCATTATTCATAACCAACCACTGCAATACTGTTATCAAGTTCTTTTGAAAATTAATTTCTTTGTTTCTACTATTCTGTGATCATTGGTATTAAATCATAATAAAACATACAATGGCCATTTTTATCTCCAAAGTTTGATAAACTGTTGAAACCTCATATCTTTAATATCTTTTACCAGCCATTAATGTAGAGGCATTGTATTTGGCTTCAGTCCGATGTATTGAAAATTAAATAACATTCAGTTGATTTTATGAAAATTGATGAAAAAGAAAACTTAGCCAAATTCATTAAGTTTACTATTTGCATGATTTGTTTGTTTGACAAAAACCCCTGTTTACCCTTTACTCAAAAAAACAATTTCTGTGGGTCTTTTTCTTTTAAGTGAAATCAGATGGAAAACTGTGTACACTAAATTAGGCTATTATTACTGTACTAGTTTATCTGGTTCTATTAATAAAGAATACTATTTACATTGAACTCTACCTGGATTATTTTTAATATTAATAGGATCTAGCTTTTGGGATTTTACCTACATGGTGTTTCTTTTTGGATTTAATATATATATATATATATATATATATATATATAGAGAGAGAGAGAGAGAGAGAGAGAGATAAAATTTGTATTTTAAATTTTAAAAAAGAAACTGAGTGCCAATATGTTTTATTGCCAAATATTGAAACATTGTGTTAAAGGAAGTTTGAAATTGTGATTGGTTCTATAGATATCAGATTAAGATTTTTAAAAGTAAGCTATTTTGAAATAAATTTATATATTTGAAATTAGTTATTATTTATAGCATGGAAAAAGGCAAAGGATTGTTTGTTATCATTTACTTAATTTTAGTTCCATTTAATATTCAGAAGTTATTGAACATAAACAAGAAAATGCAGAGAAATATAAAGAATTTGTAATTAATCACAACCTAATTAAAAAATGAGTTAAAGAAGAAATAAGACATAAAAAAAGGAAGAAGGGGAAAAATCTTCGGTAGCCATGGTGATGAATGCCAGCTTCAGATGGTGAAAGGAACAGAAAGTTATATAAAATATTATGTATTAAATATCTATATAAAGTTATATAAATATTATATTTCTTCTTTAATTCTTCCCCTGTCTACCCCATTTTTCTCTTCTTTTTCTCCCCCCCCCCACCACTTCTATTCCTGTGACATGGTTAAATTTTGATTTTTTGAAACTTTAATACAGATGTAATCTAAAAGTCATCTTTTTGACTCCTTTTCTCTGTCTCTTTGTATCTATGTCTGGATAACAAATTTTTTTTCTATCTTAAATCCCACCCCATCACTACTTATTATCTGTAAATTTCCTGTGTCTTTAATATGTCTTTAAGTATCCTTCTGATATATGAATTTTTGTACCATATTTGAAATAAAAATATTTTTGTTTTTGATCATTGCTGAAGAAGCAAGATTTTTCTCACTGAAATAGCTATGCAATGAATGTAGAATTTGGAGTTTTATTTGTTATAATATATGTATATATAGTGTGTGATGTTGCTACTTCATATTTTTAATTTTTATTGTTTATTTTTGATTTTGTCAATTGCACAGTATAATAGTGTCAGTTGGGCAGCATCTGTAAGAAAAAGAGCACCTGAAGCATTTCACTTTGCCAAAAATTTGGAAATGATGCGCTGTACTGATTGGCATTTATGCCAAAAGCTCCAATATGAATATTTCATGGTTCTTAGTTATAAATCTAAGGACAGTGTAGAATATTTGTGAAGAGTTGGATGAAATATCCAGTAGTGATGGTGATGTTATACCTACATTCATCTTCCGACAGGGACTCAGACTCAACACATAGGCCTATATCAAGAGTCTTGAGGAGATAATGCTAGCATGGGTCAAGATGGTGGCTGCTGAAAGACCCTATCGGTACCACACCACAATAGTAGAACCCAATCATCGTTGTCAAATAATTTCCGTGACCACATTATCCCTTACATTCACCAACCTATCTCCTCAGACTGCTAACCTCTTGATTATTATATGTAGAACTTCTTGTCATACCAAAGATGAACTGAAGGCAAGGATTATAGCAGCATTTACCAACTTAAAGAGAGAGTCCAGGAGAGTTGCAGGAGATTCCAAAGTTGTCTGGAGACCATGATTAAAGCCAATGGTAATTTTATTGAATAAATTTACTCTTTAGTATTTCAAGATATTTTTGTATAATTTTGTTAAATATATCTGTTAAAATGAAATGTTAGCATTATTTTCATTTTTGTAAATTTAGACGACAATTTATCCATATTTATACCGTGTGTGTGTGTGTGTGTGTGTGTGTATATATATATATATATATATATATATATATATATATTTATAGTTAAAAAGTGCTTAATATCCAGGACAGAGTATACATAAATATAAGTTGTGAGGACACAGAGCTCAACACCAAATAGTGACAGTCTCACGATTGAATGCAATCTTCAGTCCACACATGAAACAAACTTGTTATTCACTGTTGAACTGTGTTCATATATATATATATATATGTGTGTGTGTGTGTGTGTGTGTGTGAATGTGTGAATGTATTGCTATGAATGTTTTTTGTAATGGATACTTGTATTGGCTTGGACTCCTCATTTCTTTTCAAACACTCATGTCTAGTAAAATAATCTTTTTGGCAATGAAAACAATGTAGGATTGATATTCATTAATTACTTATATATTATAAATTGATACAACTACAGCTGCAAAAATATCAGTAGTGCCTCCAACAATGCTTTCATCAGATTATGTTTGGGGTCACGCATGGTTTTGGGACCGAAATACCATTATGATTAAAAAATGTTACTCTAGTAGTATTTTATGATAACTCAAAATTTGTTGGTTTTCATAATATAGTAATACTAGATGCTAGCAAATGCCGCCACTTCCTAATCTTGAAGCTCTTAATGTAATTTTTCCTTTATTGCTAATGTCAGTTTAGTCAGAGTTCAACCTGACGATAAAATGTTGAGATTTAACTTCAGTGGTAATGGTAATATAAACCTTTTTCTTCCAAGGAAATATTTTGCATTCTTTGGCTGAGCAGCCATTTGAAATTTCTAAAATTTTTCTCTTAAAAGCATTTTTCAGGAAAATAGGTTTATTAAGTCCAGCTGTTATTTCAGTATTGATGGGGAGGGGCTTCCTTTCTAATCTTTTATTTGAAATAGTGTGTAATGTCAACATCTTGATTATGTCATTATTTTCTCTTTGAATTAAATGTGCTATCCATTTTAGTTGTTGTTTCTATTGGTAGTTCTCAAGTGATGTGGTTTTCAGTTATTTAGTACAATATGAAATACATTGATCATCTGTCCATTTCTTATGCCTTGTTCTCTCAGGTATTCATATATATATATATATATATATATATATATATATATATATATATTTTAATTCAGATACTTCAATCCAAGGGAAAAAAGCAGGAAGGTAAATTCCAAAAAACCCGATCCTAATTAATATTAAAAATTTATTTTAATATTAAAAAATGATACAGGAAGAGAGCTCCATGTAATAAAATATTACAGAGCAAATATATATTAAAAAAGGATTAATTCAAAGATGTTGAATGGCCATTTCGATATGAAGATCCCCACGGGGGATGACACATCACCTCAGCAACAGAAAAAACCTTTCAGAAACTGGAGAAAAATTAGTCTACTTTTCCTTTTTAAATAGATTGCAAAGAAATTAAAAAATAAATAATAAAATAAAATAAAAATAAAGGGAAAGAAAAAGAAAACGAAAACGAAAAAGAAAAAGATAGAATAAAATCAAATAAATAAGAAAAAAAAATTACCACCTTTTTTCCGTGTTGCTTAAACTTATGTCGATTTAACACGGCTGTCTGTTAATTTTTAGTTACATTCTCCCTTTTTTTTGCGAACCCAAACGATGTCAATTTTTTTTCTTTTCTTATTTATTTGATTTTATTCTATCTTTTTCTTTTTCATTTTCTTTTTCTTTCCCTTTATTTTTATTTTTATTTTATTATTTATTTTTTAATTTCTTTGCACACTATTTAAAAAGGAAAAGTAGACTAATTTTTCTCCAGTTTCTGAAAGGTTTTTTCTGTTGCTGAGGTGATGTGTCGTCCCCCGTGGGGATCTTCATATCGAAATGGCCATTCAACATCTTTGAATTAATCCTTTTTTAATATATATATATATATATATATATATATATAAGGAAATAATTGATTTTAATCTGAAAATATTTCTTATTACAATAAATATTATATTCAGTGAGTATATAAAGTTGTGGGGCTTTGGAGCTAAAATGAATAATTGATTTACCCATTCCAAGAAGATTAATGGAGAATGATAATGATGAAGAAACACATAGGGAATTTTAGCAAAACAAGATTAGGAATTTATTCACAAATTTACATGTTCATCAGTAGCACATTTCAGAAAAATAAATCAGAAATTTTCAAAGTCTATAGTTTTAATGAATTGTCATGTAGAGGAAATGTTCATATAACAGAACAAATGATCAGACACAAAATAATTTTAAAAAGGCTTAAAACAAAGTTAAGAGAGTTCATCACAGAAGGGTTATGCACTTGCATACATTTGAGGTAGATGAAGAGAAATAGTTTGAAAAACTTAGCTTTCTTAGATTGTTGAAACAAGATTCTTTGAAGTGCCACATATTTAGTTAAAAACTGATAATATAATTTCCAAAGCAAAACCATTCACATGACTTCAGACACTTTTCTTTTATCCATTTAATTTTTATCATTTTATAACAAAAGGAACTTTGCATAGGTTTACTACTTTCTTTTCTTTCTTATTCTTGGCTCAACAGTTGATTTCTGTGGAGACAAGGCTTTCATTGGTCCAAAAGCAATTTCACATGGGCTTGTGAATTCCTTTCCATCTTTTTTCTCAATCCTTCAAATTTTAAGTGAGTGGAATTGTCATTATTTCACATTAAATAAAGATGTCTACACCGACAAATGTGCAAGAATTTTTACTGCAACATTTTGAAAACATTTTCTATTAATTATTTTGTCCAAAATAAGGCAATAATACCACAAAGAAGCAATAGGTTACTGGGAGGGAAGATATTACAGAAGACTTTCATGAGGAAAAAGGATAGTAAAAGAACAGGAGTCAGGAAGAAAGAAAGTGACAATTGACGTTGCATTTCATTTTTGAATATTGTAGGTGGCAGGGAAACAAGAAACCAGAAGAGAATTCCACAGGTGAGAAGTGTAACAAAAAATAATTATTAGAATAGAACGTATGTTTACATCTAGCTATTTCAACAGTAAAACAATGATACCTAGTTGCCAATTTAATAGTACACTTAAATTCATACTAGATCAGTAAACATGAAAAGAATGAGATAGAACAGTACAGTGATCATCTCTACAGATAGATTTTTTTTTTTTTTTATAATCATATCACTCCAAGCAAGGCAGTTCACTGCCTCTGTTGTGCAGGGGGTTACATAAGAGGAAAGTTATGAGAAAGAGTGACAGATTATAGGAGTTGTCAGAAAATGGGTAAGAGATGGATAAGAATACTGATGAGAGTGGAGTGGACGGAGAAAAAGCATGATAAAGAGGATGCAAGTTAGTGAGATAGGAGATGACTATTGGCTTTACATTTAAATTCTTGGAGATTGTAGCTGTCGGGGAAGCAAGTAAACAGAAGAGAATTCCACAGGTGGGAAGTGTGAGAAAAGAAGCTGCTGGAATAGAATTTGCGGTTACATTTCACAGTAAAAGAGTGGTACCTAGTTGCTAACCTTGTGGCTTGAGTAAATTTATATATAGAAGCACCTGTGAGCTAAGTTCATTGGAGCAAAACCCATGAAAGTATTTGTAGAAGACACAGGGAAGCCTCTCACTGGCTTCCCTGTGTCTTCTACAAATACTGTATCTGAGTGACTATATCTGAGCTGCCAAGTTGGTATTGATCACATTACAGATACTCTGTTAGATTTTGTCAAGGACCCCTAAATAGATAACAAGAGCACCCAACTAGATATGGCAGCAGTATTCAATGCACAGGCAGATGGTAGATTTGTATATGTACAGGATTGTTTCAGATGGGAACGTTTTCCTGGCCCTACACAGAGAACTGGTTTTGTTGATACAAACAGAATAAGACAGACATGAACAGGATGTAATAGATATAAAGAAAATGATATAGATTGATAGACATAAACAAAATCAGATAGATGTGAACAGTGTTATAAACAGCCATGAACCAAATGAGATAGATGTGAATGGAATTAAAGTCAGTTAAGTGCCATACGTGATACATGCTTGGATGATCATGTCTTGAAAAAGACATGACTGACTTGGTAGAAGATTATCCTGCAGCAGGTTGCCATTACTTTCTATGGTAGATTGGTTGTCAACCAAAGCTATAGAACCTAATCTGTCCTATTATTTAACCCATAACTGGAGGGAAGAGATGGATTAATACCTTTCCCAAGGGTATTTGTGTATAAGTGAATGCAAGGAATTCAACTGGAATTTGAACTTGGCTCCATGACTTCTCATTCTGAACTAATATCCACTGCACCACAAATTGAACAGAATGAAACACAAGTGAATAGATACTTCAATCATCTCAATTTTATGAATCCCTTTATAGAGGTATTCCTCCTGAAAAAAAGTCCATAATATGGCTTTAGTTCATCTTTGTTCATTTCATGTGTATAATAGTTTTATAAACAAAGATCTCTTGTCATGCTTATATTTATATTTGATTAATGGATAACTGTTTGTTTAACAAATCATGAATAATTTACATTGTGTGTGCCAATATTTTCATGATTACAGCAGCAGAGACATTTCTGTTTCAGCCTGATGTAAAGGGACCAACATATTTTAATGTTAGGAACAAATATAGAATGAAGAAATAATGGTTTGACAATTATTTTTGAAAAAGAAATGCAAATCAAACATCTAAATAAGATCCAATCGAGGTGAGCAGAAAACAAAGACAAAAATCAAAGAAAAATTAGTCTAAAGCAAAGATAGTCTAAACTATTGCCCGGTTCACACTCCACCCACGTCTATTGAACAGGTGAAGAGGCTCATCCCTTGTCCCCTGTTTAGGATGTGGTTTCCGGTTTTCTCTTTTCCAATCTTTTCACTCTTACATAGCCCCCTGTGCATCAGTGGTGTTATCGCCTTGCTCGGGGTGATATGATTAAAAAAAAAAACATACAGTGATTAAAATACCTTGTCTCACAAAATTTGGGCAAGATTAATTAAAATGTCTTACTGAATATACAATAACAGTTTAGCATAGCTGAACAGCTATGTCGTATCAATCGACTTATATGATAGTGAATGTGGGACAATTTACTCACAGATGGAGAGGAGACTTAATTCAATAGAGATATATTTATACGAAAGGATGCTGAGAATACTCCAGTGAGTAATTAATTTTTAAGCAAAATGCAAACAAAAATGACATGCTTAGAATCAGAGAGTTGAAATTTCTGTAATGTGTAATAAGGAAAAAAAGCTTAAAGAATATGACACTTGCAGGATTTACTGAAACAAAGGGAAACATTGAATAACCTATATAACAAGCTTATGTACATTGATGGCAGAACAGGGACTGGGATTAAGAGAAAGAGAAAAATATTACTTAGCTCTAGAAAAGATAGGAAGTTCTGGAGAGCCATGATCAGTAATGTTCTGAAGGGAAATTGCAATTAAAAGAGTCTTAGTCTAACATAGGGAGGTCACCAGTGTAGATGAAATTTACAGCAGTCATAATGGCTTATAAGATGAGCTTCATTGTGAATGAATCCACCATAATCTCAATCTAAACTTATTTATAAATGGAACTTTGTGTGTATGTGTACCTATAGACTCTGAAACGGCCAAACTGATTTTCTTGAAAATTTACACAGTTGTACTATAAGCGTCTGCGAGTATTCTTAGCTAGATTTTATGTTGAGGTACCTCCGATAAATATTGAAAATTGAGAATAAAAAAAATCGGGTTATAGAAGAAGTGGTCTGATCTTAATCAAATTTGATACACTCATAGACAAAGACGTAAGAAACATTATTCAGAAATTTCAAGGTTGCAGTTCTTGCAATAGTGCAGAAAATTGATTATATATATATATATATATATATATATATAAAAGGCAAGATGTTTGTGTGTGTGTCTGTTTATCTGCCACTATGTCTGTATTTTTTCAGCCCTTTTATTTTAGTTTTTGCATCGAGTTTGGCTCTAAGTAGGTATAATTGTAGTTCTTAGTCTCAGCCATGATACCATTTACTCAGTGGACTTATTTAGCCTTCAGAATTCAGTTTATGATGTAAAAAACTTATTTGATATTGATACCAGGAAATCAAAATTTGACTTACATCCATTCTTTTTTCTTTCAGTCTACGGTTTTGCTTTAACTGGAAACAACTATTGCTTTTTAGTCTTTCGTGCCAATGTCCAAAGAGTCTGAGCTCCAGGACCATGGATTAGTTTTAAAGCTTTCATTACACCTGAGCAACGCCAGGCTATACTGCTAGTATTTACTAATTTTAAATTAGTCTGACACAAGTCTATAGCTATGGGGACACTCAGTGATGATTAATTTAAATTCGGCAGTAATGACCGACAAAGACAGAAAATAAATTCTGCAGTTTTATTTTTATATTTTACTATCATTAAATATATCGATTATTTATCCATCTAACAACTGGTATTTTTAACTAATGTTATTGATTTTATCACTTGTTGCAGAGCAAGGCATTATGGGTCTGGCATAAAAGTTCTAAATCCTATAAGCTGTAGACATTGGTCACAAACCTAAATCAGTGAATTAGTTCAAGTAGTCTGTAAATCAGGTATTGTATTACTGCCAGTGATATTTTCTCAACTCACAACAAAAATAAGTTATTCTTTTGTCATGGCTAAAAATAAATCATTCAAGTTTCCAAAATAAGGAAATTACTGAATGCCATTATTTACACAATTTACATTGTTCGGACTGGTATCCTTATATTTGTTGCTATATTCATGACATTTCGACTGTTATACACTCCAGCCTTTCTCAGGTGACTGAAATTTCAAACCAAATCTTTTATTTTATCCACTGGAGTAGGTTGTTCTAGTTCCATGTGACATGCATTTCCGGATATCTCAGTATCACATATTTTCCTTTAACTCAACTTTCCAAGTTTTATTTTCGTTCACCTCAATCACCTAAAGAGTTTGGTACAAAATTTCAACCATCTGAAGTAGGCCATAGAAAACAATGGCAGAAAGATTGTGAATATGCCAACAATGAGAACAACAGACCAAACAATGTAAGTAGTGTAAATAGTTACAGTATCTCTTCTCAGAAATATAGACAGATATTGAAGGTGAGTATGGCAATGAAGATGAGGACAACTGTCCGAACAATGTAAATTGTGTAAATAGTTAAAATACCTCATCTCTAAAATATAGACAGATATTAAAAAGCTATTTTTAAGGTTATCAAAAATTTTGTTGTTCATTCTTGGTTCTTGTCTAGACTGGTCACTAATGTAGCCATTTTATGCTCTATAGATTCACTCCCATTCAAATGTTTAGGGAAACCTCTGTCTCCACTAACCTTTGTTAGCAAAATACTCTTGGTAGATGAGCTGATAGCAACAGGACTACACATGTACAAATATTTTCTCTATTGAAACCTTATAAAATGTTAGTCAAATTCTTCTATATCATTCACACTTATAAATTATTTTTAGATGTTTAGAAAGTAATTATGTTTCTATGTTGCCATGAATTAGGAATCAACCAACTAAAGTTCCGTTCACTGTTTGTGTGAAACAATTTTTCTCTCCAGAATCTAACATACCTATCTCTAAGTCTATCATTCACCCATGCTTAAAATGTTGCTGCAACATATGTTCTGGTGCCCCTGCTATTTACTTTGCTCTCCTTGATAAAATCCCAAGAAGAATCAGCAATATTATCAGTTCCAATCTGGCAGCTTCAGTCACTTTCCTGTCACTGTAATGTTCCCACCCTGTGTCTTTTTTATATTTACATTCATAGTATTTGAATGAGTTCTCTTTGATATCTAGACTTTTATTTTTTTATTTAAGCACAGTACTAGACTGGTGACAAGGTCTCATCAATTTACAGTTGAGCTGGTTCAATGTACCTATAAATTCTGTGCTAAAAGTTTCTTTTCTCACACTTCCCACTTCTGGAGCATCATTCCAGCACCATGTTTTTCTGCCATCTTTAATCTCCAAAAGTTTAAATGCAATCTCAATTGCTATCTAATGTCCCCCTGATTACTCTTTTATCTTCCCATTCATTAGTCATGTATCTGTTTCTAATTCTTCCACATTCAGTAACTAGTTGTGTCTTATTGGCTTTACTGCCTTGCTTGGGGTGAATTCAAATAAAAAATAAAAAAAGACCCACTGTTGAATGTTATGAAAGTCTCTAAAATTAGTTTATCATCTCTATCACCTGACAGTGGGTTGTCTATAGTGGATTTCAGAGATTAACCCCATGAAGGATTATAAATTTGAAAATTAACATATTCTCTATTTGAATGGTTGAGCAGTTAACACGCATCAGATCAATTGATGGTTTTCCTTATGTTGTTCAGGGGATGTAGGTTTGAAGAAAATTTCTAAAAAACTATTTTTTATATATATATATATATATATATATATATATATATATATATGTCATCCACAGACAGATCTGTTTCACAACTCATCAGTACGCTTAGACTCCGATTGCTTTTTAACCCAGGATTGAAACCTGACCGAATTGGTGTCAATCGGCGATTCTACCTCTGGGCTATGGGTGTTCGGTGGAAGACGGGAGACCTTTTAGCATGTATATTATCATTATCCGTGCCCAATAGCCAGAGTGCTCTAATTCATTTTACTGAATGAGCGATATATATATATATATATATACTCTGAAAGAATGGTAGACTTAGAAAAACAGTAGCTACTCTGGCGTGTACGCAACGCTCATTCAGTAAAATGAATTAGAGCACTCTGGCTATTGGGCGTGTATAATGATAATATATGTGCTAAAAAGTCTGCCTGCTTCTACCAAACACCCATAGCTCAGAGGTAGAATCACTGACTGATGCCAAATTGGTCGGGTTTCAATCCTGGGCTAAAAAGCAATTGGAGTCTAACCGTACTGATGAGCTGCGATACAGCAAAACAGATCTGTCTGCAGATGACAATATATTGTTTAATTAAAAGCAGAATATCTACTCAAATACAAGTATCTATTAAAACTAATGTTCAAACAAATAAATTAAAATACATCAGTTGTTAATCCATTTCATAAATCTCCAGAACTTTTCATCATATTGTCTGGTTACATTAAGATACACTTTCAGAGCAGAGATGAATATTATGAAAATCAAAAATTTGTGTTCATAAGACTTAATTTGGCTTTGCTTAGACTGTGAAATAATTTATGGTAGAGCAGTTAAGATGCATCAGATCAATTGATGGCTTCCTGTGCTGTTAGGGGTTGCAGGTTCAAGTCCTGCTGAATGAAACATTTTTCTAACAAAATTTCTCAAAAATATCCAGGCAGTTAGATATACATACATAAATATACTGTTTAATTAAAAACAAAATATCTACTCAAATATGAGTATTGATAAAAAATGATACTAAAAAAAAATTTTTTTAATATTCTCCATTGTTTAATGTATGAATACTAAAAGGAAATCTAGTACAGCCACAGGGGCATTTGAAATATTTGCACAGTGTCTGAAGAGGTAGTAAGGGCACATCTCAGTTGTATTGCAGCCATATCTTTCCAGCCTTGATAGAGTTCAAAATTATTTGTGTCATTTTGTGAAGGAAGACTTAACCTTCATGCTCAGACCTAGCATAACAAATCAATCACTATTCTGTTGCTATTGCCATGGCAAATGTTCAGATAAGCTCTATTCTTTAGTTTTTTTGAGCACAGCTAATACATGCCCCTTTCACAGAATCAAATCATTCTCATTTCCTTCATGTTCCAAAGAAAAAGTTTCATTAAGCTTTTTCTCAAAAACTAGCATTTTGAGGCTCATGTCTCAATATTTCCTTGAACACTTCAAATGTGACCTCTTTAAGTCAAAGGTCAATCATTATCTATCTTCACTTCCTACCATATCCTCTTTTATTCATATAACACATCATTCATAAGTACCATTTTAATAGTAATCCCCTACCTTGAGTAGTTCTCAAGCCTTGTATTGAATGAAATTTAGCATTCCTTCTACTTGACACTAAAACGATGTGTTCTATAGTATAGAAGTATGATAGAACACAATACTCTCTGTTTTTATGTAGAATGCAGTGTTTGACTCAAGATTCAACATTGCTATTTCAAATTTATATTTAAAATCTTTTGCATTTATTATGTCCCAAAACTTCATCATTTTTAAACCCCTGAACTAACACTTAGCCAGAGGTGGCAAAATTGATTGCTTCGTTAATTGTTTCTATATTTGTATCTCTGCTGTGTTAATTTTTCTGTTGATTAAACATGGATCCCATTTCCCGCATGTTTGCAGATGGAGGCTTTCTCATTTTGTCTAAAGCATATCCCAAGAGTGAGCAACTGATCTGTCATGTTGCTGAATAGTGAATGCCTGCAGCAGTGTAGGAGTTAACAGAAAGGAAATTAATTTGATTTCTAACATCATGGCAGAATGAATTCAATGGAGTCACTCTGTAATGCTATGTCTGACAACTCCAAGGTTTTGTAAAATGCTCAAAAAGGCAAATCTTGTTTAGCAATAAAAATGATAAATATTTAACAGTAGAGTGAATTTAAAACTGGAAATGAGGCAGTTTACTTGTAAAGATTCCCATTTCTTGACAATAAATGTGTGTCAAACTTTTGTGATAAATCAGTCAATGAAAAGTGCTTTTTTAAACATTAAGATCATTTTGTACTTATAGATAGTATTTTCTGTAACTTTGTGATGAGTCATTAACAATCCAATAACTGTTCATACAACCAAATTCAACCATTTTGGTGCCTTTTTGCCAAAAGGTTTAAGCTGATTTATTGTACAGAATATGTTAATCTATAATCATCTGCATTGCACACATTGCTAAGAACTATAGTGGCAATAGAAGGCTGACAAGGAGAATTCGATACTTAAATTGCGGGTGCATTGGCCATTGGCTGGGAGGAATGTCTTTGAACTTTCCACTCCTAGGGTCAGTAAGTAGTTTTGAGACAGGGACAAAGGAAAAGGGAGGTGGGTGATGAGCATAGTAAGTCTTGACTTGGTCAAGAAAGATACTAATTACTCTCGTCTGTCTCAAGTCAGTCTGTGTGGGTGCCTCGGTCTGTCTGTCTTTGCTTATTGTATCGGCTTTTTATATCTTCTTTTTGGATCACAGCGGATCATTTGGGAATTCACATCCGTATTTGATTCTGGGCTTCCCATTGGCCAATAAATAAAATTCGCGTAGGCTCGTGAACTGGAATTAATTTTTCATTTTTCAACCAGAACATCTGTGCAATTCCGGCTGCGTACCCACGACTTTTGGTCATTTGCTTTTTGGTTGTGAGAGTGCGAACATCCAGTCCCTCGCTATGCTCCATATCACCACAGAACCAACATGGAATTACTTGTGTTATACATATTTCTGTGAATGGGTTGGTCTGATCAGCATAGGAGCATGTGTTACACATATCTGTAAATTGGTGGGTCTAACCAGCAAAGAAACATATGTATTATGAACATTCCTCTGAATGGGTTAGTATAATTAATATATTTGCCTTTATATCTTTTGTTTGCTAACTCTTTTTTTATTTTCACTACCAAGAAAAAAAGCCACTATTTGCATGGCATATGTTCATATGAACTTAATACATTAGTTCCATTTATGTGCATCTATCCTTGGGAAAAGTATGAATGCATTTTCTCTCCCAGTTATCCGTTACATAGTAGGACTTGTATCTGTATAAAACCATTGTTATTCTCAAATAAATTATAATGCAATACATATGTCTGTATACAAACTATATATATGTATATATTTTCTAAACATATACTGTTAAATATAAGAGACAATGAATGTCTATTATGTTTAATCATGAGCCGTTCTAAATGTTGTATTTTGGCTTTAATTTCAGTTGAAAATAAAGACAAAAATTCTCCAACATTTGGATAAGTTTTTATTAATTTAGTTCTAAGAATTTTTATTAATTTGTTGGAGAATTTTTGTCTTTATTTTCAACTGAAATTAAAGCCAAAATACAACATTTAGAACAGCTCATGATTAAACATAATAGACATTCATTGCTGCCTGAATACACTAAATATATATATATATACACACACACACACACAGTGTGTGTGTGTGTGTGTGTGTGTGTGTATATATATATATATATATATATATATATATATATATATATGGTGTATTGAAGCAGCAGATAATTTTGTAAACATATATTGTTAAATATAACAGACAATGAATGTCTATGTTTAATCATGAGCCGTTCTAAACATCATATTTTGGCTTTAATTTCTGGTGAAAATAAAGACAAAAATTGTCCAACATTTGGATATTTTTTATTATGCTGGTTCTCAGCTTTCGGCTCACATGAGCCATCTTCAGAGAGGTTAAAGGGATGCTAACATAAAAACACCCACCATCAAAGATGATTTTATTTTGTGTTGACATAAGACATTGCTAAGCAATGATAATAGTCACCGAATAGCAGATGCAGGTTGTAAATTTGTAATGCAGTTCTATGACATCACACCACATGAGAGACCGGAATGTTAACAGAACCATGTGTCTAAATGCAATGTAATGTGCTATGACCAGATTAAAATGCAATTTTTATCAAGTGTGTGTTATTTTGATTTAATGTAGCTGGCCTCCAGTATCTGAAGGTTCTTTTTACTGTGTGTATGAGTGAGTATTTTTGTGTTATTGACGAAAATCTGTCAGTTTACATGCCCATTCAGAGATTGTATCTTTGGTACTAATAATATACCCACTACATATATTGGTTTTACTACAACCACACTCTCCCGCAGACTTACCTGTCACATTTCTGATCAGAGTTCAATTAAACAACATTTCTTAGACAAACATAACCATGTAGGTAATATTAGAGTCCAGATGGGGTTTTTCAGCAGCAACCTTCTTAATTCAGTGCCGCACTACTTCCTCAAGGTACTTGTTGTAAGCCTATGTTGAGTATAAGGCCCTGTGGGAAGATGAATGCAGCTATAATCACTAGTGATCACTCCAAAGACCTTCATAATAACCATTACACTCACCCAATCCAAATTCCCTGCATTGACCTCAGATTTATACCCAGACACTCTGAAATGTTTGTATTGGAGATTCCAGCATGAATTCCAAACAGTAAAGCATGTCATTTCCAAATTTATAGAGGAGTGTTATGATACTCTTTCTCCTAGATGGTGCCCAACTGACCCTACTATACCGTGGCATTGACAAAATCCAAAACAAATAGCACATATGCGTTACATTAAAAATATAAAATGGTGATTGTGTGTGCGTGTGTATATCCATACATATACACACACAATAATATGTACACGTGTAAATTATTTTTGTCAGATTTACATATATGTCTGTATTATATATGTATGTAAATTATTTTTATCAGACTTATAAACAAATCAGTATTTATATATATATATATATATATATATATATATTCACTTCTACATCAATGTAATTGATTTTGCAGAAAAAAATTAAATAAAGCTTATTAGAGTTTAAAAATCTCTGCCGATATCTTCATGTATACGTAAATGTTTTTGAATATCTATTAACACACACACACACACACACACACTTGTGTGTGCATGACCTTTGATATTTCATTGTGTTCATTAATTAATGCTACCAACTGAGTCTGGGCAAAATGACATTGTTGCTTCTGAGGTGGAATTGCATCTGTCTTCCACCCACTTGCTTTTATAGCAGCTGCTTCACCAACCACATACCGTCATCAGTTGCTTCTTCGATCACTACCAGGCATAGTCCATTTCCCCACTCACTACCCTTTGCCTGCCTTTAGTTCACCACTGTTGCTAAATACTCTTCCACTCGCAACCTTTCTATCTCTCACTCATTTTCTCCATCTCCCTCTATTCTGGCTATTCAAATACTACTTCTCTTTCTAGTACTGCTGTTATACCTACTGCCACCTCTGCTGTCATCCTTCATCGAGTGGTTGCTGTTTCCACTATGGCTGTTGTCATACTCAAAGCTTAGCTAGCCTTTCCTTGCATAACTGATGAGGAAGACAAGATAGCAACTTAACTCTGTACCTTATTAAGTCTGTTCTTTCTTCTGTTTAAATTCAAAGTATACAATATATTTACGTTTACACTCTGTACATAAGAAACTTAAAAAAAACATTTTCTTTTCTGTTGTTGTACACAACTAATTTACTTAATAGAATAATATTTTTATGCATCAGTAAACTATCACTTCCCATTCAAAATTTCTTATATTGCTGCACTGGAATCTGCAACATATATTAAGTGTTTTACAGGTTTATATTTGCTCTTTCAAAAAATATTTCTATTTGTGTTGGTTATGCAAATCAATGGCTAGCAAGCAATAGTCTCACATCCAATTACTAGTTCAATTCTTACTGGATCCTTTACTGCCCCTGTATATTTCCTTCTGCCCTATTAAGCTACCTTAGAAAATATTGTTCAGTAAAGTAATAATTGACTAGGTTACTAAGCTCAACCCTCACTGAGTGTTCTTCATGTCTCCTTGTGCCATATAACACTATCTTTAGAAAATACTTTTTACTGAGTACTTTTCAATTACTAGTTACTTTAATTAATAATTACTTACTTTTCTCTTACTAGTTACCTGGATGTGCAGTTAGTGTAATGGTTAGTGACTCAGAAACAGAAACCAGATAGTGGCTTTCAAATTCCTGTCAAGTTCATTACATTGGATGTACATTGTGGTGTAATGGATAGCAGCCTGAAATGAGAAGTCAAAGAGCCAAGTTCAAATTCTAGTCAAATTTTTAAAATTCACTTATGCACAAATACCCTTGAGAAAGGTATTAATCCATCTCTTCTTCCTTCAGCTACGGGTTGAATAACTGGACAGATTGGGTTCTATAGCCTTGGTTGGCAACAGGTCTACTGCAGAAAGTAATGGCAGTCTACAGCAGGAAAATCTTCTGCCTAATCAGTTATGGATCAAAAAAGAAATGATTACCAAGTATCACATGTGGTAATTACTCACTACATTCACTTTCACACAAATACACTTTGGAAAGACAGGAATCCATTTCTTCTTCTTCTTCATATATTGATTAAATAGCAGAGTAGACTGGGTTTTCTTGTGTTGAAGTAGCAACCAGTGTAGTGGAAGGAAATTCAAAACCAGCCAAAAGAGGGGTGGGCTCTTTAGACTATTTTACCTTAGACACCTTCATAGCTGCTAAGGCTGCAGTACAAGTGGTGTCCCATGACTAATGGGTTATGGAACTAATGGCCTAGCTAGTTAGAACCTTAGTCAGTTGCTGTTGTAGTGAGTTAACTCCTTATTGAAGATCCTACACATGTGTCCTTGTGCCATACTAAGTTAGAAAATACCTTTTATTGAGCAATATTTAGCAATCTAGCCTATTACTACCATAGTGAGTTCAATCTTCACTTGGTACCCTACATTTGTGACATACTAATCTCATCTTAAAAAACACTTTATTTGGTACTTTACGATGCAGTAATATTTAGTAACCAATTTGATTACTACTGTAGTGAGTCGAGTCCTCACTGTGTTTTACACATGCTTGTGACTTGGTTAGTAAAAGGTATTTACTAAACTAATTCAATGTATTTAGTAAACAAGATTTACAAACTCTTACTAATGTAGTGAGTTTAATCCACCTTAGATGCTTCAAAACTATGGCCTTGTGCCATATTAATCTAAGTAAATACTTAAAACACAACATTAAATATGCTATTTTTTTTACACTACATCTCATTCAGTACATAGCTGAGATTCCATGGAATAATCTCAACTGCACTATGAAAAAATTCTTGAATATTAATTTTTTTTTTTAACTTTATCTTTAACTTTTAACTTCAACAGTGGATGTGCGTTGTGGTCCAGTGAATATCGGCTCGGAACGAGAAATTGGGGAGCTGAGTTCGAATTCCAGTTGAATTCATTGCATTCACTTACACGCAAATACCCTTGGGAAAGGTATTAATCCGTCTCTTCCTTCCAGTTATGGGTTAAATAGCAGGACAGATTGGGTTCTATAGCCTTGGCTGGCAACCAGTCTACCACAGAAAGCAATGGCAACCTACTGTGAGATAATCTTCTGCCCAGTCAGCCATGTCTCTTTCGAGACATGATCACCCAAGCGTGTATCACGTATGGCACTTAACTGACTTAACTGACTGAAAAGTAAAATGTACAAAAATACAAAAAAAAAATAACTTTTATAGTTTTGTGTTACTATTTCTCGTCTGGCTTATTAGTGAAGATTATTAATTTAACAGTTTCTTTTTTTGCGTGTGTTGGCAATTGTGATAAGAAAATATTTTTCTCCCTCAAATTTTCAATATAAAATAAAATTTATCTGGCATGATATAACAAACTTTTAGTTTGTAAATTCTGCATTTCTATCAGGATTTATCAAAAGTCATTTTGTATTTTACAGAGCTTTCCCATAAAGTGTATTTCATTTATTTAAAGACTACCTCTGACTTTACTATTAACATTATTGCTATTATATATTAGGGTGTATCAAAAGTATTTTTTTTTTTTTAGACCTTTACTCTGAACCTTATTTCATCTACACAGCTAAAACTTGATAACACCTGAATGGAGTATATGATTGTTAATTATTAAAATATGATTAAAAATGTAAAAAATGTTAAAATATAGAAAAAAAAATGACATATAAAAATGAATAATTCATGAGTTGAATATTATTATCATCATCAGAGTTGAATTTGGGGTTTTGTAAGTATTTTCTTGTCAATTTGTTAGTGCAAGTTATATGCCAGAGGTGCTATAAAACTGATAAAATTAAAATGCAAAAATTTAACTGAATGTAGTATAGAATTTTACCACTAGCCTTTGAGAGTAGCATCCTAACAGCCCAGATTTTCAAGTAAGTGTTGGCTGAGTCATATGCAGACTGAGTTGTCCTTGAAGGTTGTTTTAATCTTATACTGGCAAGAACATGCTGACCAATTCGGGTCTGTCATCTCTGGTTGGTCAGTTCCATGTCTTCAGCATCAAACAGACATTTCAACTTTATATATATATATATATATATATATGTGAGAGAGAGAGTGAGTGAGTGTGAGTGTGTGTGTGTGTGTGTGTGTGTGTGTGATAGTAGGCTAAAAAGTTCTCAGCCTTACCAAGAAAGCCTTTCAATAAATCTTTACATTTGGTCATTTGCAACAAGAAATTTTAATCTTTGTCTGGATTTCTTGGATGAGGTGTTATCATTACTTACACTATTTATATTCAGACTATTGTCTTCATCTTTGTTGTTGTCATCACTGCATTTCAGCTTAAAATAAAGGGTTCAGTTCATATTTCCCTAGAGGTTACTCTGTACACCTGAGGAAGGCTTGAGTACACAATGACTGAAATGTGATAACAATAACAAAGATTAGTTCAATAGTCTGAATATAAGTAGCATAAATAAGAAACTTTAAATATCTCATATTATGGATAAATAATGGATAAGGGAAGTGAACTCAGCCTTTTGGTGAGTTTCTCATATAAAGCACAAACCCTGTTTTCTGTTAGATTTTGGTCAACAATATTTTGCCAATCCAACTGTAAAACAATAAAATGTTGCAAAAACTCTTCACATCAAAGATTCGCTATCAATAAAATTTATTTTAATCAAAACACATATCTTCAAACCGTAAAGTCATTTTAGTCACATGATGCTAAAATCTATTTTATAGCAATAGTATGTAAACACGCATTTATTTCAAACGTCAGAACATTAAAAATACAATACTGGCTATCACTTTTATTCATTGAAAACAAAGCAAAAAAAGAAAAAGTTACCAACAAACATTGAAAATATCTGAAATATAATACAAAATTTTGGCAAATTCCTTTACATATTTCAACCTGCCATTAAATAACTCTTTCAAAACCAAGAAAAAAATCCTGCAAAAACTGTCTCTTCTATTTCATAAAATATTTTTAAATGAAGGATTGCTGTTTAAATATACTGTTTAATATATAGGGTGCTTCAAAAGGAGGTGGATAGTAGGTGGAATAGATTTGTGCATCAGTCCCACCAAGATGAAGGTACTTTATGTTATTCAAGAGCAGTCTGTGAGTATTTTGAGGAAACATTTCCTGAGAAGTGGATAAATTGAGGAAGATTAATTGATGGACGAGCATGTTCACCTGATGTGACCTCAATGAATTTCTTACTGTCTACCTACTTTTGGATCACTCTATATTTTTAGGCACATTTATGCACACACATAGGTATTGTACGGACATATTTATATTCATTTGCACATATAGGTTTATAATTATGCATGTCTACACACACACACAATTCAGTCAGTTAAGTGCCATACGTGAAACACGCTTGGGCGATCATGTCTCGAAAGAGACATGACTGACTGGGCAGAAGATTATCCCACAATAGGTTGCCATTGCTTTCTGTGGTAGACTGGTTGCCAGCCAAGGCTATAGAACCCAATCTGTCCTGTTATTTAACCCATAACTGGAAGGAAGAGACGGATTAATACCTTTCCCAAGGGTATTTGCGTGTAAGTGAATGCAATGAATTCAACTGGAATTCGAACTCGGCTCCCCAATTTCTCATTCCGAGCTGATATCCACTGGACCACAACGCACATACACACAACTGCATACAGCTAAAAATTCTGATCAAATTACACACCTTAAAAACAAATTTGAAAGTCACTCCATTCTCAAATTTACATTAGAACTTGATAATAAAATCCCATTCCTTGATGTATTTATTGATTCCAGCACACATAAATTTACTACTTCTCTATATAGCAAAGCAACTAGCATTAACTTGTATCTTCTTAATTATAATAGTAAATGCCCCCAAAGATATGATACCCATTATAAAAAAAAATTTAATCCAAAGCTTACAAATGATATCTTCTTCCAAAGCCATATTCTATAAAGAATTACATAACATTAAACAAACACTTGTTAACAATGGATTTCCTCACTCTGTCATTGATCAACAAATTAAAATGTATCTCAATAAACCTAATAATACCTCTAACAATATTGATAATAATAATAGCGGATGTCAAAATAAACATAACACTAACTTATATTCTTGTAATCAAATGCATAATAATTACAAACATGATGAAACAACACTCAAACACATAATAGGTAGAAAATGTTAAGCCAATTAATAATAATAAACAAATTAAGCTCATCATATATTATAAAAATGTAAAACAACTGACCTAATGGTCTCTAATAACCCTACAAACACACAACTAAATCCTCTACAGAAAACCAATGTAGTGTATCAATTTACATGCCCATTCAGAGATTCTATCACTGACACTAATAATGAATACACTACATATATTGATTTTACTACAACCATGCTCTCCTGTAGACTTGTCACCTTTCTGATCATAGTTCAATTAAACAACATTTCTTAGAAAAACATAGCCATGTATGTAATATTAAACAGATTTTAGTTGATAACACAATAATACTCACATATATACACAGTAAAAAAAAACCTTTAGATATTGGCAGCTATCTACATTAAATTAAAACAACCCAGACTCAATGAAATCCCATTTCAATCTGGTCACAACATGTTGCATTGAATTTAGACATATGGTTCTGTTAAAATTTTGGTCTCTCACGTAGTGTGACGTCATAAAACTGTATTACTAATTTACAACCAGCATCTGCTATTTGGTAACTGTTATTGTCACATAGCAATGTTTTATGTTAACACAAGAGAATCTCATCTTTGATGGCAGATGTCTTTATGTTAATGTCCATGTAACCTCTCTGAAGATGGCTCATGTGAGCCAAAAGCTTAGAATCAGTATGATAAAAAAAATATCCAAATGTTGGACAATTTTTATCTTTATTTTCACTAGAAATGAAAGCCAAAATACTATGTTTAGAACAGCTCGTGACTAAACATAATAGACATTAATTGTCTGTTATATTTAACAATATATATTTAGATACACACTACCAGCCATAATTATTAGGTAACCCCAGTGTTTTAAAAAAATGATGTATTTCATACTATTTTTTAGTATTTATTGCCAAATGAATAAATGTAGATGAAAACAGATTGGTTCTTTTGTTAATACTGCACAATAACATGTGCATCAAATGAATTTATAAATATTTAATAATTACCTATATTGCAGTCTCATCAATAAAAGAATGAAAACAAATTAGGGTGATTCGGATGAGTGCATTTTTGCTTCCTTGCCTTGTAAAATTTTGCAAAGTAATAATAACAAAAGAACCATTCTAGTTTCATTTAGAATTATCCACTTGGCAATAAATACTGAAAATAGTATGAAATATATCATTTCTTTTAAAAAACTGGGGTGGCCTAATAATTATAGCCAGTAGTGTATGTGTGTGTGTGTGTGTGTGTTTTTAAGGACACACACATATACAGGGTCATCCCCATTTTATATTTTTAATTTTATGCTTGTGCATTGTTTTTGATTTTGTTGACAGAATAGTATAGCAGGGTCAGTGGGGCACCATGAATATAAAAACAAGCACTATGATGCAATTCCCTTCACCAGAAATTTGTAAACGGCATGCTGTACTGATTAACATTCATCTGGAAGCTCTAATACAAACATTTCAGAGTGTTTGGTTGTCAATCAGAGGACAAAGCAGAGGATTCAGAAAGAGGTGGATGCTATATCTAGTTATCATGGTGTTTGGAGTGATCACTAGTGATGGCAACATTATGCCTTCATTCATCTTACCATAGAGCTTCAGACTCAACACAGAAGCCTGCATCAATTGCCTTGGGTAGTGCTGCCATGGGTCAAGAAGATGGAAGACCCAATGTCTGGCAACAAGACTCTGCACCATGTCAAATGATTTCTTCAACCACATAATCCCTTGTATCTGCCCACCTAACCCCCCGTAGATTGCAACCTTCTTGATTACCATGTGAGTTGTGCTGTTGAGCAACAGATCAATAAAACTCCTTTTAACACCAAAGATGAACTGAAAGCAAGGATTATAATAGCATTCACTGACAAACAAGGAGACCATCAAGAAGAGATGCAGGAGATTCCAAAGTCATCTGGAGCAGCGAGTCCTCTGACTGGGAGGTTTAGAGGTGCATGGAACCACCTCTTGAGTCCTTCAAACATTTCTCAAAGCCAAAGTTGCATCAGCAAAAGCATATGCTGACTGTCTGGAGGTCTGCAATTGGTGTTATTCATTACAGGCTTCTGGAAACCAGTCAAAGCATTAATACAGAGCTTTACTTCAACATAATTCTTAATTGGTATTTTATATTAATTAGATAAAGTCTTTGGATTATCTTTTCCATCTTTACGCGTCAGCGTATGTGTGTGTGCGTATAGACACTATATATATATATATATATATATATATATATATGGCCATTGAGTACTTGATAGCAAGCTAGTTTCTCAGATCATTATTACTATAGTGAGACTGATTTTCACTGGGTGCTGTATAGCTTTGCTGGTCTAAGTTAATCTTAGTTAATTACTTTGTGTATACAGTCAGTTAAAGTGCCATACGTGATACATGCTTGGGCGATCATGTCTCTCTCGAGGCATGACTGACTGGGCAGAAGATTATCCCACAGTAGGCTGCCATTGCTTTCTGTGGTAGACTGGTTGCCGACCAAGGCTATAGAACCCAATCTGTCCTGCTATTTAACCCATAACTGGAAGGAAGAGACGGATTACTACCTTTCCCAAGGGTATTTGCGCGTAAGTGAATACAATGGATTCAACTGGAATTCGAACTCGGCTCTCCGGTTTCTCGTTCCGAGCCGATATCCACTGTACCACAACGCACATCCTTGTGTATACAAATGTTTGTATATTAAAGAGAAAGAGAACATGGGATATAATTTTTTTTTTAAAAATCCTCTTAATACATTAATGACTTCTCCATAAAAAATCCTCTTAATACATTAATGACTTCTCCATAAATAGGTTGGTTGAAATTATTGCCCCGTTGTAATTAAAAAGAACACAATAAATTGGGAAAAAAGAAGACATCAGTTTGATGGAAGAGAATATGAGTTAATTATAGGCTTATGAAAAGTTGCTGTTAATTATAGGCATATAACACATTAATGCCTGTTATCAGTTTTTATACTCTGGATTTCAGATAAAAACATGTAAAATTTTTACTTTTCAATATTATAATTTATAATTATAGTTTAGATATATAATATGTAAAGGTTGCCTGTTGGTATCTATTACAGGTGTGTGTATATTCACATATAAACAATAAATGTAGAAACAACAAAAACTACTATTTATTAACCATTTATTCATTTTTTTAGATTTTTTATGGTAACTACAGGAAACGAAAGTTCTTAAGGTATGTTTGTTTTCTTTTCTGGCTCCAGAAATAAGTTAGGGTAATTAAGGATAAGAATGTTTAAAATGGTCATGTTCATGAGTTAGAATGACCAAATTCCTTCATGAGTGGAGCTGCAACACTAAGTCTGTATGCTATGCATTGGAAAATGAAACAGGAATGATTCTGTTTTTTCCAAAAGTGAGATCATAAAATTGCATCAATGAGCAAAACCCCTGTCTTATTTCTTTATCACTTGCATCACAGGAACTTCTTATTTTATTTTTAGTTCTATTTTATTATTTTGTTTTCTCACAATGAAAACTGGTGTTTGTGTAAGTTCATGTCAGGTGGCTATGGGTTAATATCTGATTTTTTGTTAGAATACCAGATTTTCTTTTTTAATATTAATCATCATCATTGTTTAACATCCGTTTCCATGCTAGCATGGGTTGAACAGGGTTTTCTTGACGGCTTCATAATTGAACCATCATGAAAATATTGGAGTGAGATTTACAGCTGTATGCCCTTACTACCACTAACCAGTATTAGAAACTGGAAGTGTTTTTTTTTTATTGAGACACAATCTCTACAAAGATTATCTACCAAGGTTAGAGAGTTCAGTCTACCCTATTTTACACAGAGTAGATGTAGAGATTTTTATTTTGGAGATTTCCTTCCTAGACAAGTTGCTATCCAAAGCTAAAGACACTTTCCCAACCAAACCTTTTCTTGGAAACAATAGCAATTAAGACGTGATTCTATGCTTCTTTAAACCTCCCGATCAGAGGACTCACTGCTGGATGTAGCTTATCTTCATACTCAGGATTGGATTTAAATTTTATGACGAGCATTAATGAGTTAAAAATTTTATGCTAAAAACAATGAAGATAAAAATCTTAGCTGTCGTGTTTCTTGGTTCATAAAAACGACTTTTCTTTATTTGCCAATATTGCATATAATGCTAAAAGCAACAACTTCTGCTTCTTTACGTCTGTTTCCTTTGTCTTTATGCTTGATTTGCCTTTTATTAAGTGGCAGGAAGACAGCAAACTGATGGCAAAATGAAATGAAAAAAAAATTTTTAAAAGAGAAAAAAAACAGTGAGCAGCCAAAGGAAAAAAAAAAATGAAAAATTGCATTAAGATAAGAAAGAAAATATAGATGAAACTATTGCTGGTTTCTGGTCAAAAACAGAAAAATGCATGAAATTACAAAAAAAAATTCTCTTAGAATAATCTAATAATAAATCTATTAAAATATTTTGGATTATATAAAAATCATAATATCTTTATAATTATATTAATACAAAATCGAATCTAGCATATAATGAAAAGTGAAATATCGTAATCTTCATCTTAATGGTAAAGGTAAAATTAGACATCTTTGTACAGGAAACATTCAGCGTCCATTGACTGAACAGTTAATACACCTTTTAAGCAATTAAATCTAAACAAAATATTAGATTAATGCAAAATATTCCAGCAATATCTTTTGCACAATGCCAGATAGACATCACTTTACTCTCATCTTTATTGCTAATGTAATCATTAAACGGTTGTAGATCCTTTATGCAGATAGAATTTAATGAATTTCTGTAAATAAACATGGTTTCAATATTTAAACATTTTTCTTTCTCTTCCTAGTCAATACTGAAGTCATTTCTGAATAAGATGATCCTGTGTTATGAAAAGAAAACTAACGTTAATATTTAGGGTGTTACATAATTAACCTTGTGTTCACCAATAGAATTGTAAACAAATTATTTTGTTTCCAACAATGCAAAGAATGAACAAGAAAATGAAGATTATATAAGGTAAATAACAACAGTAAACTTTTATGAATCAACAGTCAAATAAAAACCATACACAAATGGGTACTTACAAAAACATATCAAAAATGTTCTATGGAATATTGTTTAGTATTCAAAGTTTGGCTTTAACTGATATATAAGGTTGTCTAAAATGTAATCGAACTGGTGTCAGAAACAATTTATTTCAATTTCAACCAACAAACTACATGGTTTCACATTCAAATAATCCCCCCTGAGTCTAATGGACTTATTCATCGCTCTCAACCACGCTTCTGTGTACTACTGGAAGGATTCTTCTTTAATTCTCCTCAGCTTTCTCTCATTATGGCACTCTTGATGGCTTCTACATCTTCAAAATGAGTCCCCCTCGACAATCTCTTTGAGTTTGGGGAAAAGAAGAAAGTCATATGGAACAAGATTGGGTAAATAGAGAGGTTGTTTCAATACAGCAAAGCAGCCACAATTTGTCCTAACACAACTTATATGTGAAGAAAATGCAATGGTTGCAGAAAGCTAAGATTACAGCTATATTTTTCCAAGATATGTTCGATGATAACAGTTTACTTATTCTTCTTTCACCCATAGCTCACAAAGCATGGCACACCGAGTCTCATTACTTTTCAGACCATACCTTTACACAAAAAAACTTCCATCCACAGGAATTTTTGTCACTGGAATTCTTTAATCTTCTCTCTTTATAACCATTCACTGCAAACCCTAGAAATGAATGCACACAGAAATCTTTGTAGATCAGTCTTTGAAATTCTCAAACCCACCCAATAACCAGAGTATATTCAAAGGGACTTAAATCACCTTTTTATTTACATATTAAAGCACAAAATGAAATTTAATAGATTGTCATAATCATGCTTATACATATATTAAATCAGTACCGCATATATGGCTGTTGATTAAATCTGTATAAAAGTGTATTTGTTCCTATATATTCTTCATATCAATAGACACCAGAAAAAATCTGGAGGGCATAATGACTGGAACATAAAATTGTTGACAGTAACAGCAAAAATCAGGACATTAGTATGACTGTAAATAGTATAAATACATAATAACATTATTTACACTATTTACATTCCAACTATTGTCCTCATCTTTGTTGTTGTTATCCAAACATTTCAGCCATTGTGCCCTCCAATCTTCATCAAGTTTATAAATCAATTTGGATAACCCAAAGGGAATTCTGAACAAAACCCTTTATTTAATGTACAGGAGTAGACTGTTCACTGTCCATGTCTAGGGATATCTCATCTAGTTCTTATTTTAGTACTGCTCAGTTATCGCTCACCTTGTTTCCACTGAGTTCAAGTGCACACTGCCTGGCATAGAGACTGAATTCAGAATTATTGTCACCAAATTCACAAATCAATACTTTAATCAACTAGACAATTGATAAATTTCTGTGGAAAACTTGGAGCCTTAAAATTAACTTGCCTGCCTGCTGATGAAATTATGTGATATGTATAGCAGATTTGATTTTAAAATTTAGATGTTTAAAATTTGATTTTTCAATCAAGAATTGAATATTTTACCTTGGAATTATGCTTCTGAGTATTAACTTTGGTAGTGCCCATTCAGAAACTTTTTATGATTACATGTTGGTTGATATTTTATTATTGTTTGAAGTCAAGATTTATTTTCCCAGTATTCACCCTCTTTCTGATTTACATAAATGATCTGCTAAATAACATGCTCCAATCATTTGGCAACATCTATGTCAATGATAGGACAATATACCTGGACACTTCTAAAACTGTTGATGATCAGAGACTTGATATCTCTTCCAATCTAACACTAACTTCCCAGTGGGGAAAAAAAAATGGCTGTTTCCATTCAATGCCTTGAAAACCAAACTAGTTATATTCCATCACTGCCAATCAGTCCTTGAACTACCATCAGTCACAATGAATGGATGTTCCCTCAAGCAGGCACCGTGACAAGAAAATATTGGGCCTCAAATTTACACCCAAACTCAAGTGGAATTTTTATATACAACCCATTACTAAAGATGCAAGTAAAAGGATCAGCTTCCTGTATTGCTCCTGTAAATACCTGATTGCTCATATTATTGCTCCAGTAAATACCTGATTCCTCATATTATCCTATAACTTTATAAGAGCCAGATCTGGCCAAAAACAGAATATTGTTGCCACATTTGGGTGGAAGCTTCCCAGTCTTTATTTTAAAGTCTTGATAAAGTTCAAAAGTGTTTCTAAGTCCTTGTTGGAGGAAAAATTATTTTCTCTCCTCCAACCTTTCTCTCACAGGCAGGATGAGTCAAATTTCTCACTGGTTTATCACCACTTTCACCAAGTGCTCAAATGAACTATATTTCTTGGTTCTGTCAGGCTTAAGCTTCATAACAAGGACCAGCCACGCCACTTATGCATAGCAGCAAACTATGCACATTTCCTCTATATTCCATCAGCAAGAAGTAAGTCCCACTCAAACTGCTTTCTTCTGTGAACCACTGCTTAGTGGAACAGACTCCCAAGACAAAGTTTCACCAATCACAACAATCTTAACCTGTTTGAGTCTAGAATTAACCATCACCTTTCCCTCCTATCAATATAAACTATATATATATAACATAATCCTCTACCTTAAGTGGTTCTCACACCTTGTACAGGGATGAACACTCCTGTAATAAAAAACATTCTCGTCAAATTGCTTGTACTTGTTACCATTGCTAATGTAGGTTGGCATTAAAAATATTTCTTTATACTGAAATCAAAAGAAACATCTTGCCTAGAAGAAAAGCTTTGATGACAAATCAAAAGTTTTAATTGCTTTTATTTATTTAGAAGAATGATTTTCACCTTGCATTGAACCTTGATATGTTTTCCCATTCAGTCTTGTAAATGAGTTCTGACAATTTAAAGAAAGATATAGTTGCCAGTGTTTAAATATTGCTTGGTGGACACAAACTCAGCATAAAATATTCAAATGTCACAATGTTGATATCAGGCACAGAAAGAAAACTACAAGAACTCCTACAAAAGGTAGTAAAGAAAAGGACTACATGTCAATTCTAAGAAAACAATGTATAATTGTTAAGAAAGAAGCAGCACAACATGAAAGTTACAAATACCAAAACTAAATAATAACAATAATTTAAATATCTGGGAAGTGTTTCAACAAAGAACACAAAGTCTGACAACAAAATCTGAAGACACACTGGGATAGTGAAAAAAAGCCTTCTAAACTGTTACATAATATCTTTCCTTGAATAAAAGGTAGTTAAGGCTGGACAATTTCCTCACAGATGAAGAAGAGACTTGAAGCAATAGAAATAATGATTCTACAGAAGAATGCTGTGAATATGTGAGTTATGACATAGTTTTATAGAAAATGGAAACAAAAAGAACACTTGTACTTAATATCAGAAAGAGAGAATTGAAATTTCTAGGGCACATAAGGAAAGATGGTTTGTAAAATTTAACACTCAAGAGATAAATTGAAGGCAAGAGAGATAGAAGAAAGCAGCACATAAGTTACCTAGCGAGCTTATTTAAATGGATAGCGGAACAGTGTTTAAAAGAGGTAACAAAAAAACAAAATTTATTGAGAACTATATATGATAGGAAATTGTGGAAAGATATGATCATGAACATCCTGAAAGGACACAGCACATAGAAAAAGAATATCTATCTAAACCTATTTATAAATGGAACTTTGTCTGTGTGTGTGTCCGTTACCTATAGACTCCAAAATTGCAGACCCGATTTTCTTGAAAATTTACAGTTGTACTATAACCGTCTGCAAGTGTTCTTAGCTACGTTTTATGTCAAGGTACCCCCGATAAATAATGAAAAAAATCGGGTTATATAAGGAGTAGTCTGATTTTAATCAAATTTGATACACTCATAGACAAAGACATAAGAAATGATATTCAGAAGTTTCAAGGTTGCAGTTCTTACAATAGTGCAGAAAATCGATTATATATATATATAAGGCAAGATGTTTGTGTGTGTGTCTGTTTATCTGCCTCTATGGCTGTATTTTTTCAGCCCTTTTATTTTAGTTTTTGCTTCAGGTTTGGCTCTAAGTAGGTATAATTGTAGTTCTTAGTCTCAGCCATGATACCATTTACTCAGAGGAATTATTTAGCCTTCAAAATTCAGTTTACAATGAAAGATACCAGGAAATCAAAATTTGACTTACATCCATTCATTTTTCTTTTAGTCTACAACTATTGCTTTTTAGTCTTTCATGCCAATGTCCAAAGATTCTGAGCTCCAGGAGCATGGATTAGTTTTAAAGCTTCCATTACACCCGAGCAATGCCGGGCTATACTGCTAGTTTTACATATATATGTATAAAGTAAGCATAATAAAGTATTTATAAAGCAATGGTAAAGTTTTTAAAGAAAAGAAGAACACCATTATTCTGAAAAGAAAAAGCCTTCCCAACCAGAAAAAAAACTTACACCAAATCAAAGTAAATAATTATTTAAATATGGTTTCACTTATTTATGATTGATTTTTACCAACAAGGCAATTTTTATCAAACCTAAAAAAAATGTTTTCCATCAGTTTTTTGACTGAGCTATACCAACTAATTTTAGCTAAAGACACTGTAGTTAATATTCCAATTATCCCAACACAGTGTATTTTACAGGTTTGTGTATAAAATAATGAAAATTTTTAAATGTCTTAGAGATACTTGCATTATGAGCAATATGTTCAATTGAAGCACTGGTGTTCATACTAATTTAGCAGCAGCATCTTGCTTAGGTATAGGATTGTAAAGAGAGCTTCAGTAGTAGCTGTAGTAGAATCACAAGTATTAAAAGAAAAACAGGCCCAAATAATGGTGCACATGAAAATATTTTTGAAGCAGCTACGACAGAAACAGCAGAATAATTTTTGCAAGTTGCCGTCTTCAATATTTGTTGCAGTAGACAAGAAAGAACAATAATACATAGACAAGCAAAATAAATATTCAATACGTATGTAGTTGATCAATATGATGTTGTATTGCTAAATTTTCTCTTTCTTTTATTTAAAGTGAAAGGAATAGCATGCAGAAACTCATTTTACAAATGTAATGTCTATGGTATATCATCTGGTAAAGACAGGGGTTCTTTAACTGATCAGTTTTATACAAACACAGGTAGAAGGTCAAATTATACATAGGCTTTGAGCATGGTTGTTGTTATTGTAACAAAAGGAAGAGCCTAAAAATTGGAAATATCAAAAGCAAACAAGTACAACAATTTAAATATCTTGTAGGTGTTTTAACTGAGGATGGAAAGCACTACACCAAAATTAGAAGATGCATTGAGATAGTAAAAAGATGCCTTTCAAAAGCTGAGTAAATTATTAAGAAACAGAAAAATTTGATTAAAAACAAAGAAAAGAGTACTGAACTGTTGCATAATATCAATCTTCTTATATGGCAGTGAATGTCAGATAATCTCCTTTTAGATAAAGATGATGCTTAAAGCAACAGCAATGTGGTTACACAGGAGGATGCCGAGAATAGTATGGGAGCAATGATGAAGATTTAGATAAAATTAAAACAAGGAGGATGCTTATACTTAACATCTGAAATAGAGTTTAAATTTCTAGGGTACATAATGCAAAAAATTTTATGCACACAAGAAATATCAAAGGGAAGCAAAACAGAGAAAAGCAGTGCATAGCCTGCCTAGTAAACATTGTAATCTCATTGGTTATTGTTGTGACCTAAAAGGTTACTAATGTGTTGTGGTATCACACAGTTATATAGTTATGGGTCTTGGCATATTACTTCAGTTACTAGTGGATTGTAGTAATAGTTATTGCTATGAGGTGATATTCCAGTATCTTGCTATTTGCAAGATAGTTATTTACATATCTTGCTAATAGTACTGTATTAAGAGGTTCCTCCTGATAATACATAGTATCCTCCCTTGGGAGCCCTGCTGAGTAATCTACATAGTAGTAAATAGTAATCACACTGTGAACACTGAACTCTGCTACTCAGCTGTAATTAGTACAACCGTTGCTGTTACTTGTAATCTGGTTGATTCACCCAGTTGATTCACTTGGATGATTCACCCAAACTTTTATTTGGTGCTTAATATAGTTTATTATTGCAATTCTCACTGGGATAATCCATTATTATAGTTTTATTTGTTATCTGACAATCAGTGTGTCAGTGTTGACACTTATTTCTACATGACAGTAAGAATGTGTAAACAGATGGTAGATCAGGATTTAGGAGAAATAACAAAGAAAAAATTTATTAAGAGCTACAAAGAACAATAAATTGTGGAGAGCCATAACTGCCAGTGTCCTGAAGGAACACAGCACATAGAATATTCATTTGTTTTATTTGTTATGCAGAATGATATGAGATATAATCTCTCTTAGTAAACATTAAATTTCATTAAGCTGATTTTTTCAATGACATCCAGCCTTTATATGTTTGGCTGCACACACCTCATCCAAAATATAGACCTTACATATTTATCAACAATATCTGAGAGGCTATCTTTCCTTTTTCCTAGGGTGTTTATATATCTATGATGCAGTTTTGCAAGAGTTTGATCAGATCAAAAATCGAATACTGCTGCCATAACTAAGCTGGAGCTTCTAACAGTATTTACATTATTCAGACTATTGTCCTCATCTTTGTTGCCATTTGTATGATGTCTCTATCCACTGAGCCATGTGTCCTTAAGAACGGTGGATATAGATGTTGGTTAGTTCCTGTGATTTGACCCAAAGATTTGTGAGTCCAATACCAGGCTACAGCAGTGATGAACAAGTAACTTGCAGAGTTAGAGAGAAATAACTCATGACTTCCAATCAAGACTTTACACAAGGAATAAGAATGATATACCCCAGTGGTTGTAATAAAGGGTTTGGTTCAAAATTCCTAGCACCTGAAGAAGGCCAGAGCATACAAACTTTGAACAAATGGCAATAAAGAGGAGGACAACAGTCCGAATAATGTAAATACTACATCATCTCAGAAATACAGACAAATAGAGCTTCTCAATCCTCACTTTCCATCCTTAAGAAGTATCTACATTGTCTTATGAGTGATGAGTTATTTTCCACTCAACAACCTCTTTTTCATAGAAAAAAATGTCACAAGTCTTTCACAACTGTATTACTAATTCGATAGCAAATGTTCTGATGAACTACATTTCTTTATTTTGCCTCTACAGCTAAGACTCATGATGTAACATATACAGGGACAATTCCTCCTCATCCCATTTGTATTACATTGGTAAGAAAGAAGTTCCCTTTGCTGAATCATTCTAGTCTACTCTCTGTTAGTTTCAAGAGTTAAATATCTCACAGTAAAAAAGAGTTGAGAAAGAAATAGCTGTTATTGAATTAAGATGAAAGTAACATTGAAATTTTCTAGCTTTTAAATATGCTTTTTACTATCATTTCCTATCTTAACCCTGATGCTCTGAGTATTTCTCTTGCTCCTTATTCCAATATTTCTCTCTAAAATCTTCAAATATTCTCTATGTAATCCCTTTAATCTCTTTTTGGATTTCATTTCCTATTTACTCTTGTGCTTTTATCTCATATAACTTCTTATAATCCTTTTTACATTATCTATTCTTGATATGTATCCAGGGCTATGTATTTGTATTTATGTTAATCCTGTTGGCTCTCTGTAGTAAATATGGCCAAAACCTAAACATGATAATCTGCTCTAACTAGTGAAAATAGAAAGAAAAGAAGAAAGGACCAACTGTTAATTGTATGAAGGTGTAATTTATAGTGGGGAAAAAAAAAAAAAAAAAGAACTAAAGTCGTGAGTTGCACATCACAGATGTCAAAATTAAAAAGTGTAGAAATTCAGTTGTCTTGGCAGTTTAATAGCAGACCATGAAAATAATGATAAAAACATTTAGAATTGCTTAGGAAAAAGACACTTTTCTGAAAGCAAGTGAGGTAATATGTAATAAAAAAAAAACTTTTGAAGCAAATAAAAGTGCTAAACAGTTATATGATCTATAATTTTTTCTATGGCAATAAAAACTGCACACTTTCATCACAGATGAGGAAAGACTTACAACAACAAAATCACGGTTCTACTAATACTGTAAATACCATGGACAAAGCACATGACAAATAAGCAATGTCTAAGGATATTTAAACTACAAAGAAACTCCCTGTGAAGTAAGAGGAAGTTTGAATGTTTATTAAATTGGCCTTGTGTCAAACATAACCTACAACTTAGGATTATCAGAAGGTTGAAGGTTGAAAGAATAAAAGTATCTCGATTGTATATATTTAAATAGAAATTTATTGACAGAACAGAATAACATCAATTTTATAGGAAGTAAGAATTATTAAATGTGTGAATGTTCAAAGAGACAATGTAGTATATAGTTAAGCGAATCCAAAGTTCTAGTCGTAGCATAATGTATGTATGCAAAAGAGATTAACAAGTTTGTAATAAAGTCTGTTTCTTTCTTTCTTTTTATGGCCAGTGATAATGTGAAGAGGAAAGTAAAACAATAAAAGGAGAATTGTACTTAGCAATGTTAATTTTTAGGAGTCAGTTGAAGTATCTTATTGTTATTTTCTTCTTTGTTGATGGTGAGAATGGTTAAGACGAAGAAGAAGAGATAAAGGAAATTAGCATGCAAGAAGAAAAGGGAGAACAAATATGTGTCGGGACCTTATGTTCAGGTCAGTGGCTTGAAATTTCTTTTGTCACATATTGGTGGTGTCTGATTTCCCTCCCGTCTGACTGATTTGACTTTCTCTATTTTTAAAGCAAAAAGACTTTTTGGTACTGGCTTGTGAATTTCTGTCAAGTTTTGGAAATTGTCTCCTTTCATTGGTTAGAAAACTAATTTAATATCAAATCACAAAATTTGGCTTCATATTTTTCCTTCAGTCTGGGGTCAATCCTTTTTCCTATTGGTCAAAATTACATTTCATACTGGATTGAGAAGAGAGTTACTTTTAATCTGTATTAACCACACCTTGTCAAGGGAAAGGCCTGTAATAACACTAACACAGTCTGGTGACTTCTCCACTGCAGAAGCACCAATCCTGCTTTTTATTCACATATAGCTAATATGATGCTTCCATTTTCTTAGTTTCTGGTTACAACATCTCTCTCCAATTAGTCAAAATTTAATTTGACTATCTGATTGTTGTGAATCATGGTGGGAATGTCCCTGGGCATTTCAAAAGAACACTGAGAAGAAGAAAAGTTATCAGAGGCAAGAGTTGTTTTACTTTACTGTCATTGTTACATCATCACCATCAATATCTGAGTTCTCTGTATTTCACTCATCTTGTGATTCTTTTATGGCAAGTTCCTTCTCTAAGAGTTGTGTATTGCTGCAATTTGTTGTGGTGTCTTAGTTTTATGCCTTTGTTTGAGCTAACTTTCATCCTTCCTTCTCTCTGCTTCCCTGTGTTTCTAGAAACGTGTTTTGACAGGGTTGAGGATTTCTCTCTTTCAATCTCTGTAGGGTAGATGATGCTGTGTAGTTGATACTGACCATCTCTTAAACATACGCATCTGAGTTCTCATTGGTTGGTTATCTTCTTTGAGCATGTATTCGTTATGTCGTAATATTCATAGAAATATGATCCACATGTCTTTTCAATACACATCCACCCTCCAGCCATACTAGAAAAGTCAGTGGGATAAGTTGCTCCTCTTGAACATCCATTTTGATTTTCCCTAAAAGTTCATAATGTTAACAGCAAGTCACAAATAGAATCTAAATGTCTAAATCTAAAGCCACCAGATATGACAATGAGCAAGAGACGTCATCTGTGAAATACCTAGATGACCTTCATGTAATTCCTTTTGCAAGGTATCTTGACATTTTGCTGGGAAAACCACTCATGGTCCCCATAAAACACAACCCAGTTGTACAGATAACTCGTCTTTCCTGTTTATGTATGGCCAAAAATCTTGAGATGCATTATACAGATATCCCAGTATGATCCATTTATGCACTGGAGGTAACATGGGATCCCTGGATATATATAAAAAGCAAAGGTTTTTGCCATAAAAAGAGTTGAATTTAAAGCTGTCATGGAGAATACTACTTCCTCTGGACAAGGTAGGTGTGTAAAATAGTCCTCTACTAGTAAACTTAGTTCATCTGAGAATCTTTGAACTCATTTTCTATACAAATATCGGTAGTTTGAGAGTACCAATGCTCAAAGTTGTACTTTAGCACTTGTGGTATGTAATCTTGTTTGGTCGTCTCTTAAAACCTAAGTAGGTGCTTATGGTCAATAATGATTGTAACCATCTAACCATAAATGTATTTGTGAAATTTGCTCACTCCAAAAATTACTGCTAGTTCTTCACATTCTTTGCATAATTCTGTTCTGCTTTTGATAAAGTTTTCAAGGTAAAGTAAATTGGTTTTTCCCTTCCATTCTCCATAATATGCAACAAAACTGCCCCAATATCAACTGGGAATGCATCCATGATCATTATAAGTTTCAATTTAGGGTGGTAATGAATTAAAACATCAGTTGACATTAATAATCTTTTTGATTGTTCAAATGCAAATTTTTTGGCTAGGGGACTCCTTTTTGTAATAACACATACAATGGAGCTAGAACAATTCTAATATTATATAAATACTAGTGGTAATAATTAACGAAAGTGAGATAACCAAACAGTTCTGATATATTTTGATGTTGGAGCTCTTTAAATAGAATTAAATTTATCCTGAGTTGAATGAATTCCTTTGGAACCAATCTTGTGGCCCAAATAAACTATTGATAAATCCCTGAACTAACATTTCTCACTTCTAAGATGGAGGTCCACATTTCATAGTCTTTTTAACGTTTAATGAAGAATTTGTTTATGGTCTTTTATATTTTTGCCTGAGATTAAAATGTTGTCAATATAAGCAGCATCATTAGCATACCTTAAATTAATTAAGAAATTCTTGGTAAGAGGCAATTCCAAAACACAATTTGGTATACCCGAAAAAATACTTATCAGTGTTTATAGTTGTTAGTTCTTGTGACCCTTCCTCCAAAGGAATCTGTAAATATGCATCACTCAAATCCAAACATAAAACAATGTCCACTGGGACTTTGGAATACAATTCATCTATATTTGGAATAGAGCGTTTGTATATCTGTAAAACAAGGTTTACTGCCTGTTTGAAACTGCCACAAATCTTAACTTGATCATTCTTCTTTAACACTAGAATGATGTGGGAAGCCCATTCAGAAAAAGGAACTGGTTTAATAGCAGAAGCAGCAACCATGCAATTCAATTCTGCCTAAACCTTTTGTTGGAGTGTTAACAGTACTGGGCTTTTAGAAACCAATGGGTACTGTTAGATTTGATCTGCAGTTTTGCTGTTGCATCTTTCAAAGTGCCCAAGTCTTATTTAAAAAGCTTAGAAAATTCTTGCTCCAATTTGGTCTATGTAATTTGGTTACAGGTAACTGATAGATTAATTAGTCATCTTTACAACCAACTCCATCCAAGAAACCTGGATACAAGCAGCATTCTTAAATTATTAAGTTTTCCCCTGGTGTTTCACAGTCATGTTGACAACTTCCCTAGGCTCAATGATATGCCCAGAATAAGTACACAGTTTTTTTTTATTAAATCCTTTTTAGAAAACACTGCATCAGGTAATTTCTTGAATTGATCCTTGCTAAACAGAGAAGATGAACACCTGGTGTCAATTTCTATTTCACAACCTTTCAAATGTTTAAGATTCAGGTAAATTGTAATTAATCCTATATAATGATATATCTGGTGTGTTTTGTTTTTGCATGTAGTATGGCTGCTTGGCTTGCTGTTTGTTTTTTTCAGTGTCTTGCAAAATGATGCTGGTTTTGACAACAAAAATTTTGCCCCATGCTGGACCCTGTATATGCATTTCATGCCATTCTCCCCTGCACCACCCAAAATAAACTTTTTTGTCAAAGTCTGACTCACCATAGACATTTTGTGTATGTCATTCATACTTCTATTATTAATGTTTGGCATATCATTAGCTGCCAATTCCATGGTCTCAGCCACTTTGAAAGCATTTCTGAGTGACATATCCTCAGATAATCTTTTTTTATGCTATATATATATATATATATATATATATATATATATATATATATATGTGTGTGTGTGTGTGTGTGTGAAAGAAGAAAGCTTAGAGAATTTAATAGTCACAGGACACATTGAATTACACAATATTTTTCTCATTATTTAACCCACACACAAAATTTGTCACATAATGCTCTTTCTAAAAATATTCTGAATTTACACATTGACAATCAATGTCTAAAACAAACAAATAAGCTTGAAGCAGATTCACCCTGGTCTTGTTTGGCATTATAAAACCAGTTACTTTTCATGATGACACGGTGTTTGAGCTTGAAATTTTGTAGCAACAAATGCTTAATTTTCTTAAAAGTTCTATCACTCAGTTTCTGTGGTGCACATAAATTCTCCAAGACTCTGTAGGCTTTTTCCACCTATGGTGCTAAGTAAGATAGCTCTAATTTTATCTGTTTGCTGGTCTCGAACTATATGGTTTGCTAAGAAAAACTGTTCTAAATTGTCTAGTTATGACACAATATTTCTAGATTCAATGCAGAATTCTTCTAAATGTCTGAATGTTGACATATTTGCATGAAAAATACTCTCTTCATTGCCAAAATGCCAAAACTTGGTAAAGGGAGGTTCTGTGATAACTATGACAACAGAATTAGTCTGGTGACTTCTCCACTGCAGAAGTAATACCCCTGCTATTTATTTACACATACACAATATGGCTGACATGGTATTTCTGTGTATGTACAATAGCTGAAACAGAGCTGCTATTTCTTTAGTTCCTTGTTACAACACACCCCATAAAATCATTGGGATCTATCTAAATCTAAACTTATTTATAAATGGAACTTTGTCTCTGTGTGTGTGTCTGTTACTCATAGACTCCGAAACAGCTGAACCAATTTTCTTGAAAATTTACACAGTTGTACGATAAGCGTCTGCAAGTGTTCTTAGCTAAGTTTTGTGTTGGTACTCCTGATAAATATCGAAAATTGATAATCAAAAAAATCAGGTTATAGAAGGACTAGTCCGATTTTAATCATATTTCATACACTCATAGACAAAGACATAAGAAACGATATTCAGAAGTTTCAAGGTTGCAGTTCTTACAATAGTGCAGAAAATCAATAATATATATATATAAAAGGCAAAATGTTTGTATGTATGTCTGTTTATCTGCCTGTATGTCTGTATTTTTTCAGCCCTTTTATTTTAGTTTTTGCTTTGGGTTTGGCTCTTATAATTGTAGTTCTTAGTCTCAGCCATGATACCATTTACTCAGAGGACTTATTTAGCCTTCAAAATTCAGTTTAGGATGAAAACACTTATTTGATATCAATACCAGGAAATCAAAATTTGACTTACATCCATTCATTTTTCTTTTAGTCTACGGTTTTGCTTTAACTGAAAACAACTATTGTTTTGTTAGTCTTTCGTGCCAACATCCAAAGAGTCTGAGCTCCAGGACCATGGATTAGTTTTAAAGCTTTCATTACATCCGAGTAATACAGAGTTATACTGCTAGTGTGTATATATATATATATATATATATATATATATATATATGTGTGTGTGTGTGAAAGAAGAAAGCTTAGAGAATTTAATAGTCACAGGACACATTGAAGGCAAAAAAAATAACAGTAAATAATCAATTTGAAACAAGAGAAAGCAGTGGAGAGCCATTATCATTAAAGTCTTGAAGGAACACAGCACATAGAATCATTGAAAGATGTAATATGTATCGATTATTGAAATAAAGATTTGATAAAGTATTGCTTAAAAACAAAAATTCTTTAAATAGAAATCAATATTATAAACAGTTATCACAAATTTTACTCATCTAATATTAATCATTAAACTAGTCATGTCTGGCAGTTAATAAATTTGGAGTACACTAGCATATGACAATGTTGACCACAAACGGGACTGTACTTGTTATATATTGCAACTGGCTCTCTTGACAGACAATGAGGAACATGTATACAGAAAAATATAAACTTATGTTTTTATTCTTCATTGGGGATGGTTGTGTGGAGTAGGAGGGTAGCCTGAGAAATATTGTGCACACACAAGAGAAATCATTAACCAGCTTGAGTTCTCTCTCTCTTTCTGTGTTCTCTTCTTCTGTTTTCAACCAGAAACCCCAGATTTATGTAACCCAAAATTTCTACACATTTTTGCTTTTTTGGGTCATTGCTTAATTAACATCAATCATATCTTTGTCGGCTACATTGGTATTCAAGCCTTTATTGTCACCTGTGTGTTTTGCCCTTGATGTCAATCATATCTTTGTTGGCTATTGCCTGTGTTTCTGGCTTTTGATATTGCACTCCATTGCTACCATCCATGGCTGGAATATATTTTTGCCAGTCAAGGCAGCATATTACATATTAACGAAGATAAATCTCTTAAAACATCAAAAACAAAGCTTCACAGAATAAATATAATGGCATGCATGTGTTATGATCATTGAGTATTATTCATTTAGAGTTCTTAAAATGCACTGAAACTCAAAAAGCTCATTTATATGTCTAATAGCTGCAACATGACCATAAAAGTTTAGTCAAAGAGTGTTCTGTGCTTGTCAAGAGGACAAATGCTCATCTATGATAATACAAGATTGCATACAGCTAAAATAGTACAGGAAAAAATTTTGAAACTCAGTTGGTTTATTGTATCCCACCTGCCATATTCAAATAACCATGCACCAAACAATACCTTTTTACTTGCTTCAAAATGCTTTGATAGAAAAATTTTTTTTATGAAAACCAGATTCATGATACTGGAAACATTTGCATATCAAAATCTGTAGGATTTTATTCAAAAGATATTGAAGAGCTGCCTGATAAGTGATAACAAGACATTGCAGTTAATGGTGAATATATAATTGAATATAATATTGTAAGCCTTTTAAGGCTCAGACTCCAAAGTTTTCAATTTAATGCTTTAAATTTTGACTGCATATTTGATCCTATTATTTTATACTAGAATTTGTTTTGTAACATGCAGGTACGTGCTGAAATTCTCACAGTATTTAATATATTAGTATTTAGTATCTTTTTTTGTCAAGATTTACAAACTATTTTTTTTTGTTCAATTTTGCAAACTATTTGATGGAAAGATTTTATATATACTAGAATGAAATAAATATAAAAACTAAAAGAAAGATATGGAAAAAATTATATTTTGTTTTTATTAAATAAGTATTTATAATTTTAATTATTAAATTGTTTTTAAAATAGTGGGTGTATTTTGTATACCAAACAATACCAAAACAATGAAAATTTGTTGTACTAAGCTATGCACATTAGTAAAACCAACTGTATTTTTTTAACTTACCTGATTGCACTTTATCCCAAAAGTTGGTTTTGACTGATCAATGTATGACTATTTTAAAGGTTGTGATGGATGGACTAAAGGAAATCACAGAATTTTATATATAGATAGATTATTGATCATATCTTCATACCACTAAATAGTACCTGATTTTTTTTATCATGGTTTACCTTTACAAGAGTCAGATAAAAATGGAGCATTGATGCCATACCTGAGTTAGAGTTGCTCAATTCTCACTTTCTAGCCTTGTTAGAGTACAAAATCATTTACACGTAAGGGATGAATTATTTCCCATTCTACCACCTCTTTCCCATGACTGCAACATTGCAAGCCAATTGTTACTTCTTTATTGATACTTGCATAGAAAATGCTCAGATGAATTCTGTTCTTTAGTGAACCAGTTCAGACCTTTAAAGCTAGGACTTGCTATACCACACACAGAGTTGAAAAATTAATATTTCATCCATATTCTGTTTGTAAGGAGAAAGTTTCACTCAGCTTTTTTTCTGTGAACTTCTACTCTGTGGAATGAACTTCTACATGGATGCTTCCTTAAACACTGCAATCTTAATCCCTTCAAGTCTAAAGTCAATCACTATTCTCTGTATCTTCATATTCTTCACTTCCTTCTACTTTGACTTACATTGAAATCACACATCAATCCAGTAACCCTCTACAAGGCTCTTGGCCCTTGTATTGGATGAACTCTAGTACATAGAAAATTACCCCAAATCCTATGCATACACAATTCATGAAAGAAACCCTCTTTTTAACAAAGAAGAAATACAACAGAGGAAATGTTCATTTCTATCAGTGTGATATCAATGATTTTTATAAAGATATGACTTGTTTGGAAAAATATGTTCACTATTTTCATGTTCTTGGATAAGTTTGTAACACTATCTCATCAACTTCACTTTACACTAAAAGTATCAAGAAATTTTGTTAGAAACAACTTGGGCTACAAAGGAGAGGAGGTTGTGGAGAGTCATGATCGCCCACATCCTTGACGGGAGACAGTACATAAAAGATTCATGTAAACCAAATTTGACTAGTAAAAGACTATTGCAGAAACACATTGTATTTTGATCAGTTTTATATTTTTGCTTCCAAGTGCACAGACATTTATAGATATTGCATACTAAATTTTACATACTTTATGGTAATGAGGAATTTAGTAAGAAGACATGTGATGATAAATTAAGCACTAATTACATGAGAGTCACACCAAAATGCCTTTTTACTTTATCATATATATCAGAGGTGGATGTGGATGGTATGGATGTTGAGGCTAAACCCGCCTACTAATTTTTGGGACATTGTTACAAATAACAACTGAGTGACTGTCTGATAAGATGATGTCTGACATGAAAATGTATATAAGGTATACATAGCAATATTGTTGAATTACTTGATGAGGAAAAAAATTCTACCTACGAACATTCATTAACACTTGCTGGATAGGGAGAAAGACCAAACACTGCATGTAAGCCTAGTTAGAGTGATTTCTATGAGAACTCATGTTCCAGGAAGCCCTGCATGGCTATTAACCCATAAAATGAAGAGATCTAATTCACTACTGGCAAAAATTCACTGCTAGAATTAAAAAAACTTTTGTAACTAAACCCTTGCTCTGTCCAAGGGCATTAGTCTGCTTTCAATATCAGTTGTAGTTTTCCTGGAAATAAATTGCATCCATTACTTTTAAAGCATTCCTGTATAATTTTAGATTACAAAAAATATTTCCTTATATTGAAATTAAAAGAAGATAAACACTGTCAACAAAAGAACAAATTTCTTTTTTCATAAACGACATAAGCAGGGATTAAAGCTCTGTTTTAGGAGTTGTTTGCTGGGAAATATTTATTTTTACTTAAAAGCAAGATAAAAATGTAATTGTTTTGGTTGGATTATAAATCTAGCTTACATTGTTTCAGAAAATTTTTAAAAAAATTTTTATAGTTTTAAAATCAAATGGTGAATCTCATCCCAACTAATATCTTCTGGCTACAAATCTTATTAGCAGATTTTAATTGAACAACCAAAATAGAAACAATGGTTTTCTTGACAAGAAGCCAAAGTCATTGATTGAACAACATTGAAAAAGTGCAAGGAATTCAATGAATCAATTGCTTAACATATTCTAAGCATTTATACTTAATCTTGGTTTCTTAGTAAGCAACATGAATACAGATTGATGTTATTAGAAATCTAAAAATAATTTATTTGCTTGCTAAAAAGAGCATCTGTAATTCTTGAAATGTGTGTAGTTTTAGAATGTTGTTATTCATGCAATATTATATCACCTTCACAATAGTTTTTTCTTGATGTATTATTAATTGCTATAGGAAAGCAGATATTATCATGAATCTCTTGAATTCAATAAAAACATAAATTTACAAATCAATACATCTAACAACCATCAGAAAACATATCATAATGGTTAAATTAACCATTTTCATACAGAAAATATTTGTCACTGACTGAAGAGTTAGTGTTACTGTTAGTTGAAATAAAAAAATATTTTTATTAAAACAGGTTTTCAAAAATTAAGACATGTATTAAATGTTCTGACTAATATTGATGGGAGTTTCCTTCCAAAACTTTTACTTTTGATAATGTAGAAAGTTAATGACTTGATTATACCATTATTTTCTCTTCTAGATATGTATGCTACTTCTGTTGGTGGTGGTATTGGAAATGTTCAAGTAATGTCGTTTTATTGCGTCAGTCTATAGGATGCACTAAAAGATCATATACTTTAAGATTTCTCAGATTAATTCATTTGAAGCCATTTTTAATCATTGATATGAGAAAATGTATACAGAGGATAATTTAGACATTTCTGAAAGTGTTAGATGGCATGATATGCATATGAAAATTTAGTTAAAAACATTAAGTTTATTTGGTTTGGTTGTTTTGTTTTTATGGTAAATCAACCTCAGCAGGTCATTTTTTGCCAACTAAACTTTATTTATTGTTGGTAATACCTTTTTCTTTCAACAATTTATTGTTGTTTTTTTTATATAAGTTTTGTGTCTAGTAATACATTTTTCTTTTTGAGTATCAAGATTCATTGGGATTTGTTTTTAAGGGCAGGGTCTCCAAGTCCTACCTTTGTTATTTAACCCATAACTGGAGGGAAGGGACAGATTAATACCTTTCCGAAGGGTACTAGTGCTTAAGTGAATGCAGGGTATTCAACTGGAATTTGAACTTGGCTCACTGATTTCTCTTTCCAAGCCGATATTCTAGGGTACTAGTGCTTAAGTGAATGCAGGGTATTCAACTGGAATTTGAACTTGGCTCACTGATTTCTCTTTCCAAGCCGATATTCTCTGCACCACAATGCACATCCGTCACTATACTCTTACAGCACCTGGTATTCCCAAGCAGTCACCCATCTAAGTTTAAGTTTATTTAAGAACATGATTAATTTTCAAGTCAATATTTTGATTTTTGTTTTAGGGCAGCTGACAGCCCTCTAGGGCTCTCAAAGATGGAATGGTCTGTAGACTGAAATAGCTCTATAGCAGGCAGGGGTTTGGAGTGTCATTGATGATTATTACTGAATTGTGCTTTCTGCAACTTTAATAACTTAACCCCTCCTCTTTTCTAATTATTGTTGTTCTGTCTTATCTGTGTTTGTCTTGTTTGTACTTAATATCAATTAGCACAGATATTTACTGTAGATACTTCAACACACATAATCTGGTATCGTACTGCCATCTCGGCAATACAACAGTTTTGTAGCATGGTGCTGGGAAAAAAAAAGGCCCATATCCCGCATTCATTCCTTATATCTTTTACTAAATTTGTTATAATGGATTCAGACACCTAAATATTTAAGTGTTTAGAATTTATTAAATCCATATCCTGAATTTTTATTTTAGATTCAAGGTAGCAGCCATGACTACTTTCTTCCAATTTTAGATCATAGATTTTGTTTGGAAAAGTTTTATCTGAAGTCCTACTTCTTGGATCATTTGGTATAAAATGTTGATCTTTTGTTCAGGGTTCTTCTTACAGAAACTATGAACACCTATATCATCAGCATAGACTGCTTCAATGAAAACAAGAGAACTGGGGCTTATAGCCACATCATGTTGAAACACTGGTTCCTATATGATCACCAGTAAAGTAATGGCAACTCTGGTCAGTACCTAGATGGCTGACTGTTTGGGAATAATAAGGGCTATAAGCTTGGATCTGTTAGTGGTGTAATAGATAATAACTTGGAATCATTAACTGGAAAGCTGCTGAGTTTCAATTCTTGTCAGATTTGTTATATTCACTGATACACAAATACCCTTGAAAAAAGATATAAATCCACCTCTTCTCCTACAGCTATGGGTTAATTAGTAGCACTTGTATCACTAAATGATTATTATAAAAAAACAAATTACAATCTAAAATATCTTCTGTCTTTAAATGACATTAAAATGGTTGATAAGCATTGTTTTCTATTAGTAAATTTGCTGTGGTTTTGTTGTATATTCATTCATTTACTTCTATGATTATAAAGACATAGAACTTCAAATACTTATATAGCCTGAAGACCACTTGTGGTGTGAAACTGACAGTCACTATATTGTTGACCACTATATCCACAGTTACTTAGCAAAATGATGAGACCTATCTGACAATCTAGTATTAATTTTACATTCAATAAAGTCAAGATGCCAAAGAGAAAAGCTCATAAAAAATACCATGAAAAGATTTTAGAAAAGGTACAATAAAGATAAATTATGGTGGTAGGAAAGTGAATAAAACTAAGATGCCAGGTCAGAGCTGATAGCATTGCAGATTCTTCTTTGAATTTTGTCAAGAATCGCTAGATACTTATCATGCACCAGACCAGATGTTGCAGCAATATTTAAGACTTGGATGAACGGTAAATTTATAAATGTGTAAAATCGACTGAGGTGAGAAAAAGATAGCAGAGGTTGTTATTTTGTCATTACTTTGCATTTACTTTCAGTTTACTTTGCTGATGTTACAATACTGATTTCACAAATATTTGCCAAACATTTTTTAATCATTTTACCCCAAGCAAGGCAATAATGCCAATAGGATGCAAAAGGGTTACTGTATGTGAAAAAGAATAAGAAAACTAGTGAGGAAAAAGGACAATAAAAAAACAAAGTAGTGAGTTTGATCCTCACTGGGTACAACATACTTGTGGCCTTGTACCAAATGTAAGTATTCTAAGTCAGTCAGTTAAGTGCCATACATGATACATGCTTGAGCGATCATGTCTTGAAAGAGACATGACTGACTAGGCAGAAGATTATCTCACAGTAGGTTGCCATTGCTTTCTGCAGTAGACTGGTTGCCGACCAAGACTATAGAACCCAATCTGTCCTGTTATTTAACCCATAACTGGAAGGAATAGACGGATTAATACCTTTCCCAAGGGTATTTGTGCGTAAGTGAATGCAATGAATTTGGCTGGAATTCGAACTCGCCTCCCCGATTTCTCATTCCGAGCCGATATTCAATGCACCACAACGCACATCCAATTCTAAGTAGTTAATAATCAGTTTTCCTAAATTTCAGCAGACTTCTGTCAATGTTATTTTCTGGATCAATATTTATAGAAAAAAATAACCCTCAGCAGCTTCAACAAGTTTAAATCCTTCAAGTGCTTTTTGTGGTCCTTACAGTTTAAGTGGAAGAAAATTTTCACTTAATACTACATTTGTTTTTTCTTCAAATCTAATCCAATCTTCAGTTCTATAATCAGGTTACATCAGCTTAATTAAGCTACAAACAGGTGAAGGGAAAAATCTCAGGATAACTAAATAATTACAACTCATTTAAATAACACATCAACTACCAAATATTATTCCCCACCCTGACAATATGTTACAATTTCTTTGCTATAATATAAATTAATGTATTGGTGGAACGTAAAATATTTTAACAGCCAGCAATATTCATTTTAATATTTTTTCTAATTATTTCACCCCCAAGCAAGGCAATAAAGCCACTAAGACACAAGAGATTACTTGAAGTGAAAAGGAATGAGAAGACTTTAGTGAGGAAATGGATAAGAATTTGAGAAGACAGTGGATGGCAATTGAGGTAGCATTAAAATTTTTGAAGAAGGTAGTTGGCAGACCAATAAGAAAACTGAAGTGTGAGAAAAGAAAATATCCGAACTTATAACTACATCTAATTTAACGGTAAAATAATGAAGCCAACTCCCAATCTAGTAGTACTATTCAAATTTTGCAGTTAAAGTACCAAGGCAGAAAGTTCATTAAAACAATTGTCATGAAAATTGAAACTTTTTACAAATGAAGTTGAAAAGGCTTGCAAGAAATTCAACATAATTTCTATATTCTGTAAATAAAAACCCCATTTGTGTTTGAAGAAGAATCACTATCAAATGGAGTGCTGAAAAGTTCTCAATATAACCAAGATGTTCACCACCCCACAATTCTAGTATTTGATCATTTGCTTAAATTTCAAAAGTGAATCTGACTAGAAAATTCTGAGTAGCTGTTTATAGACAGAACAATTATAAATGTGGCTTACGTAATCCAAATAGACATACAGTTTGCTGTTTTGCATTTCCTGAATTATTTCAGGAAATGATTTTTAAAAAATGGAATCATTTTATTCCAGTAAAAGTGTTGTCACTTAAATCTTTTTAAATTATTCTTTTTTCCCCATTCAACAAGAACAATTTTTATTGTTTCCTTTTATTTTGCTGATAGCAATTTTTGCTTTACTTCATATAAATTTATAGTCACAATACACAGATATTTCCTTTTCCATTTGCTAGTCTAATTCAATAGAAAAAAATTAAATTAAGAGCAGAAGACTTGTGTCTTTGAGGCATAAAAATGAAAAAAACTTCTTTTGACTTGTTGAAATATCTGTGATGACCATAGCTGGCAATTTACAGGAAATCTGAAACTGAAGCCTATCAATACTTGTTTAACTGCAGACTACTACCATGAAATTTCAGAAAGAGAATCTCAAAAATTTTTTTTTTTTTTTTGCATAGATTATCCTATCTTTTTTGAATCAGCTTCTTTTGTGTTCATGCAATCTGCTTAGGAAGTTAGGTTCCTTTTATACAATGTCCTTTTAAATACAATGTTTCATTTTCAATTCTTCTTCCTCCCCCGTTTCTTTTTCTTCCATTTATTTTTTATATTTTCTTTCCTTTTTCTTTGCCTATTTCTCTCTTCTTTTTAATCATATCACCCCGAGCAAGGTGGTAATGCCACTGAAGCGCAGGGGGCTACGTAAGAGTAAAAAGATTGGAAAAGAGAAAGCCGGGAACTACATCCTAAACAGGGAACAAGGGATGAGCCTCTTCACCTGTTCAATAGACGTGGATGGAGTGTGAACCGGGCGATAGATAGATCTATCTACTCCAATTGAAAAAAAAAGAAAAAGAAAAAGAAAAGAGTGAAAAGATTGGAAAAGAGAAAGCCAGAAACCACATCCTAAACAGGGAACAAGGGATGAGCCTCTACACCTGTTCAATAGACATGGGTGGAGTGTGAACCGGGTGATAGATTAGTCTTTCTCTTTTGCTCCTTTTATTTGCTTTTTTTCTTTGTCTTTTATATGTTTTTCTTTCTATTTCTCTTTTTTTATACTGTCTTCTTTCCCTCCTTTTATACTGTCTTCTGCTTTCTATTTTCTTTCTTTTTAACATTTATATCATTGGTTGTACACACACTGACAGCACAGAGCAAGAAACTGACAACTTTTAGATCTTAATGGACAATGCCAAGACTCAGCATAAACCACAAGAAATTCCCATCATAATGGGAGACCTGAATACAAATTTTGGAAAAGAACAAATCGGTGAAATACTTATCTACACCTCATTTCAAGGGCACCCAAGAAACTAAAGAAAACCAGTCAGTCAGTTAAGTGCCATATGTGATACACGCTTGAGTGATCATGTCTCAAAAGAGACATGACTGACTGGGCAGAAGATTATCCCACAGTAGGTTGCCATTGCTTTCTGGTTGCCTGCCAAGGCTATAGAACCTAATCTGCCCTGTTATTTAACCCATAACTGGAAGGAAGAGACAGATCAATACCTTTCCTAAGGATATTTGCGTGTAAGTGAATGCAATGAATTCAACTGGAATTCGAACTCGGCTCCCCGATTTCTCATTCTGAGCCAATATCCACTGCACCACAACGCACATCCAGAGAAAACCAGAGCAACACCTAAACTGAAAGATGAAAGACTCCTAAATTATCCAAGTCGCAAGATGTAAATAGAGTTAAAAACAAATATAACTTCGATGAGACTAAATGGCATTATCAAAAAACAGAATAAAGAAACAGTCAGTTAAGTGCCATATATGATACATGCTTTGGATGATCATGTCTCAGAAAAGACATGACTGACTGGGCAGAAGATTATCTTGCAGTAGGTTGTCATTGCTTTCTGTGGTAGATTGGTTGCCATCCAAGGTTGTAGAACCCAACTGTCCTATTATTTAACCCATAACTGGAGGAAAGAGACGGGTTAATACCTTTCCCAAGGGTATTTGTGCATAAGTGAATGCAATGAATTCAACTGGAATTCGAACTTGGCTCCCCGATTTGTCGTTCTGAGTCAATATTTACTGTACCACAATGGATCCAAATAAAGAAAAGGGTGCAATAATATCTATCTCTCTTTCACTCAAAAGATGCCTAAGAGATAGAATGTGTGTCCTGGTTCTCTTTAAGAAAATTCTTAGTCCTTAGCAAATTTGCTGTCACATTAAACAGAACGCAGCATGCAAATGCCTTCCACTAATAATTCTATCAAAGTAACATATAAAAAAATATTCTTAAATGTAAGTCTTCCAACAACTTTAACAGGGCTTTGCACAAAACTACGTATGAGAAAGAAGATCTCTATATATGCAGCTCTATTTACTTCCTTTTGCATATTTTGTATTTTCTCCTAAGTCAATAAAATATTGTGAAGTGTTTGTATATTCATTCTTATACTTTCTTGCTTAAAGAAACTTTCATGCATTAACTATCAACTAATATTACTACACTCTCTCCCTAAAAAAGCACGACATAAACAAAGTCTTCGAAGAGTCAGTTGCATTTAATGGAACCTGTCCTTGCTTTACTCAGTCAGTTAAGTGCCATACGTGACACACGCTTGGGCGATCATGTCTCGAAAGAGACATGACTGACTGGGCAGAAGATTATCCCGCAGTAGGTTGCCATTGCTTTCTGCGGTAGACTGGTTGCTGACCAAGGCTATAGAACCCAATCTATCCTGTTATTTAATCCATAACTGGAAGGAGGAGATGGATTAATACCTTTCCCAAGGGTATTTGCACGAAAATGAATGCAATGAATTTGGTTGGAATTCGGACTCGCCTCCCCGATTTCTCGTTCCGATTGCTTTACTCACTTGTCCTTTTTCAAACATTTTTGCCATTCATCCCAAGATATATGAAGATTCTTTTCAAGGAATAGTATGTGCATAAGTAGATTTTTAAAGTAAATAAAGGACTCAACTCTCTTGACATCTGATGACAAATAAATTGTAGAAAATGACCAGGTGAGTCTCAACTTATTCATTTCCAATTTATATATTTTCCAATTTGCTCACTGCTATAGGCAGAGTATAAGATGCAATAAAAAGCAAATTAAATGAATAATGGCCAGCTATTTATTTTCTAGTGAGGCTAGCCAATCCCTGTTTCAAACATCTGCTCAGGCACATTTGTATTTGTTCAACACCCACAGAGCCCGCCTATGGTTTATATTGAAACTATGCTGAGTGAACATTAGTTACAGTTTCTAGAAAAGAGGGCATAATTTAGTATGATTAACAGTCTGAACAAGAGCAGTACCTTGATCATGATGACATATAGCACAACCATCAATGGTCTTTGAACAGTATCATGTGCTCAATTTCACTCACAAGTCTAGGGTCAACTTATGGTATGAGAGATTCCACATGCTGATGTCACCTCCTCCAGACCAATAACATCAAGAAGTCACCTTCCTGACAAATTGAACTTGGTCAGATTTAAACCTGAGCCTCATGGATAGAAATTAAACACACTCTAATCACTCAGCTATATGTATACTAGCAGTATCGCCCGGTGTTGCTCGGGTGTAATGAAAGCTTTAAAACTAATCCATGGTCCTGGAGCTCAGACTCTTTGGACATTGGCACGAAAGACTGAAAAGCAATAGTTGTTTCCAGTTAAAGCGAAACCGTAGACTGAAAGAAAAATCAATGGATGTAAGTCAAATTTTGAAGTTGTGGAAAGGACATACAGACAGATAAACAGACACACACACACAAACATCTTGGCTTTTATATATATATATATATATATATATAACCAATTTTCTGCACTATTGTAAGAACTGCAACCTTGAAACTTCTGAATATCATTTCTTATGTCTTTGTCTATGATTGTATCAAATTTGATTAAAATCGGACCACTCCCTCTATAACCCGATTTTTTCAATTATCGATTTTCAATACTTATCTGGAGTACCTTGACACAAAACCTAGCTAAGAACACTCACAGACGCTTATAGTACAACTGTGTAAATTTCCAAGAAAATCGGTTGAGCCGTTTTGGGGTCTATAGGTAACAGACACACACATAGACAAAGTTCCATTTATAAATAAGTTTAGATATAACTAATATTAACATGAAGAAATATTAGTCTAAATTTCTTAATAGCTGATAATGTTTTGTCATCATCTGTCTATATTTTTGAAATGAGGTCTCACACTTATCATTAAAATAGTTAAATGTAACTGCCACTTCTACTCCAACAGTTTTTTTTTCGGAGTTCCCACCTATGGAACTCCCTTCCATTTACTTGGTTTTCTGATAACTACATTGTCCACAAGTTTAAATGCAATGTCAATTGCCATCTTGTATCTTCTTGAATCCCATTCATTTTTTGTCATTTCTTCAATACCCCCTGCACCCAGTATTTTCTCTCACTGTAACCCCCTGTGCACTAGTGGCAGTCCCATTTTGCTTGGGGTAAAATGATTTAAAAAAAAGATAAAAAAAGAGAGAAGTATTGAAACTAATTACATTGTTCGGAGTGTTGCTCTGATCTTTACTGCCAGATTCAAAATGTTTCAGCCATTGTACGCTTCAGCCTTCTTCAGGTTTGGCTGATATAAAAGGAAAGAAAAAGGTAATCAGCAAAAAGACATTAATCTGTTGAGACAAAGTTAAATAAAGCAAGTGTGATAAAACAGATCTATACTAGTCTCAAAATGTTTTTCTTGTGTTATTCTTGCTGTATGTGCCATAAAGTTTGTACAACACTTGTAGTTCTGGTTAATAATACTAAGAAAACACTTGAACAAGATGTTGAGTGAAGAAAAAATTTAATCATATGAGAGACATGGATTAATAATACAGCAAGAGAGAATAATACCATAGTTTAGTGTGGTAATGCATACAACTCAAATACTACACCCATTTGCAATGACTATTCCTATGAGCAAACATTCTACTCATTGTGAATGAAAGAGTATGTTTAACAATTAGTGTATAGATGGATGGTCATCTTTCTACACAACAGTATGGAGCTTTACATTGTCATGGAAGATAACATTTTTACACAACCATATGCAACTTTACATTGTCATGGAAAATTACATTTTTACATACTTTTCAACCAAACTCTTATGGATGTGTTGCAGTTGCTGAACATGTTTAGTGTTTCTTTGCATATAGCAGACACAGAAAGAAAACCACAAAAAACATACACAAGGCAGTGAAAGAAAGTGAGGAAAAAAAGGACTAAACATCAGTTGCAAGAAGATGCATGGTTATTAGCAAAAAGATGAGCCCTTATTCCAAATCAGAGGTAGCAAAATCAAACTTTCAGAAATCTATATATCTGGAAAGTGTTTTAACAGAGGACAGAAAGTGTGACACTAAAATCTGAAGGTATATTAGGATACCTTAAGATGCCTTCCAAAAGCTAAGCAGAGTAGTAAGAAATAGAAAAGCTTTGCTGGAAACAAGGAAAAGAGTACTAAACTCTTATGTAATATATGTCCTTCTGTATGGCAGTGAATTCTGAAAATCTACTCAAAGATCAAGAGAATTGAAGTGACACAATTGCTGTACTACAGAAGAATGTTGAGGATACCATAGACCAAACACATAAGCAATGACAAAGAAGGAGGGCTTGGAAAATCTGATACTCACAAGACAGTCAAGGCAAGAGAGAAAGGTGAAAACAGTGCATGACTTACTTAGTGAACTTGAGTAAATGGATGGTATAATAGAATTTAGGAGAAATAACAGGAAGACAAAATTTATTAAGAGCTACAAGGGAACAGGAAGTTGTGGAGAACCATGATCGCCTAGGTCTTGAGGAGAGACAGCACATAAAAAAGAAGAAGAAGAAATTAATGATACCCTGATGATCCCACAGCATGCACAACAGTATCATTCGTCCATGTAACTTGATTTTGGGGGTCAATTGTGAAATTTATCCTGGTTAACCCAGCACCATTTAGTATTATGTCATATGTAACCCCATTTAGTATTGTGTCATATGTAACCCACTTTTCATCACCTGCCATGATCTATTTAAAGAATGGTTATTCCTCATTATCAATTGATTCCCAAAAACAGATATTATTTATAGTTCAACCAAATAGTTTTCTGATAATGTCAAATACATGAAATATAATAATAATCAATTGTGCAAACTTAAAAACTTCTTCAAAACTTTGGCTTTATGATTCCTTGTCCAATATTCTACAACAGAATTATTTTTTTCTAGATAAATAATACTTCAACAATATTATTTTGACTTGTGGCATTTTAATTGTATTTTTGCTACCAGCTACCACCATAAAAATATTAATCTGGAATTCGGTGTTGCAAAGACATATTCTCATGAGAATCAAATATTAAGAAAATCGAAATAATCAGAAACTGGTTTGCTGATACCAAGAAATTAATTCTTCTGAAATTCACTTGATCCCTGATAAAATGTAAAATAATTTTATTTTATCTAAACTTTTTTAGGAGCACACACTTGAATCACTAAGTGAATACAATTTCTTCCTCATATTTTTTATCCCAAGATAAAATTTATATTATATACATAAATAAAAATGATCAATATTTCATGTTTCTCAATGATTACTAAACTTAGCTTTCCTATACATGAATACAAATATGCATGTAAAGAATCAAAATTTTACGTTTTTCAATCTAGAACAAATTCTATCGTCTATATAAGGGGTGGTCAGACTTACTTAATGTAAGAGCCACATATAATAAACTTTAGATGTTTGAAAGCCACACAACATGAAATTAGGATTTAAATTCTTTATTTTTTTATTTATTTTTTTTTTAATCATATCACCCCAAGCAAGGCGATAATGCCACTGATGCGCAGGGGGCTACGTAAGAGTGAAAAGATTGGAAAAGAGAAAACCGGAAACCGCATCCTAAACAGGAAACAAGAGATGAGCCTCTTCACCTGTTCAATAGACGTGGGTGTAGTGTGAACAGGACGATAGTTTAGTCTATCTACTCCAATTGGGAAAATTATTTTTACTAACTTACATTTTACTCCAATTCATGACCGTTAAATAATTATAAATTTTGAAATTTTTTTCATTTTCCTTTTATATTAACTGTGAGCTCAGCCAACATATTTTCATGAGACACATATTAAAAGGTCAAAAAGTCATATATATGGTAAAAATGATGTCATTTGCACAATTATCAGTTAATATCCTTTGTCATGTATACTCTTGTTTTTATTTTTCTGGACTTATTTATCTTATCCATTGTTCATGTCATTGAGTGTTCCATCTTTATTTCCAAACCATTGACATTTCCTGTTTTTTTTGTATTGTTTTATTTATTTAGACCTTTTTTTATAGCTAATCTTTATGGCATTGTTTTATAGAAATAAAATATATGAATAAATTTTCTATTCTGTATTTATTATTTTTATCATATTGATTTCAGTAAAAACAATACACACAAGAAAATTTCTTCATCCCAGTAATATTTTTATCCTTTGATGTCTGTAACAAAACTAAACCAAAATATTTTATAGTAATAGCTGCTCTTTCAAATTCCTACAAGTCAATAAAAAATGTTTATTAAAGAAAGAATACTTGGAATCAAAAAATAAGAGCTGAAATTTCTATGTCACATAATGAAGAAAGAGGGATTAGAAAATCTGACACTCACAGGACATACTAAATAATTGAACATGATAAACCAGAGTGAAGTCGCATGCATTTATTCCCTTATGTTTACAAACCGGAATTAAAGATGATGGCCAGCCTGCAACCGGAAAGATGGGGTGAGAAGGACTGCTACTACTAATACTACAACATCCCCTTCTCTTTATTGAAGGAGGAGTTCACTAGACTGTATTGGCCGAGAGCAGGTAGGGGAAGGGGTAACTTGAGGATAGTTTGTCTGCTGTCACAGATCAAGTCTCTGCTGGATCTACACAGCTTAGCATGTGTGTTCCCGCTGTATACAGGGATAATGGGATTGGTGGTCTGATGCTTGTGGTGATTGATGGGTGACCACCAGTCGGCCTTGGGTCCTGTATAGGAGCGGTAGTGTGATTCTTGGTGTGTACTACAACAGGTTTTCAGTTGACACTGACATTTTGTGCTATCTACTTTGCTTTTTGCTGGCCTTAATGATTGCTGGTTTCTGTGATGAGTTGCTCCATTGACAAGTTTTACCAGGTATGACCTTGGTTTTGCAGCAATCTGCACAATCTTTCCTGGTTCCCAGAGCCTGGTTCTGTTGTCCTGAACATGAACAGATGTGCTGGCAGGTAATTGTGAGTGTTGACAATTATTCTTTCTGTCATACCAGTTCTTTGTTTTTTCTTTGCTCTTCTCTAGCTCTACCTTAGTTTGTTTGTCACCCATTTGTTATTGTGAGATAAATGGGTCCTCATGGGTCTTCCATTCAATAACTCTGCTGAAGATTTGATGTGTGCTGATAGTGGTGTAGCCCTGTAAGTCATCATTGCAAGATGACAGTCCATGCCCGTCTCTTGCACTTTTATCATCAACTTCTTGCAGATACCCATCATCCTCTCTGCAAATCCATTTGACTGAGGGTAGTGTGGTGATGAGGTAGTGTGTCTGAAGTTGAAGCAGTTGGCAAAGTTTGCAAATTCTGTACTGGAGTACTGTGGCCCGTTGTTGCTATAGACTATCTCTGGGACAACCTGTTCTTCAAAGAGTAATTTCATTTGTCAGATTACTGCAGCTGATGTAGTAAAGTGAAGCCAGTGTATGAAGGGGCTATGGCTGTAGTGATCCACCACAAGCAAAAATTCTTTGTCTTCTAAATTGAAGATATCTGTGCTGACATGCTGCCATGGGTAAGAAGGGGTTTCATGCTGATGTAGTTTCTCTGATGGAATACTGGGCTGGTGCTTGTAACATGTGGGACAGTTCCCCACTTGATGCTCTATATCCTTGTTGATACCGACCCAGAAAACTGCTGTACGGGACAGTAAACTGATTTTCTCTACCCCCTGCTGAGATGAGTGTAGTTGTAAGATGTCTGGTTAGAGCAAGAGGTGTATGGGTTAAGGTTAGGGATGATTTTGCTGTCGTTGAGGAGAATGTCATCCTCTTTGAGTCCTATGACAATGGTGTCATCTGATATTGAAAGAACATTCTTGATGTCCCCGAAGTTCTTGAACATAGCCTGCTGGAATTCATCTTGGGCACTCTTTACTCCCATTGGAAAACACTTAAATATGTAGCGTCCCTCAGGGGTGATGAACGTGGTTAGCTCTCTTGATCATCTGTCCAGTTTCATGTTTCAGTAGCCAGATTTCACATCAACTATTGAGAACCGTTTTGCTCCATGGAGCCTGGAGATAATTTCCTCAAATGTTGGTCTCACAAAGCTGCAGCACTGCCTTGTTCAGGTCCTTAGGGTCTAAGCATAGCCTGATAGATCCATTGGCTTTTGTGACGAATATGAAAGAGTTGACCCAGGGCATTGGTTTTGTCACTGGAGTTATTATGTCCTGGTTTACGAGGGAATCCAGCTCTGCTTTGAAGTTTTCTCTCAAGGCTATTGGGACTCTACGGGGTGGATGTACTACTAGGGGTACTGATGGATCAACCTTGATGCTATACTCTCCTGGCAGGCACCCGATGCCTTTGAACACATTGGCAAATTCCTTGAGTATGTGCTCTCTTTTTTGACATCTCCTTCTGGCTTAGATTGCACTCCTTTAGTTGAACTTGTATGCACAGGTTCTGATATGTTGAACCCTATTGTAAAATTTAAAGTGACCAGCCCCAGTTTCCTTGAAGTCTGGAGGTTAAGCAGCATGGATCTTTTGCTCTTGACCACATGGAAATTTGCGCTTGTGAATTTGTCACCATACCTGATTCCTAGATGGCACACACCTGCTTAATTGATTGGGACACCCCCAAAGGCAAGTAGACAGATTGGAGTGTCCCGGAGGTGAACGAGTTTGAGTTGTTTCGAAAACTTTTCCAATAGCTCCTGTGTCCACCTTTGCTTTTATTTCCACTTGAGATATTTTGTTCCCTACTCTCACTTCAGCATACGCTTCTGTTGCATCCACTGGTGTATAGGGTTTTGCTGTTTAGGACCCTGTTATGGTATGGAAATATGCCTCTCCTGGTGAGTGATTGTCTTCCTCATCACTGTGTGTCATGGTTATATTGTAAGCATTTCTGTTTTTGGGTGCTTTCTTTATCCTTTGAGGCCCATCTCATTTAAGAGTTGAGTCTTTCATGTCTCTGGTACAAAATGTCTTGTTCTCTGCCACTTTCCACAGGTTTTTCCTTTTGCTGGGAAATCGTTTCTGTAATGGCTTCTTTTGCAAAAGTTGCAATTATTAAAATATTCTCTCCCAGAATTTATTGCATGAGCATCATGTGTTTCCTCGTTGTGGATTCGTAAGGCGTCCTGTGTAGTGAATTGTATTGCTTCTACCTGCTTTAATGTTGCCTCTTTTGTCTCTGCAACATGTTGTGCCTCTGCAATACTAAGGTTTTTTTCCTTCCTTGAGTAAGAATTTTTGTGTGGACTTAAGGTTTAGCCCCAAAAATGAAAAGGTCTTACAAAAAGGTTTTATCGATAGGAGGATCATAATCACATTGCTTCATGATTTGCCTTAATCTCTTTATGAAGGCATGGGCTGGTTCATCAGGCTGTTGCCGGCACTGTAGAAGCTGGTACTTTGAGACATGAAAATTTAATCTCGGCTCTATGTATGCCCGAAATATTTTGATGTAGTTTTCAACATTACGTGCTTCACCTGCCTTGAAATCGAATGTGTTGCTCAAGTCTTGACCCTCACAACCCGACCACAGTAATAGATACCAGATAATCCAATATGATTATGGAATGAGGTGTGCCAACAACATTGTTGATATACCTGTAAATCTCACACAGATCAATACAATATTTATTGCGTATTACTGTCCAGCCAATACATGTAATGAGGTGCGTGTTAATTTTTTCTACTCTAATCAGAAAGGTGTAACTAAAACTGTCCCCTTCCACAACTTTCTGGTCATAACAGTCTATTTCAATAACCAAAATAAAAAAGATGATGCTCTGTTCACCTATAACAAAGAAACAAACCAAAATGTTTTAAAGTTGATTGATTTTGCTTAAGGGTTTCAACTTCAAACTGCAAATGTGAGGTTCATGAAACATCCAAATTGTCTGTGGACATTCCAGCACCCATTTAGACATCATTCTCAAATTGATTACATCCTTGTAAGAAATAAGTGGAAGAACAGTATTTATAATGCACAAGCATACTCCAGTTTCTCCTCTATAAACTCTCATCATAGACCTGTCTATACACACCGTTCTTAGACTCAAATCCTCAAATCTGCCAGTCACAAACCCAAGAAAACAGGTGGACTGGTCCAAAGTGTTATCAGACAGAGCATTGGTACACTCATCTGCAGTAGATGATGTTTAGAACAATTTTCAAATGCTATCTCATAACACTGAAACACAATACAACCTTGTAACAGCCACAAAAGAAACTTCTTTCTCAAAACTGCCAAAGCAAGGAAAGACTAAGAATAGATCTATCTATGTCCATGTAAAAAGAGGCAAGGAGCAATCTGAAAAGATCCAAAGAAAGACTCAAGCACAGATCAACCAAACACAATCTCAAAAATATCTCACAAGCACAAGGGACTCTCAATGTGGCATACACCAATGTAGACTACATTGAAGCTGAGATTGGTTGAATTACAAAGTTACATTATGCCAAAGTAAGAAAGATAATAAACACTGTTAAGAAGAAAATTTAAGCTGTCCATCAGGCTTGAGTGTAGTTCTTTTGAAAAAAAACAAGTCTCACTGGTTTGACCACTTCAAGAAAATTCTTGGAGAGTTACTCCAAATTAGCACTCTTCCACTGCCTCTTTGTCAAATCTCAAGTACCCTGGATATCTAATCTGATTTGTTTTACATTGAACAAGCTTGAAACTGTTCAACAGCAAATCTCCAGGGCTTGACAATGTAACAACATTTCTGTGGAAAGATCCAATATTTTATAATATTTTACTGAGATTCCGCAATGATACAGTTGAGCATCATTCATTTTTTTCAGCCTGGCTGAAGGGTGGAATTTTTTCCTGTTCCAAAAAGAGGTGCTCTAGCAAATTACAGAGGCATAACACTGTTACCAATAGCAATAAAAGTTTACAACAGATTGCTGCTTAACATGGCTGCATCATAACTGAATCCACTTCTCCATAGAAACCAGAGTGGACTCAGGATAGGTAGATCAACAACTGCTCAGATCTTCTCAATTCGCCACATAGTGAAAGAAAGGAAGAAGTTCAACAAGGATGTAAGAGTTTGTTTTGTAGACTTCTGGAAAGCATCTGATTCCAACAGTAGAGTTGAGATGTTTAGAATCCTTGCACTATATGGCATTCCCTCCAAAATCATTGATGCCATCAGAGCTCTTTATACAAACACCACTGCCACAGTTATATCTCCTGATAGAGAGACTGAGTTCTTTGATGTTGAAACAGTTGTTCTACAAGGGGGCACACTTGCCCCTTTCTTGCTTATAATCATTCTTTGACTATGTTCTGCATATTTCTTTAAACAGCATAAATGAAAAAACCATGACAGTGCAGTCATCATTGTGTCAAATATGTGACCAATTTGCCCTGATTTCACATTTTATTAAGAATACAAAGTCTTTGTTGCAGCCACTTGACTTAGCAGCTAACCAGGTTGGCCTCTATGACAATGAGAGCAAATTACAGTTTTTGAATAAGTTTGGTGTCATGCATGAAATCCATATAAAAATCTGGATCTGACATTACTTGAGTTTTTAGGTTAATATTTCAATTGTAAAGCAATTTGTGGTGATGTTCAAAACTACTTTTCATGCAGTCTATCTAATGTTCAATTTCTGCATCTCTTATAATAAATTTGTTGTAGCTGATCCATACAGAGGGACTTGAAGTGTTTAGCATCTACTAATTTTATATCCTGAAATTTATAATGCATTCAGGGTAAGTGCCATCACTGGGTTTTTTTTTATTCCAATTTATTAACTGACGACCATATCAATTTGTTGCACACATGGAAAAATAGTGTAAAATTTAGTTGCTAAATGGATGCAGCATACATATTGTAAACATGTATACATTTATTGGTAGATTTGTCTGTCAACTTTGACATTATAAGGTTATTTCTTGACAGATTTATTTCCCATATAATCAATTTAGTTAAGCATTACTTTGAAATGTTTCGTGTTCGAAATAGTAAGAAATAGATTGACTTGGATTTCCAAAGAAGCAAAAAGAGTTTTATAATTAGAATTTAATTAAGTTCTAATATAATTGTTTTTTTATAACACTTCAACATCTCTCGAAGCTGGCAATGGATACAGGTGACCTTTTCAGAGCAACTGAGTCTGTTGTGTTCTTCTATGTGACATTTCTCTTCAGGATGTTGACAATCATGGCTTTCCTAAGCCCATTTGTATATATAATAAATAGTGATATATTTCTTTTTATTATAATAATATAATTTTGGTAATTCTTTTTCTCAAGTTGGTAACTATTATTCTGCTTCATATTTGGACCAGTTAATGTAGGTGTGTGCTTGTGCATATATATGTTTATACAGATGTATGAACACTGTTTATAGTTAAAGGGTATGATAAATTGTCTAAATTATACAAATATGAAAATAACACAGACATCTCATTTTAACAGATATATTTGTCAAACTACAGAAAATATCTTGAAATTCTAAAAAGGAAATTTATTAAATAAAATCATCATTGACTTCAACCACAGCCTCCAAATGACTTTACAATTTTCTGTAAATTTTCTAGATGGTCTCCATTTTTTAAGTTGGTGAATGCTTCTATAATTTAGTTCATCTTTGGTATTACAAAGACTACTTCAGCCACTGACTACTAGAAAATGCATGTGACTAACTGCCAAAGTAAAACTCCAACATCAGCCTTGAGCTAAACTTACCAAATCAGCTAAACAAACTTCACTAAACTCACAAGCCAAACTTTACTAGCTTAACCAAGTGTTGCGTCTGAATTAGAAACAATTTAGGTTAACAAAACTTACATGCTAATAACTAATAACAAATCATAGTATGCAAAACTCAATATAAAAATAGTGATATATTTTTTATATTACTTCAAGTGTTATTTTTTTACTATAAGTCTTCATTCTGCTTGGATCAACCCAATTCGAGGATACTAGTGATGAATCAATATTGGCCTACTTTTGAATAACCTAATCACAATGTCAGGGTCGAAGGGATCAACTGCAATACTGGACAATTTAGGCAACCAAGGAGAGAACAAAGCTATACATGGTTTCTGGAAACAATAAGCTGAAAAAGAAGGTGTTACACAGAGACCTAACCTTTCTAGCAGTAGATGCAGCTATAGATTTAATGTATTTGAGTGAAGCCAAGGTTGGGCAGTATGTGCAGAAGCTCTGCATTAGCCAGGCTAATGTCTGGCAGGAATGTTTCTCTACGGTGGTAAAAGTAGGGCAGTTTTGTTTTGGAGGCATTCAATTTTACAAGCCATTCACTGCTCCAGTTAACCACTGATTGGAGGTTTGTTTCACATGCAGCAGTCAAGTTTACTTTGATTTCATAAAAGCTGTTATACTGTGAATTTCTGGCATAAATATATTACGTATATTTCATGAATACACTGTTGAAAAATTAACCCTTGTTATTCCTTTCCCTCCCAAGTGAACACTCATTATAACAAAGGGGGCTTATGTGGTGCAGGTGTATAGTAGTTTCTTGAGAATTGTTGGTTGTATTTTCTGGAGGTGAAAGTGATATATATTTTTAATTAAAATCTTTGTTGTTTCACTGACAAACATATTGCTGAATAAATGTTTAGTATCCAATGATGCTAATATGTTATTTGGTTTATTGATTTTGAGAATTTGGATGAAGCTTATGTTGTATTTAGAGGGTAGGAATGTTTTAATGATTTGTTTTGGAGGCGTGGTAAGTAAGGGTAAAAATTTGTGAGATTATTTGTTTTACTGGGATTTCTTATATGGGTTTTTAATTTTTCTGTAGATATATCCTTGTTTCAGCTTCTCACAGTTCAGGGATTCTATTTCTCTATTATTAACAGTAATGAGTTTTTTTTTATATAATTTATTTACTTTAAGTTTATTTACTATTTTTTTTTTTTGAGAGAGATTCTGTGTAGTTTTTAAAGCTTCTTTATCATTTAAGATGGCTGTAAGTTTTGATTTGTAATCATTTTGTTTTAGCTTAGGTGATTTTCTTTTCTTGTTAGCAAGTTTAATTGTAATAACATTGTTACACAGTTCCTTAGTAGTGTTATTTTATTTTTTTTATAATCATTTCATGCAGGTAATGCCACTGGTGTGCAGGAGGTTACAGTAAGGAAATAAAAAAGGTACAGCGGATATCAAAGAAAGGATAAGAAAGAGATGAAAATCAAACAAACAGAAGACAGCAGTTGACATTGTATTTAAATTTTTGGAGATTGTAGCTATTGGGGAAGCAAGCAAATGGAAGTGAGTTCCACAAATGGGAAGTGTGGTTGTGGTGCAGTGGTTATCTGTCTGGAATGAGAAATTGGGGAGCCGAGTTCAAATTCCAGTCGAATTCTTTTCATTCACTTACAGACAGAGAGAAAGGTATTATTCTATCTCTTCTCTCCAGTTATGGATTAAATAACAGTACAGATTGGGTTCTATAGCCTTGGCTGGCAAACAGTCTACCACAGAAAGTAATGGCAAACTACTGTGAGATAATCTTCTGCCCAGTCAGTTATGTCTCTTTTGAGACATGATTGCCCAAGCGTGTATCACGTATGGCACTTAACTGACTGAGAAAAGTTGCCATTGAAAAGACAGAGGAAAGCCACATCACGTTGGTAAGAAAGTGACTGAAGGTGGGGCTGCTAAGTCAGGATTGATTATATTGCAAATCTTCCTTTGGATTCTGTTGAGAACCTCAATATGAATAGCAGGAGCACCCAACCAGGTATAGCAATATTTTCTAAGAGAACAGTTAGGTGGTTTGAGACGCAGAAACGAAGTCAACATTTCTTTCTTGTGAAACTGTATTTCCTTTTATTGTATCTCTTCGTCCTTGCTTTTCCTCTTCTTGCTTTCCATTCAGTTTTTTCTGTTTTTTTTTCTTCTTTACATTAATCAATCATCTATCTTTTCTTTATCCTTGCTTTCCTCTTTCTTTGGGGTTCTTTTTGAATGAGCAAGAAATTTTTGTAAATAACCGTTACAAATGTCTATTCTAATATGAACATGTGAGTGTCTATGTAAAATAAAATTAAAGAAAAGAAATTTTTTGTGGGGTATATTTTGAGGACCAACTGTTCTACCATTTGTGACAAGCTCTGTTAATAACATCAGGATATTGTGAAATATGTATTACCCATTGTAATAATCTAAAATCTTTTATAAAATATATATATGTTTATTAATACCTTGGTTAACAATGACTTCATTCTGTATCATCTGCATTGGGTTTTGTATGCTTTTATCTAGTCCATATGAAGTTATTCTGCAAATCACATAAACCTTAATAAGTTGAATTTGCTTTGAAAAAAATTTTGGCAAATTTAAAATGTTTAATTTAGATGTCAAAACAAAGCTTGAGTTAAATTTTTAGAAAGTTTCAAAATGTTTTATTAAATTTATTGTATTATTATTATTGTATACCTACCTATATACAGTAATGGGATGTTCCTATCCTCTTAAATACATGAACGCTGTTGGGGTAGACAGTATGATTATACTAACTAGAAGTGTATAGACATCATGCACTGTGCGAGTCTTGTACTTTTTTTTAAATCATTTCACCCCAAGCAAGGCATTCCACTGCCACTATAGTGCGGGGGGTTACATAGGGGAAGATGGTGAGAGAGAAATTAGATATAAGAAATGTCAGAAGGAGGGTGATAGACAAGTAAGGAGGTACATAAGAAGAGTGTTTGAGAGAATGGGTGCGAGTTAGTATGTTAGGAGGTGTCTATTGACCTTACATTTAAACTCCTGGAGATTGTAGCTGTTGGGGAAGCAAGTATGTGGAAGGGAATTCCACAGGCAGGAAGAGTGAGAAAAGAAGCTGTTGGAGTAGAAGTTGTGGTTACATTTTATCGGTTTCACTGTAAAAGGGTGGGACCTAGTTGCTAATCTAATATCTCATGCAAATTTGTACCTAGGAGGCACCAGTGATCTAAGTTCATCGGAGCAGAAGCTGTGAAAGTATTTATAGAAGAGGCACAGGGAAGCCACGTCACGGCAGTGAGAGAGTGACTGCAGCCAGTCTGCCAAGTCGGTATTGATCACATTACAGATTCTCCGTTGTATTTTGTCAAGAAGCCTGAGGAGAATAGCAGGGTCACCCGACCAGATATGGCAGCAGTATTCAATACATGGGCAGATGGTAGATTTATATATGTGCAAGAGAGAGTCAGACAAAAACTACTTCCGGGCCCTGCACAAAGAACTGACTTTCATGGCAGCGGATTTAGCAATGGATTCGATATAGTAATTCCACTTGAGGTCTGCTGAGATTGTGAGACCAAGGAGGGGTAGTGTTTTACTCTCAGGGAGGCAAGCCTGTTCCATACTAATGGGAGGTAGGTGCAATTGTCTATGGTGGTTAATTGATAGCAGCTTCGTCTTGGAAGAATTGAAATTTATGAGCCACTTTTTACCCCAGTCCACTCCGGATTGGAGGTCCTTTCCAAGCTCAGCAGTGAGGTTCACTGTTGCCCGCACCAGATTTTTGATTGAGACAAGAGTAAACAGTGATTTCATTGGCATACATGCCTACTTGGGATGTTATGGCATCAGGGAGAACATTAATGTAGATCAGAAAGAGTGTAGGGCCTAGGATAGAGCCTTGAGGGACACCCACGTTTGTATGGTAGTTCTGGGAGGCATGTCCGTTTAATATCACTTTCAATGTATGGTTGGAGAGGAATGACTAGATTAGGTCAAACAAATGTCCAGTTATACCCTAGCGCCACAGTTTCCGTAGAAGGCCAGCATGCCAGACTCTGTTAAACACTTTAGAGATATCCAAGGCAATGGTTCAGGCTTCACCATTCTTGTCGAGAGCCTGGTATATATACTCGGTGATGGTCGTTAGCATATCAGCAGTAGATCTGGTGAAGCGCAAGCCATACTGTTTGTCTGAGAGGAGCCTCTGGGCTGTGAGATGCTGAACCACCTCAGTGTTGTTGCTATACTATTATACCCAACCTCTGATTTGGCAATTACTCATGCAGTAAACTTTTAGAGTTATAACAATTACAAAAACTGCATTCTGAAGTTGTTATATACATTCATTTAAAATTGGATAAAAAATTTTCAAAGCAAATTCAAGTTATTGAGGTTTTATATGATTTGCATAATAACTTCATATAGACTGAATATATAGCAGAATTGATCATATAGTAATATGATTTAGGCATACACAATCTCACTAGTATCCTATCAGACTATTTGAATCATATGTGGCACAGGCACTCTCCAATTTTCTTCACTGTTTTCTTATCATTAAATCAAGGCTAGTTGATTCTGAGAGTTCACATAGTGTTGTGAAATCTATTCATTGTTGTAAACAATCATACAGGTGCCAGGTTTTTAGAGGTTAAAGGTAATACACCACTTTATACTGTGTGAACTGCCATCTTTGTGCAACAAGTTGGTAACCATCATAACACATTACTCAATAAGTCCCAGGCCTGACATATATATGTCGCCACTAATAAAAATTCCATATAATTTTTATGGAGTACTAACCTTCAAATGACACATGACAAAAATTGGGCCCAATCGAATTACTAGTTTACAAATTATAGTTATTTAAGTGAAGCTACTGTTGCAAATTTTCAAAACAATGGAAAAATCTGAACTTTCTGATGCCTTGATAAGTGTTATACAGACTCTGCTATATTGAAAATAACAGTTAAGAGGTGGTATGCTGACTTTAAACGCAGTTGTACAGACACAAATGATGCTGAATGCTCAGGTCACCCAAAATCGGCATCTGTCCCGGGAAACACCAAAAAAAATCTACAACTCTTCTTGGTCGATCGTAAATTAAAGTTTCATGAGATAGTAGAGGAGTTGAACATACCAGAAGGCAGTGTATTCACCGTATTGCATTTTCTCATTTGTCAATGAGAAAGCTGTGTTCAAAATGGGTGCTGTGTTTTTCTTCACAGTCAATCAAAAACAACAATGTGTCGATGACTCAGAGCATTGTTTACAACTGTTTCAAGTCAACAAGAAAGAGTTTTTGTGTAAGTATGTGACAATGCATGAAACATGGATCCACCACTTCACTCTGGAATCAAATCAGCAGTCAGCTGAGGAAACAGCAGCTAGTGAAAACTGTACAAATCAACCAAAAAGCCAAACATCAGCAGACAATATTTTGGCCTCTGTATTTTGGGATGCAAGGTATTTTGTTCATTGATTACCTTGAGAAAAGAAGAACTATCAATAGCAAATATAATATAGCATTATTGGTGTATTTGAAAGAAGAAATTGTGAAAAGAACAGCCACAAATGAAGAAGAAAAATGTGATCTTTCACCAAGACAATGCACTGTGTTACAAATGGATCGTAATGATAGCAAAACTACATGAATTGCACTTAGAATTGCTTCTGCACCCACCCTATTCTCCAGATCTGGCCCCCAGTGACTACTGGCTGTTTGCAGACCTCAGAAGAATGCAACAAAGAATGAGATTTGGTTCCAATAAAGAAGTGATATTGGAAACTGAGGCATACTTTGAGGCCAAAGACAAATCATTCAACAAAAAAGGCATCGAATTGCTAGAGAAGCATTGGAATCAGTGTATCACCCTAGAAGGTGACTATGTTGATGAATAAAGTTGAATTTTGCCTAAAAGTTGTTGTTTTATTAGTTAGGCCTGGGATTTATAGAGTGATGTGTCATATACATTTGATTTTAGATAACTGGCAGAGAGAGAAACAAGATAATAATTTTCCCAAGTATGGCACTCACACACTGAGAAATATTTAGGAGTTAAGTGCTTCAAAGCACTAAATTTTGAGAAATATTTAGGAGTTAAGTGCTTCAAAGCACTAAATTTTGAGAAATATTTAGGAGTTAAGTGCTTCAAAGCACTAAATTTTGAGAAATATTTAGGAGTTAAGTGCTTCAAAGCACTAAATTTTGAGAAATATTTAGGAGTTAAGTGCTTCAAAGCACTAAATTTTGCCATAAAATAAACTGGTCAAAAATGATGAAATGATTTACATCAGTTTTAGGAGCAAAGAATTAATTGTAGAAATTGATTTATGTGCATAAGTCAAATTATCACCTGAACATGTCCAAATCGAAACCCAATTTTTGTAATTTTATAAAAAAGTCAGTTGACTGCTAGCTTTAAATAGTTAAATTTGTTTTACAGTCTTTTAGTTTTAATCACTTTACTTATCTTGAAGGAAAATAGTTTTTTTTCTACCCACTTGAAAAATGTGTAATGTATTTTTGTCATATGAGAATATATCACAGTCATTTTGATTTGCTTTATTTTGAATTTGATTTTCATTGTTCTATTGAGTGTTTGAAATTCAGCAGTGAAAATTTAGATGAAAGGGTAAACTATTATTAGCAGTGACGAGACACAGTGCGTCTGCATCTTTGTGTTACAGTGGTGGCTTTAGTACTTAAAAGCTTTGTGGTTCAAGTGATTCTTTTTACCCCCAAAACATAATAAAACCACTAAGATGCAAGGGGTTACTAACTATTAGAGAATATGACAAAAATATACTATTAAGGAGAAAGAACAATAAAAGATAAGGGATTAAGAAACAGAAGATAACAATTGACATTGCGTTTAAATCTTTGAAGATTGAAATTAATTAGGAAGCAATAATTGAGAAATGCAATAGAAGAAACTCTTAGCATAGAACTTACAGTTACATCTAGACTTTGCCACCAATCTAGTACTGTGCTTAAATTCATTAAGTTTAGGTTCAATAGAGGAATAGTTATCAGAATAATTATCAGAAAAATATTTAAAGAAAAGGCTCAGGAAAGCTATGTTATAGTGGTGAAAAAATGACTGAAGCCAAGATGTCAAATCAGGACCAGTAATATTGAAGAATCTTTTATCAAAAATCTTGAAAAAATATAGCAGGAACATTAGACCAGATGTTGCAGTAATATTCAAAGCAAGGATGAGTGCTAAGATTATAAAGCTGTCAGACTGACACAAGTATGAAAAATTATCTAGCATGATACAGTTAACCAAATTTCCTAGCTACAGACTTGGCAATTAATACCTCAGGACAGCAGAAAAACTTAGTCTGGGTAGATGCAATGAATCCCTCTGTTGGTGATTTACATCAGCCATGCTGATAGATGGTAAAATAGGTTCTCTCAGACAAGTAAAAGAGATCAGTTTCCTAGGGGGGCATTAAAATTAACATACTATGCCTTGCCCCAGTTGACAACAGTCATAAACTCTTTAACTCTTACATTCCTCCTCAGTAAAAAGTGTTTTCAGTCTGTCTATAAAAAAGAACACACATTAGATTAGTGAAAGATGCATTCCAAAAGCTAAGTATCAGAAAAATTTTATTAGAGACAAAAAAAAAAAGAGTGATAAGACTGTTATGTAATATCAATCTTCTTGTATGACAGTGAATGCAGGACAATCTACCCAGAGAGAAAAAAAAAACAACAGAAATATAGTTCTGCAGAATGATACTGAGAATTCCATGGACAGAGTAAGTAACCAATGAGGAAGTCTTGGAAAGTGAACATTTCATTGAAATATAATTGAAAATTTCTAACTTTCAACTGAAATCAAGAAAATATAATTACAGTATATGAAAATATCTGTCAGTTTAAATTGACACAAAGAAAATATAGATTATTTTTTTCTATTTTTACATATTTTTCAGGCTATAAAAGACCAAAGAATCACTCAAGGTAAAGGCTTATTGAATGAGATTGCTTTATAGACAGAAGAGGTAAGAATTGTAGATTATTAGGATAGGTAGATGTGCGTTGTGGTGCAGTGGATATCAGCTCAGAATGAGAAATTGGGGAGCCGAGTTCAAATTCCAGTTGAATTCACCTTACATGCAAATACCCTTGGAAAAGGTATTAATCCATCTCTTCCTTTCAGTTATGGGTTAAATAACAGGACAGATTGGGTTCTATAGCCTTGGCTGGCAACCAGTCTACCGCAGAAAGCAATGGCAACCTATTGCGAGATAATCTTCTGCCCAGTCAGTCATATCTCTTTTGAGACATGATCGCCCAAGTGTGGCACTTAACTGACTGAGATAGATAGATAACAGATGAAGCTAGATTTGAAGAGTTAAAACAGTTGTGGTTGTGGAAGCAGCCACTCAGGAGTCTGTTCCACAAAGCAGAAACTTCTTTCATGCAAATGGAATATGAAGAGAAATAGAATGATTTGTTCCTGTGTGTATAGAATTGTGGGTTTTAACTATAAAGGTCTGAACTGGACAAACTTTATTCATCAGAACATTTATCATGAAAATAGCAATTGAAAACCAAAGGCTTGCAATGTTGCAGCCATGGGAAAGGGGTTGTAAGTTGTAAAATAATTCATCACCTACAAGAAACATTTTTCAAATTCTTTGAATTTTATCAAGAAGCTCAAGGTAAATATCAGCGGCACTGCTTGACCATATGTGACAGCAATATTCTAAGCACAGACAAACCTACTCCTTTACTAATGCAGTAGTTGTCTGATTGTATATATATTAGAAACATTGTCTACTTTTCCTGACACTTATGATTATTCTTCCAAGAGTTTTCAGCTTGACCTCTTTTCTTGCTACTTCTTTAGAAAGATCTTTGATTTTTTGCAAATGTTTACTTATCCTTAAGTCAACTCATTCACAGACTTTTTAATAGCTTCACAAGTATGACCACTGGTCATCTGATTGCTTAGAACTGATCTGAGTATATAGATGGGCCATTATCCGATGATTACTGACTAAATGATGCTGAAATTTTTTCTGGCCTGAGTAATCTCAGGAGTGTGCGGAGTGTTATTAGATAAGCTAATATTTTTGGATCAATGAAAGCAAGGAATTTTGGTACCAATTCTTTGTATAGATTGAATCAAGTTATAAGTTTATGAATTCTATATATAAAAAAAGTATTATAAATTACATAAGATAATATTATAAAATATGAAGTATTTCTAATGATTTATATAAATAATAATACAAATAATATAAATATATTAACAAGAATACACATTCTATGTCTATTCAATTCATCCATCATCTTTTTCAAATTGTGAATCACTTTCTGCAAACCTGGTTACTGCAGATGCAAAAAAATGTGAGTCAAAAACTTAGATGCAACCTTAAATTTGGATATGTTTTTTATTTATTTCAGCATCTGAAATATAGTAAAATGGTAATACTAATGATATCTATAAATTTCTAAAGAATTAATGAATTTACTTTCAATCTAACATTTTTATGACTTCAAACATTATTTTACATGGATACTCAAGTTTGAAATGTTTTTAGAATAAATAATCAAAAACCTATACTGGCAGAAAATCATTCCTATATAGATAGAAAATATACAAAAATAGAAATTAAATATAAGACAATATATGTTGTAGTGCAGTGGATATCAGCTCAGAACAAGAAAACATGCAAATACCCCTAGGAAAGGTATTAATCCATCACCTCTCCCTCCAGCTACGGGTTAAAAAAACAGAACAGATTGGGTTCTATAGCCTTGGTTGGCATTCAGTTTACCACAAAAAGTAATGGCAAACTTCTGTAAGAAAAAATTTTGCCCAGTCAGTCATGTTCAAGACATGATCGCCCAAGCATGTATCACATATGGCACTCAGCTGACTGACTGATAAGACAACAATGTGTGTGTTCACTGGACTTATTCAACCTATACAGCAAGGCAATCTGGAAGAATTAGTCCTCTCAAGATTCATTATATTTATTCATTATTTATAATCTTAGCAACATGAGATATGCAGATGACACAGTGTTGACAGCAGACACAGAAAGAAAACTACAAAAACTCTTACAGAATGTAGTGAAGGAAAGCAAGAAGACAACATGCATGGTTGTTAGCAAGAGAATGAGCTAAAAATGTAAATTAAAAATCAGATATACAAAAATTAAACAAATACAAAAATTTAAATATCTGGTAAGTGTTTTAAACAGAGGACAGAAAGTGTGATCTAGTGAAATCCAAAAGGCACATTGGGATATCAAAAGTTTCATTTCAAAAGCTAAGCAAAGTTTTAAGAAACAGAAAGACTTTATTAAAAACAAAGAAAGAGGTTTTGAACTGTTATTTGATATCTGTCCTATTATATGGCTGTAAATGCTAGACAATCTTCTCAAAGTTGAAGCAATAGTGTTTCTACAGAAGGATGCTGAGGATACCATGGACCAAACATGTGAGCAATGAAGTTTTAAAGAAAATGGAAACAAAAAAAGACTCTTATACATAACATCAATAAGAAAGAGTTGAAATCTCAAGGGCACATAATAAGGAATGAGGATTTGGAAAATTTTATATTCACAAAAGGCAAGCAGGTTAAAAAAACAACATAAAACCTACCTAGCAAGCTTGAGTAAATGAAGTGTCAATTTTTGTTTCTTTTTTATAAATCTAAGTGTGTATCAAAATATCATAACTTACCACTTCAAGTCAACAGTATCACCATATTTGCTAAGAAATCAGTCATTGGGTTTGTTTCCTTTTTATAGAAGAGCAAAGAAGTTGGTGAGCCAGAAGTTGCTCGTGATTGGAATATAAAGACCCAAAGAGTCACAGTGGTCTTATACTGTGAGAATAACTGTAGCTGACAGATGAAACAGAAGTCACAAAAAGGAAACATATACTTAACATCAAAAAGAGATAGAAGAAATTTCTTGGGCACATAAAGAGGAAAATGGGATTGGTAAATCTGATACTCACAAGATAGATTGAAGACAAGAGGGAGAGTGGAAAACAATACATAACATACTTAGAGTGCTTGAGAAAAAGATGGCAGAAAAAGGTTTAGGAGAGATAACAAAAAGACAAACTTAATTAAGAGCTACAAAAGACAGGAAATTGGGGAGAACCATTATTGCCTATATCCTAAGGGGACACAGCACATAAAAGACAACAAAAATCTTTCTCTATTTAAAATGATGTGATACATCATCAGTCCCAGGACCAGATATGGTTTTAGGGTCACTTTACAGCTCATCATCTGACCAATTCCCTCTATATGTCTGGGTTGAAAGCCAGAAAGGTATTCATTCATCTGTAGCATGTCTTTGGCAAGTAGACCTGGTAGAGACTATTCCTCTCCACTTCAAAACAAAACCAATATCCTCCAACTTCAAGGCTTGTCTGAGTCATGGAGGCTTAATATTATATCTGTGTGTGCAAGTATATATCTATATATATATGTATGTGTGTGTGGAGAAATTTGTCACTTAACTGAGCAGAGTTATGCTGACTTCAAAGAGATCAAAATAATGCCCTCACAAAATTTCGAAGTCGACATAACTCTGCACAGTTGAGTGATAAACATGACATCAATTCTATTAATGCTCTTTCACTGACCTATTTTTCTTTTTATAAAAGCCAAATCCTTTCAGGATGTAGGTGGTTCCATACCTTTATAATCTCTAAGTTGCCAGGACATTTTTTGGGAGAAAAAAGCAGAGTTATTGTTTCCTACTGACTTCTCTGTCCATGGTTTTGAACTCAAAGTAATACTTTGCCCAGACTGGTTGCTACTCAAGTCTAAAGAACCCAGTCTATCCTGTTATTTAATCCATAACTAGTAGGTGACAAGATCAATACATGCCTTTCCCAAGAGCATTTTCTCCAACAAATGAAACAGGAATTTGAACTTGGATAGCTGATTTCATTTTCTATATCCACAACTATTAAGCTACCTTTCAATCAAATGAATCATATGTGAAGTGTTTGGGGCTATGTACAAACTGAAAATTGTTTTATATATATTAAGAAGTTTGATGAACTGAAAGTATATACGTTAAGGGTTTTGTAACCAAAACAGTGCAATCTCAAAATGAGGCATATTGGATTCATAGCTGAATATAGATATATCATCATCACTAATTAATTTTATAAAAGTCCCTGAATTATTTACTTTTCAAAATTGTCATGATAGGCAATATAGGTTTGAAATATCAGAATTGAGCCAATTTTCTTTGTTAATATAAAAGAACCACAACTTGACACTGTCATTTATTTTGGTGCTGATTACTGTTTTGTTTTTTTGTTTTTAGATTGAAAACTTGCATTGTTCATTTGTGAGTCAAACTTTGTTGAATGTTAACATTTTGTCCACAAATGAATGTCTTAAAGATAGTGGATGAAAAGTTGCACTTTTGCTATATTATACTCTATGGATTTTGGAGAAAAGTAAGCATTGGAACTGTGATAAAAAAAAAAACATTCAGAATGTTTATTTGGATCACGCTCTAGCTCTTTGAATGGTCAAAAAGTTGTTTGGCAGATTTTATCACAGTGATTTTAGCCAAAATGATCAACCACACTCTGGGCAAACTCCTATTGTTGGGGAAGACACCCTGCTTGCCATATTAGAGAAAAAACAACTTTTCTATGGAAGAGATTTTTAAGAGCTTAAAAATTAATATCTCAATTGCCTTTCGGCATTCTAAGAGATTTGGGTTCAAGAAAAACAGACAAATTTGCAAAGTTAAAAAAGTATTGTTTTCCACCACAACAATGCAAGAGCTCATTGAAAAACATTGCCGAAGCTTGAGCTCAGATGAGAAAATGGCCAGCAAATATGATATTCTCCTGAATTGGCTCCTTCAGATTTTTATTTGTTCTAGTCTCTACAAAACAATTTAAATGATAAAAAAGTTTGACACTGTACAATCTGTCAAAAACTCACAACCTTCCTCCAACAAAATGCAGTTTCTAAGGAGATAGAATCAACAAGCTTGTAGAACAATAGGAGACAATTGTTAAAAAAGAACAGAAACTATATATTTGTCTAATAAAAGTATTTTTTGTGACTATGTAAAATCATATTTTTAATTTTCTAATGAGACAGAAACTTTCACAATGATCTAATATAGCTGAAGCCGAATTAAATATCTTTGGAATTTGAAGGTTGTACTGTTTGCTTACCATAATAGTGTTGATAAAAGTCTTTTTACCTTTTTAAGTAAGAAATTCTTTTTTGTGGGGAGGGGGTAATTAAAATTTATTTATACCAACAGCTAGTAATAAAGAATACTGGTCACAGATGAAAAGAAAATTTGAGACAACAGATTTTTTTTTCTATAAAAGGACGCTGAGAGTACCATAGACAGAACATGTGAGAAACTAGGAAGTTTTAAGGAAAATGGAAATGACAAGGACACTTGTACTTTAAAATCATAAAGAATTGAAATTTTTAGGACCCATAATGAGGAAAGACCTGTGGGATAATCTTCTGCCCAGTCAGTCATGTCTGTTTCGAGACATGATCGCCCAAGCGTGTATCACGTATGGCACTTAACTGACTGACTGAATGAGGAAAGAAGACTTCAAGAATTTGACACTCTAAGAGCATATTTAAGGCAAGGGAGGCAGAAGGAAACATTGAGTAATATGGGGGTAACCTATTTAACAAGATTGTGTTAATCAATGGTAGAACAGAGAGTGGGAAGGATGTAAATGTGCATATATTATATTGAATATTATATTCTACTTTTGAGTTTCATAAATTCTGCTAATAGTTGGCCTGCAAAGACAGAGAAAATATTTTAGTCTTCTTTAGTCTCCAAGGCCCACATTAGGCATTAATATATACATTATAACCCCCTAACCTCAATTCTAGTCAATAAAAACTAATAATGTCACCCTACAAGTTTATCCTCATCAACAAAGAGAGAAAAATATTACTAAGAGCTACAAAATATAGAAATTATGAAGATTCATTATTGCCTACAAGTGAAATGGCAAATAATTCTTCTTGAGGATAGAACCTCAGATCTTACACTAACAAAGCAAAATTTAAAACATTATCAGTTGATTTAAACACAAGCTTGATTTGAGCAAATAATCTTTTTTTTTTTTTTTTTAAAGTAAGATGTCAAGCCTCTTTTTGGATCAATATTTGCCCCTCAATTAGGCACAAGTGAGGAAGTTTTTCAGTTTATTGATTCTTTAAAAATCAATTTTATTGATATTTAATCTTTACCAAACATTCTATATTCAGGAACATACTTAGGATGAAGTTATTCCTTAAAAGTGACTTGATTGACGACAGATAATGATTTTATGTTTTAAAATTATCTCTTAAATAAAGTTATCATTTCCTATTCTCCAATTTGTATGCCTAACCTTCAATTCAGTCCTGTAACCCTTAGTGACCAATCAGCTGAGCCCTGATTTAAAAGACAGATGTTTTGTAGACACCAGAAAGAGAAAATACATATGTTCCTTGAGAAGCAACAATTCTTTTCAATATGACATGCCTAACTTGTGAGTAAAAACAGAGGTTTGTAACAGTTCACTGATTTTTCCTTTTCACAACATATAACACATTTATGTACATTGTTCTCTGTTTAGAAAATTAGAAAAAAATTTCGATTTAACAAACTTAACTAGATGTTCTTGTGTTTGGTTAATATCTTTACTGACAGTCAGATACTACAAAAGTTGTCCAATATATATTTGATAAACCAACAGGCATATTTGTGTTTCTTCAACTCACAAAATCACTCTCTGGTTTATACTGCAATAAAGTGAAACATTGATCATTTTCAATCAAAGAAAATGTAACTATGATTAAACAAGACCAATTACAATGATACATAACTTTGTGCTAGTACAAGCAACAATGGTTTCATCTACCCAATTATCCTTATATTGCTTGAGTCAACCTGAGGTATGGTTTTTAAGAACTTCCAAAGGGTGATACATCTCAGGTTAATATTATCAAAAAATTACCTCATTGACAAATGAAATATAGTGGGATTCAAACCCAGCTCTCATGGTCAGAGGAACAATGCTCTAACCACTTGTCCATGTGCATTTCTGCATTTGTATTGCTCCCTCTGCCAGCATTCTGATCATAAAAATAGCATTTCTTGTTCCAGTTTCTCAAACATTGTTCTTGTCTATTTCTGGTCTGATTCTGCTGTAAGCTCTGTTCATTAGAATCCTCATGATTAGCATATTTTCATGGTTTATTATGCTAAAGTCCAATAAAGTCAGAATTCATTTTACTGGGTTTCTTTGGCAGTGCTATAAAGAATCATCTAATGAGGTTTTCTGGTATTCCACCCTTGTTAAATTTATCTTTTTGGTAACTGTATTAATTCTAAGGTTTTGTCAGCATTGTCATCACTATCTCCTCTCATCTTACATCATGGTCAGTAGTAATCTTACCTCAAAATTTTATACTTTGGCTCCTCCCATATTTTTATGTATTAACAATTTCTCTGCTCTGTTGCCATGGAAGGGAATTTTTATTCCATCTCCACTATCTTTTCTTTTTTTTATATTATGTTTGTTTCCTTTTTATCATTCATACATCCTGTAAAACAGCTTATTTTGTATCCTTCAATCTTTTTAGCATACCTGTAATGTATGTTGCCTGCATCATTAATTTTTTTTTTATCGTATAACCTCAAGCAAGGCGGTAATGCAACTGATGTGCAGGGGGCTACATAAGAGAAAGTATTAGAGGAGATTGAAGAGAAGGACGAACCAGTTAGAAAGAAGCAAGAGAAGGATGGGAATACAGGTGTGATGACAGTTGCAAATGTGGAGAGAAAGGAAAGGATATACAGGGCGGTGTGGAAAGAACTGGGGTCAAGTAGTTAAGAGATGAGTATTGATCTTGCATTTAAATTCCTGGAGGTTGCATCCATCAGGAAAGCAAGAATATGGAAGCGAGTTCCACAGGCAGGAAGTGCAAGAAAAGAAGCTGGAGGAGTAGAATTGTCATCTGCATTTGGTTGATGTGACTGTGTATACTTAATGATTCTATCATTAAAGATTAAATAACCTTTTTCTGTAGATTATTATATTTAAATTTTAATAAAGGTAAAAATCTGACTCAGTTACAAAAAGACTGATGCATGCAGTTTATGGAAAAGGTACTATGAATAGTTTAGCATGTCAAAAATTGTTTACTAACTTTTGTGCTGCAATATTAGTATATAAATTAGAATCAATGGATCTTAAATTTTAATGCCAACAAATATTGTAAATCCCCATCAGCCATTTCAGTTTATTTTTAAACCACATAATACCATGTCCCTATTTTTAAAGAGATTGATTCTTTTTTATGCAAAGAAAAAAAGACTCTGTATTAGGTTTTCCATTCAGTAATATATGAAGTAAATAATCTGACTTAAAGGGTTTTTAGTGTCTAGTCAACTAATTCAAACTGTATTATGTAAATCTCTAAAAATAAAATCCCTGCAATATAATACAAACATTGTTGCTTGCATATAATACAAAATAATTAAACTCTTTTTACCCCTTCCATAGACGTGTATATATGTTTTTACTGAAAGTGTCTTTTTGAGACACGGATGAATAAAGACATCTAAAACATAACGTTAAAAAACCAGCTGTGTTTAAGCTGATCTTGTTTATTTTGAAGTCCTGAGCTTGAAATATGTCCAATTGTCAACTCATACATCTGGTGGAGTTGTTAGCTACTCTGCTCAGATACTTCAAGATGTCTCAATTTCTGAGTTACTCTATTAAAGACAAATAAAAAAAATTATCTGAAAATGAAATATTTTTCCCAAAATAATTCACAGTGAAATACTCTTCAATTACTGACACATCATGTAATTGAAATTATTTGAGTAAACATATTGTAACCAATGTAATTTTGAAGAAATCTTTGATATGTACATATACAGTATGACTTGGATATAAGAGAGATTTTCTCTGGTCCCAAATTAGAGCCTGTGGCAATGTATATAAAATAGACCAAACCTGGATATAAGAGAACTTTTATCCAGTCCTGACAACTCTCTTATATCAGGGTTACACTGTATTATATTTTACTTTTGAGTTTCATAAATTTCGCAAATAGTTGGTTTGCAAAGACAGAAAAATATCTTAGTCTGCTTTAATCTCCAAGGCCCACATTAGGCATTAATATATACATTATAACTCCCTAACCTCAATCCTAATCAATAAAAACTAATAATGTCACCCCACAAGTTTATCCTCATCAACAAAACAATGGATGACACACATGGATTTTCAAGTTCCTTCAGATTGCTGTGGTTACCAACTAGCTGACTCCTCACTTGTTAATATGTCATTTGTATTGTGTTAGTGATATGGTTCCAATTAGCAGGCGTTTGTTCACAACCATTCACTCCTCTGCCATGTTGTGTTTTTGATCTGTTCTATTTAACTTATCTTTTAACTGCTTAAAATTAATTTTCTCTACAGGCTTTAATAACTCTGGCATTTCCTATAATGCTACCTCCAGGGAATATTTTACTATAAGCTCTCATAGTTCTGCCTAATTTTCAGATTTGTCTCAAACAATTTAAAAAATGACTGAACTTTTCTTTAGCCTGATAATATGGTGGGAGAAAGATGGATACTCCAAATGCTGATCATTCTAAGGGTAATTCTATCATGGACAATGGGGCACTACTTCCATTGTCTCAGTGGATTCTCCCTCACATATGTTTGATAATTTAATTTCACTCTGGGTGGCAACTGCCCAGGATTCCATCAGATATCCTGATAGCTTATGGCAATAGCATATCTGTCAACACTTTTACATGACAATTTTTCTTAATCCCATTTTTATCCCCTTTATAATAATTTTAGTGCACACAACCTGTGATTACCTGCCACGTAAATTGAACTCCCTGATGTACATGTTCCTCATACATCAATTTTACATTTTCCTGCGTTTTCATTTGTTAATAACTTTGTCTTTGCCTGGTTCAGGGCTATGAATTTTGTTTTGATTTTATGCTTAGTAATCACTTCCAACCTCTGTTCTATCCAATGGTAGAAAATGGGTAAGTTTATCATTTGATATATCTCAAAAGTAGTATCTCTAACTATGTGACAGACATTAACACTAACAAATTGTTATCTTCTAACAATATAACACAGTCTAAAGCATTATAATATTTCCATAACTCTTCAGTGGGGTCTACTGGCAATCTTAAATGGTGAGATAATTTGATTTGTATTTTTAATAATAATGCACTCAGATGACCTGGGGTCACTATACTTGGTAATAAATGTTCCAACGATAACATGTCTAACTGCACCTTGACATGCTCTAGCAGGGTTATCAGGGACTGGCTAGTCTGGCGTACCTTAATAATTGCCATTAATTGAAAATATTGCTGAACCAAATTATTGAATTCCTGGAATTTGATTGTCACAGTCTCAGACAAGTTGGCTACTTCTCTTAATGTTTGCATATTGCCTATTAACCAGTTTATATTTCCCCTGTTCTTGGCTAATTCTAACCTTGTCACATTCAATATGGACACACTCTCTGGCCACATATGCTATAACCCTTTAATTATTCTCTACCTCTTTCAATTTCCTCCTTATAACTTTCACAACTTCTTTGGACACTGTTCTGAATCTATATATATATATATTATGTATGTGTCTGTCTGTATGTACTTTATACAAATCCATAATTTTTACCTGATTCTCACCAAACTTCATACAAATATTCTTCAGGCTTCAGGTCAGGTCATGGGTTACTTATTTTTTCTGATTTCTCCCCAATATTAGAAATCGATACCCCTATATCCTATCGGGTCTGATCAAAATCAGGTTTTCAGCCCTTTTATTTTAGTTTTTACTTCATGCTTTGCTCTAAGTGGGTATAATTGTAGTTCTTAGTCTCAGCCATGATAGCAGAGGATTTATTTAGCCTTCAAAATTGTGATGGAAAACATTTGACATCAATACCAGAAATCAAAATTTGATTTACATTTATTCATTTTTCTTTCAATCTATGATTTGGCTTTGACTGGAAACAACTATTGCTTTTTAATCTTTTGTGCCAGAATACAAAGAGTCTGCGCTCCAGGACCATGATTTAGTTTTAAAGCTTTCATTACACCCGAGCAACGCTAGTAAAACACTAAATGCATTACCCACTATGGAAACTACAGCTCTTTCCTGTCTCATTTGTAACAATTCAATCCCCCTTAAATAGCTTTTCATATCCTTCCACTGAAGTTTGATTATAGTTGTCTTCATGTTCTAGATAATACAGTAATCTGGAGTATTTTTGATTGTGCAAGTATTTCTGTGCTACTCATATTTGGGATTTTCTTAATTTAATTACTTTACTTCCTAACCTTTCCAGTAACAAATCATAACCCTTATGATAGATCAGAAGCTGTATCAACCATCTTAACCTGATTATTATTACTTCATTTTTTTTTCTTGAAAATCATATTTTAGCTATGTCTACATGCCCCTACAGTTATCACTAGTAGCAACATTGCGAGAATCTTTCTTTCATTCATCCCTGTAAATAGATGCAAGAATCACTTTTCAATTCACAATGCCTTTTTTTATTTCTCTTGATCTTCTTTAGACTAGTTTTTTTCCTAATACTCATCAAATTTTAAATACATTTGTGACCACACCTGAGAATTAAATCTCTAATGAACACCAGCAACACACATACACATTGGGCCCTTCTCATGCACATGACAACACCTACAGCCAAGCCAAAAGACCTCACTCTCTTTGTGTATCTCTTGCCTATCTATCATCACCTTCTAGAGATGTCTCTGCTTGTTTTACTTCCTCTTCGGGGAAGGGGGGTAAAGTGTGCTGTCCCTCAGTCTTAACTTTATTGGTAATTCTTGCTCAACCTCTGTTACTTGTTTTTCTTTCAATTACTTTTAAAGTTGTGAGAGAGGTATTTCATCATCTTCCTCCCACTCACTTGATTCTTCTTTCGTAACTTCTGGATCAGGGCTACAGATATCATTTGTCACATTCCATCTCTAGCTCTTCACCTGAGAGCCTCCCTGTCTCTTCAGATCTCTTAGTAACTAACTGGTTACTCATAATCTATCTTGATTCATTTTCTGATTTCATGTCCTCTGGATCTACAAGAGTTACTTTTCTCATCTTTTATTTTTTAGTTTGGAACTTTCCCAACCATCACCCTCAGCTAGTTTTAAATCATTAGCATGAGCTCTTTTAACCTTTCCTGACATCTGATACCAAATTACAAATGACACTGGTCCTGTTTGTTCTACTATTCTATAATAAGGTTTCCACCTCTGGTTTAATTTAACTTCTTCGATGTGCACCTTATAGAATACAGGATCTCCCACACTTAATTCAACTTCATTTTGCCCTTTATTTATTCTCTCGTTTTGCTTCTTCTGCACCTGCATAGTTCTCTTTCAAGCCTTCAGAAATATTTTATGTTGGTGTCTAATATTATCATCTTGGGGTCCTACATCATATATTTCCAACAAGACTTCAGTAAGTAGAGTACAGGCAGGACCAAATCACATCTAAACAACATATAATATGGAGAGAACTTTGAGCTTTCATTTATAGGAAACCTCACCGCAGCCAAGGCCTGTGTTAAATATAAATCCCAATTGTCTTAGTCAGTTAAGTGCCATACGTGATACACACTTGGGCAATCATGTCTAGAAAGAGACATGACTGACTGGGCAGAAGATTATCCTGCAGTAGGTTGGCATTGCTTTCTGCAGTAGACTGGTTGCCAGCCAAGGTTATAGAACCCAATCTGTCCTATTATTTAACCCATAACTTTCCTAAGGGTATTTGCACATAAGTGAATGCAATGAATTCAACTGGAATTCGAACTCGGCTCCCTGATTTCTCTTGTAATTAGGAATGTCAGTTTCTGTCTATTTTTTAACAGCTGTTGACCTTAAAAACAAATAACCTGAGTCTTATTTCTTCACCTCTACCTGAGAGATAATATAACACTCCCTCATGTAACATGTATCTTCTAATACAGGCTGGTCTTTTAACCTATGGGAATTTATTACCTGAATTTAGTATGCCCTATCATTTCTATTCCTGGTTCCAACCTTAATGATTCAGTTTCTAGCTGCTTTTGAATTCTTAATAATAAATCTGAGCAAGTACTGTTGCTCCCTGCTAAATACTCAATCTTGCAATTTTACCCACTTAATTTTAATGCTCATTGTGGAATCTTTTTATTAAGTCTGCTCAGCTTCTAGCAACTATCAGAGTGGCTTGTGGTCAATCATAATAGAAAAAAATAGCTCCATTCAAGTAGTTACGTAATTTCTGCAGGGTATACATAATAGCATATTCTTCCTTCTCAATCACTGACCATCTCTGTTGCATCTTAGAGAGTCTATGATATGAAAAGCATATCAGTATCTCTAAAGACATACTTGGCACTGGTCTATCTTTGTCTGGAGATGTCTGAGTGAGGACTGCACCTATACACTGATTGCTTGCAGTCATATATAAAATCATGGGTTTTATTAAGGTTAGGACATGTCAACAAAGGCATTGTTGTAGGTTGTTTCTCTTCTTTTTTATATGATCACTAGCAGTATAGCTTAGTGTAGCTCGGGTGTAATGAAAGCTTTAAAACTAATCCATGGTCCTGGAGCTCAGACTCTTCGGACATTGGCACGAAAGACTAAAAAGCAATAGTTGTTTCCAGTTAAAGCAAAACCATAGACTGAAAGAAAAATGAATGGATGTAAGTCAAATTTTCATTTCCTGGTATTGATATCAAATAAGTTTCTTTCGTCGTAAACTGAATTTTGAAGGTTACGTAAGTCCTCTGAGTAAATGGTATCATGGCTGAGACTAAGAACTACAATCATACCTACTTAGAGACAAACCCGAAGCAAAAACTAAAATAAAAGGGCTGAAAAAATACAGACATACAGGCAGATTAACAGACACACACAAATATCTTGCTTTTTATACATATATATATAATCAATTTTCTGCACTATTGTAAGAAGTGGAACCTTGAAACTTCTGAATATTGTTTCTTATGTCTTTGTTTATGAGTGTATCAAATTTGATTAAAATCGGACCACTCCTTCTATAACCCGATTTTTTTGATTATCGATTTGATATTTATTGGGGGTACCTCAACGCAAAACCTAGCTAAGAACACTCGCAGATGCTTATAGTAAAACTGAGTAAATTTTCAAGAAAATTGGTTCAGCCATTTCAGAGTCTATAGGTAATGGACACACACAAAGTTCCATTTATAAATAAGTTTAGATTTCACCCCAAGCAAGGCAGAAATGTCACTGGTACACAAGTGGTTACATTGAGAAAGTAAAAAGGCATAGAGAATGTTGAAAAAAAAAAAAAAAAAAAAAAAGCGATAGGAATCAAGAAGATAAAAGATGGCAAGTGACATTGCATTTAAACTTTTAGAGATTGTAGTTATCGAATTCCAGTTGAATTCATTGCATTCACTTATGCACAAATACCCTTCCCTCCAGTTATGGGTTAAATAATGGAACAGATTGGGTTCTATAGCCTTGGCTGGTGACCAGTCTACCGCAGAAAGCAATGGCAACCTACTGTAGGATAATCTTCTGCTCTGTCAGTCATGTTTCTTTCGAGACATGATCATCCAAGCATGTTTCACGTATGGCAATTAACTGAGCTATCAAGGAAGCAAGCAATTGGAATTGTGTTCCCCAAATGGGAAGTGTGAAAAAAGAAACTGTTAGAGTAGAATCGACAGTTACATTTAACTATTTTGACATTAAAATAATGGAACCTTTATGCCAGTCTATTAGCATAAGTAAATATATGTTATCGCAGTACCAGGGAAAGAAGTTTGTCTGAGCAGTTTTTACAGTCAAAAGCTCTATCACAATCCTCTTTTCACTTGAATCTAGCATCTTTCTTAGTCAAAGCTATTAGTCAATCTGCTAACCTAGGAAATGCAGGGATAAACCTTCTATAGTAGCCTTCTATGAATCCTCTCATCTGTCTTAGGTTCAGGCATTGCTCTTATGACTTCTACCTCATATAGATCAGGTTTATTTTTTTTCCTTTTTTAATTAACCTAAACACTTTGTTCCTCTCCTTGTTTCTGCACTTTGGAAATTTCAGCCTTAAACCATGTTACTTCTGTTAGTCAAACACTTTCTGTCGGTGTCTGAAATGGTCCTCAGTTGTTTTGGAGAACACTAAAACATCATCCAAATATTCAGTGGCAAACCCCTCCATTTCACTCAACACTATCAACATTAATTTCTAGAAAATGCCTGGGTTTTTTGATAGGCTAAAAGGCATAACTCAAAACTGAAAAAGACCAACATAGCATACAAAGTCACCTTTTCCCAGTCTATTTTATGCAAAGCTACCTGCTATTATCCAGACCTCAAATCTAATATTGAAAAAACAGGCTGAAATATTAACGGAAGAGAAACTACTAATAGTTTTGTAATAGCATTTAGCTGATGAAAGTCAATGCAAAACCTATGTTCACTATCCTTCTTATCTACTACCACAATGGGAAAACTCCAGAAGGATTTGGATCTATCATCCCTGCTTCTATCACATTCTTTACAGCTTCCACTACTAGTCCTCTCTTACGAATCAATGTACTTTACAGTCTAACTTAATTGTTGGGCACTCACCTCTGTTTATTGTAAGTTTTACATTCTGAGTCTATCCTAACTTTGTCCAAATTATCCACATCTCAGTTGGTCCTCAACCATTGTCCCACCATTCGCTTAAACTCTTCAGAACTCACTATATTCTTACTTCACCACATCTGTCCTCTGACTTCCTGCTTATTGAACTATATCTGATTTATGCTCCTAAAAGGTAGGGCCTGTACTAATTCCTCTAAGTCATTGCTGGTTTTTCTGGATCAATTCTTGTACAAGGCAACCAAATATATGAGTCCCTAACAACAATCCTAATCAATGCTAACCAAAAAAGTCACCCCAGAATAATCCTTGTCAACAAAACAATAACGTAGCCCTATGACCTATGTGGAATCTCAAGTTCCTTCAGACTACTCTACACTCGTTAACTCAACTCTCATTTTGTCACTGGTATTGAGATGATGGCACGGTTCCACTTGACTTAGCTAGTGTTTGTCTGTTCATGACAAGTCACTCATCTACCACTTTGTGTTTTTGATCTCAGAGGCTAGGAAGATTGCTATTGAAGCTGTGAAGTGAAAACTGGTCTGACAGCTAAAAATTATAACAAAAAATCCTTTGGGATAAAGAATTAACTTTGGTAAAAAAAAGTAACACTGATTTGGTTTATATATGATTTGTTGCATATAGCAGTTTTAACCTTTCTCACTTAAAATCAAATGACACTGGGATCCCCTTTGGAGTTTGAAGTTTGGATTAGCAGTAACTTAAATTTCTAAGTTCTGGTCTCAGGGTAGGCACAAGGTCTTGGTCAAGAGATCTTGGCAAGCAATGTGGATTCCAGATAGTAGTGTGGGGGACTCTGCGTGTCTCTCCATCTCTTCTGTCAGCTGTCCAAATCTCCAGCTTATATGTAGTCCTGCATTTGGTAGTGATGGGGTTGACCAGGGTTTGGGTGTCTTCTACCTTTAGTATCAACATTTTCCTAAAATTCCATATTCTCAAAATATATTTACTCAATTGGTTTTGGATTTGATTCACCTTGGATCTATCTGAAAGTTCATTATTTTAAAACATGATTTTTCAATGCATTTCATTTTCAATTTTCTTCTCAACTTTTTCATGTACCTTCCTGCAAAATTCAACAATCATCTTCCAGTTAGTAGATTCTTTCTCTTGGTTTTTGTTTGATCAGTCTCTGGTTCAACTCAATATACATGGTGTGGCAGGTCTTAGGTGGGAAGGATAGAGTTGGGAGAACCAAGGAATGTGTCTTTTCTGAACATTTTCCATGCAAATTGTGATAGTGAGAAGCATGCAATATTTCACCTGTGATTGTAAAGTGGAAAACAGTTCATCACCCACAAAACCACTGTTTCATTTGTTTAATAGCATATCAACTTCTTATGGATTATTTAATAACTGTCACAGTGGAACATCCTGCCATCCCCGAGAATGGAATGCTCTAAACTAAGAGACGGTGACGAGTGATGTGAACAGAGAACAAACGTCTTAGGCGAAGACATTCTCTATTTGATAGTTTATTCCGCTACTACTCATTGATTGCTTATCTGTATCTTATTGTTAATTGTACAATAAATCCGTTATATCGTATTCTTGTGTCGAGTACCAATCTTCCACTAATCTTTACACTGATATTCCTTTCTGGGATATATTAATAACAAAATTTAATTTTTTGGGGAGTGAAGAAATAATAAAAACATATGTTATGCTGCTTTCACACTTGAATACATGGTAGATGATACTTAGCTTTTGTGCATATTCATATTTGTATGAACATGATTATTAGAAGTGTATGTTTTATATAGTATTTTTGTTGAAGTTAAAATTTGAAATAGAGATTGATTTAAGAAATTGTAGGATATAATATGGATTAATATCATGAAAGTGTTCTTTCATGTTGGTTGGTTTGTAGATTCTGTTTAGCGGCATACCAACACCTCCATGGATTATTTAATGGCAAAATTTAAATATCTTGAGGCAATTGTATACCTTCAAACACAGATAAAATGTATTGTTGGTAATTTTGCTACTAAATTTGTTAATAATTCTACTATTAGTATGTACTGATGGTAATTTGTTATATAAAAATGTATTACTGGTATTTTTATACTTTCATAGTACACCATTTGCCCATAGCTAGAACCCTAAAAGGTGCTATCACCCCAGATCAGGGTAGATCTAGGAATAATCTAAACTTATTTATAAATGAAACTGTCTGTGTGTGTGTGTATCCATTACCGATAGACTCCAAAATGGCTGAACCAATTTTCTTGAAAATTTACACAGTTGTACTATAAGCATCTGCGAGTGTTCTTAGCTAGGTTTTGTGTCAAGGTACCCCTGATAAATATTGAAAAATCGGTAATCGAAAAAAATCGAGTTATAGAAGGAGTGGTCTGATTTTAATCAAATTTGATACAATCATAGACAAAGACATAAGAAATGATATTCAGAAGTTTCAAGGTTGCAGTTCTTACAATAGTGCAGAAAATCGATAATATATATATATATATATATAAAAGGCAAGATGTTTGTGTGTATGTCTGTTTATCTGTCTGTATGTCCTTTATACAAATCCACAATTTTTATCCGATTCTCACCAAACGTCACACAAATATTCTTTAGGCAGAGTCTGAGCTCCAAGACTATGGATTAGTTTTAAAGCTTTCATTACACCCAAGCAACACCGGGCTATACTGCTAGTAACAATTAAGAGGTTCTATGCTCCTTAAAACCTTAAATCTCTCAATCAGAGGCCTTGCTGCCAGATGTAGTTTATTATCATACCCAGGACTACAAGATCCCATAGATGCTTTTGAACACCATTAACACTGGAATGTCAGCCTTGTGTCAGACCAACTAACTTAGATAAAGTGTTACATCCTATAGAAGCCATGAGTTAGAATTATAGCTGTCTGCATGCAAGAGTGATAAACTAACTAAATACTGTACCAAACAGAACATATGTATATAAACACCTTATTGTTAATTTCACAGATTTCCTTTTCTTATTGTGGTTCCCAGCTCTGTCTGAATTGTTGATGCAGCGAATTTCAGCAACTTTCAACCCAAGCCAACTTTGTGATCAATCAATCAGAGCCCATTTTGAAACAAATTTATCAACTTTTGATTCGCCACGAAGAGTTTGGATGTTGACACGAAGAACAAGTGAGTGTGGGTGTTAAAGTTCTCTCTTGCTCTTAGTTCAAAATTCTGAGGAGGTTTTTGAGTAGAAAGAGAGACATCTGAAGAAAACCAAAGGTTGAAACATTGCAAGTATAGCAACCAAGATGAGTATGCTGGTCAAAATATCAAGACACATTTTTTTCTTAATAATCCCTGCTGAAATGGAGAAGCATTTCATATGCCATTAAATATTGCAATCATTGAATTCCAGTAATTCTAAGCAATATTGATAAACACATGCAATGCAATGCCTAAACAAAATATACAGTTTTGAGTATTATCTCCTCAATGACAGAAAAACAAAATGTCCAATATAGGGAACACAAAACAAAGTATTATTGTAATGGTCTATGTAAATATGAACGTTCAGTATAATTTAGGGAACACCGAACTAAGCTAGTCCTGGGTATGATGATAAACTACATCTGGCAGCAAAAGCCTCTGATCAAGAGATTAGAGGTCTTGAGGAGCATGGAACCACCTCTTAATTGCTGTTGTTTTTGGGTGACCCAATGCAGTAGCTCTTGTTCAGATTCCAGCTATGAGAAAATGGTATTTTGATTTTTGTTTGGTGGTTCACAAAGTACAAAGATACATTATAGTAAAAAATATCAGCAATATATTTTTAAAAAAATGACCAGTAGTAATACATCTTTATAGCAAAATGACAGTCAATACAGACTAAGACATATAAATACATTTTTATAATAAAATTACACATTTATCACCAAACTGTATATCTAAATATACATTTACCATGAAAATAAAAAAAATTATGTGCAAAATATCTAGATGGAACCATAAAATTGCATTCAAAATATTTAGATTTTGAAATTAAATAACCCATAGAGATGCTGATATGATGCTAAACAAAAATAACCAACTGTTATAACTTCCTATTAATAATTATCATTTTATGTCTCAACTGACTCTAATGGTACTCTAACAAACACTCTCTCCAAACTGTCACTGCACTCTTTGAGTTCTTTATTTAAGGCTTCTTGCCTAGTTTGTGTTACCAGAGAGATCCTTTTCCACAACATCCTGCTTCTTTTAAAATTTGTTTACTTTCTTAATTATTTTATTCCTTAGTATTCATCCCTCTTTTTGGCAAGCTCAGCCTGTAGTTAATCTTGTATTTCTTTTATTTTGGGTCAACCACTAGTTTTTCCATGTGTTTCCTTTTTCTAGTGCTCATACTTGTACATTCAATAAATACTTGGGGTGTTGGTATGTTAAAGATTTCATACAGAACTTGCATAAGTTCTTTCTTGTGGTCCTTTTTTCAGTAAACCTTTTTATTGATTCCAATGCCTTTTGTGTTCCCATTTTTTCCTTTCACCATATAAATAATTTTTTCAATTCATGAGCTTATTACACTATCTTCCCACATTTCTTTTCCATCTTTATACATTCAGAAAAACACCTTTATGTCTTTTTTGTTATCAGTTCTTATTCTTTTTTGAGTTGGTAACAACTTGTTGAACAACAATTTAAATTTTCTTGCAAACATCAATTTTGCCGATGACATGCCTGTTGGTGTATTGGAATTTGGCATTATCCAGTTTTCTCTCAAGAATTTTTTGTAGTGTTTCTTCACTTAATTTTTCATTACTTACTCTTATCAAAACTCTCTTAAAAGTACCCACAAACCATTCATCTTGTTTGTTTGACCTTGGGTGATATGGTGGGGTTCAATATTTTCAAGCAAAAACATTTTGCAAAATTCTTTAAATTCATAAATAATGACTTGTGTACCATTATTCAAGACTATGACATCTGGAACGCCATATTTTACAAACAATTCATGTCAAAAATTCACTGTAATCATAAAACTTAGTTTTTTTGCACTTACAAATTTTAGGACACTTTGTTAAGTTATCCACTACCTCCAGATAAAGCAATTCATTTAATGGACCTGCAAAATCTATATGCAGTTTTGACCATGGACTGACTTTGGCCAAGGTTGGAATTTCATGGTAGGTAATTTTACTGCAGGCTTTTATTCATTTTTCATTTTGGTCTAGTATAGATATCTTCTAATATCTGCTTTTGTGATATTGTAACACTGGTATGAAGAGGTTAATATTAAAATGTGTGCTGAAAAGGGTAATCCTAAAATGAAGTGTAAGCTGGAAGGTGGGTAGAGAGAGTAGAAGATATTTTTCCTGGTGAAGGAAAGTGAAAAAGTGTCATCTGGAATGTTTCAACCCTACGTAAGGTTCTGAAAATATTCTCAAAGTTTATTTTATAATTCTGAGGATCTGAAATAAATTGAGAAATAACTTTATCTCTCTTCTGAGAAATTTAAAAAACAAAATATCATTAGCAGGAAAGAAGATAGAGTCCAAGACGGGAGAAATAACTTTATCCCTTCCTCAAGAAATAGAGAAAGATGGATGAGGCTTGTATTTTCACTGATGAAAATAAATTGGTAATTTGGAAAGTTGAAATGAAAAACTTTTCTTAAGAGTTTGTATGATAAGACAAAGGTTAAGAAAATAGGTCTTTGCTAATGATGGGCAAAAACAGTTGTCTGGTCAATGTTTCCATTAGACAAATAAGACCAGAAGTTGAGAAATAATTTTATTTCTTCCTTGAGGAATCGAGAGAATTAAAATTAATGACAAGAGCAAAGTTCAACCTGTTTGACTACATGCTTTAAGAATTAGATTAGTCAAGAAAACAGATTTGTTTGCTCTGGGGGGTGAGGGTGCAAGCTGAGTTTGAATGCTGATAAGGAAGGAAAAACAGGCTAAATGTATCACTACCTAGATTAATGGTGTGAGGTCAAAGTGAGGAGTGATCCCTGTAACTACTTCAAAGGAAAGCAGATAGATCTCTAAATTTGGAAAGTTGATTAAAAGTGCAAAATTAGGAAACAAAGAACTCTTGTTGGAATTAATACAAAAATTGAGCAGTCACCAAATCCCTAGAATCATCAGCTCTCATGCTGATTTTAAGCCAAAATGCATATAAACAGACTGTTTTGGAGATTCAGACATTTTTGTGTGGTAAATCCCAAATTAATTACCTCTGGAATCCATGTCAGCTGTCACAAGATATTCTGACTCCAAAGAACTTGAACCCTGCTCCAGAATCTTTTACAAGGTGAAATGTCATAGTACGTTTGCTGCAGGAATGATTAATTTTTGTTGTACTGAGAATTACATAAATCAATTCAAGATTAACTCAATGAATCTTTTGTTTCTTATTTGTGAAGATATTTTTTAATCTGATATAGCTTCTTTCATAGCTCAATCCAGCACTTCAATCACCAGTGATATTTGATCTTCACTGCTCTAAGATCAAGAACCTAACATAGGCAAAGTAGATATAGATCGAAGCAGCCAGTGACCAACAACCAGTTTGACTAGTGATGGTCTTGTTGACTCTGCGGTTAAAAAGTCATCTTAGGACTTTGAGGAGTGGACTGCTAAGTCTGGTTACATCATCTAGTGTGGGCAGAGTGTAGCAGGGGTTATATTATCAGGTTCCTGCTGAGCTGATTTGACCCAGGATTGAATTTGTGGGGTTATAATATTATAGGTATTACTACACTTTGTGCAAACATTAGTACTCCATCACATAGTCTAAATTTCATTCTAAAAATTGGCTGTCTTTTTTACTTAATTTCTTTTAGTTGTTTTTATTATTTTGTAAATAAATATGTCTTGTTTTGCCTTTGCTTTTATTTCTTCCTGGGTAACTAGTAGTTTGTGTACAACATTGCATAATATATTTTTAATTTCTCTTTCACTTTTTAATGCTGTAGTTGCAGTATGCTCAAACGGTTCAGTATGTTTTGTTATCAATCATGATACACAATCTGCATATTTTTTGGATGGTTGGTATTACTTTCTAAAATCATAATTTAATAAAATGACACTTCAGCATTGTAATCTATTTGCTGTATGCACAGGAATTCCTTTATTTAAATCAAATATTGATAATAGAAGTCTATTATTATTAAACTCTTTTCGTGTATGAATTTGTGAAATTTTTTCACTTTAAATATTATTGCTAACACCTTTTTTTTGATCTGGCAGTATTTTTTCTGCCACTAGTACCAAACACAAAGTATGTAAAATGGCTTTCATGTTACTGTCATCATCTTTATGTAGAACTAGCTTTCATTACATCCGGCATTGTTCGGATGTAATAAAAGCTTTAAAACTAATCCATGGTCCTGGAGCTCAGACTCTTTGGATGTTGGCCTGAAAAGACTAAAAAGCAATAGTTGTTTCCAGTTAAGGCGAAACCGTAGACTGAAAGAAAAATGAATGGATGTAAGTCAAGTTTTGATTTCCTGGTATCGATATCAAATAAGTTTTTTTCGTCGAGAACTGTCACCTTGAAACTTCTGAATATTGTTTCTTATGTCTTTGTCTATGAGTGTATCAAATTTGATTAAAATCGGACCACTCCTTCTATAACCTGATTTTTTCGATTATCAATATTTATTGGGGGTACCTCGACACAACGTAGCTAAGAACACTCACAGATGCTTATAGTACAACTGTGTAAATTTTAAAGAATATTAGTTCAGCCATTTCAGAGTCTATAGGTAATGGATACACACACACAAAGTTCCATTTATAAATAAGTTTAGATTACTGCTCCTACACCATAGCACCTGAAGCCAATACAATTTCTACTTTTAGATTCTAATGTGGCTAATGGTAAGTATGATGTTAGTATTTTCTTGATTTCTTCAAACACCTTTTAACACTTATCAGTCTCATTTCACTTTACACCTTTTTTAAGCAAATTGTTCAATAGAGCTCTCAGCTTGTAGCCTAGTAACATTTGTTGGAGAGGGTATATTTTTTATTGCACTTGCCCTCGATGGATCTGGTTGATGACCATTTTGCCAATAATTAGTCGTAAGTACTTGATTTTAGGCAAAAACAACTTGCACTTTTCCTGACTGATTTTGAATCTGTATGCTCATATTTTTTTCAAAAATTCTTTTTACATGCTCAATATGTTGTCTGTTAGAAACAGTTTTAATCAATATATCATTCAAATAAGCAACTGAGAAAGCACAAACTGCAAGCATAGTGTCCATAGCTTGTTGAAATATAGCTGGAGACATTTTTATCCCAAAAGGAAGTCAGTTGAACTTATATAATCCTTTGTGCATATTTATCATTATTGATTCTGAACATTCTTCTTGAACTTCTATTTGCAAATACAACTCAGAAACATCCAACTTTGAAAAAGTTTTTCCATTGTTTAATTCCACAAAACTTTTCTCTGGACTTGATAATGGAAAGTTATGGGGTTTTTAACCCTTGTTTAATGCTGTCAAAAAATTAGCACCAACATGAATTTCATTCACAATGTGGTGACAAATGCCATAGTTTCATTTTTTCTTTACATACACTAGTAGTGCTGCCTTTTTTTAATGGTCTTTTTCATGTGCCGTGTCCTTTCAGGACATAGATGATCATGGTCTTCCACTTGGCGCTGTCTATGGTTGCTCTCAATAATTTTTCTCTTCTAAGCTCTGCTCTGTCAACCATTTGCTCAGACCTAACAAGTATGTCTCACACTGCTTTCCTCTGTCTCTCTTTCCATTTATTCAATCTGTGAGTATTCTCCAGGCTCTCCTTCCTCATTACATGTTCCAGGAACCTCATTTATCTCTTCCTGATATTTAGTATCAGTTTTCTTCTCATTTACATCCTTTCCAACACCTCATCGTTACACACAGGCATCCATCTTTGATGAGATTGTCCAGCATTCACTGCTATACAGGACAGATATCACATCGCAATCCAGCACTCTTTTCTTTGTTTCTAATGAGATTTTACTGTCTTTCAATACTCTGGTTAGCTTCTGAAATGCATCTTTGGCTATGCCAATGTGTCTTTGGATCTCCATGTCACACTTTCCAGCAGTTTTTTCAATTCACTCATATTGAAACCCTGTAGAATTCTTTGCGAACTTGATCCAATGGTGCAAATGGTACACTCCATTTTATATTAAATACTGGGGTCAACCCATTATTCACTTGAAATTTGACTTTGGAACACTCCCCCAACTCATCTGACAGAACATCCAGAATTTTTTAAATTCTTCCTTCAAATTTTAACATTGATATTTTTTTTTAAATGGTCACTTTTCCACTTATATTTTTTATTTATTTTTGTAAATACCATAACTCAAATTTACCATATCATCAAAGGAAATTTTTCCTGGTTTTCTCACTAGTACAAAATTACAGTATATTTTATGTTCCACTGGTGCTATCTTTCTCAACAAAAGTCTTGCTTTTTTTCTCATCTTCTCAGTCGCTGCATTTTTCTCTGCAAATTTGATCATATATTTTAAAATAAACAGAAAATATAATTCCATCATCTGATTTGTATGTGATTTCAACTATGGCATTTGTCACCACATTGTGAATGAAAGAAATTGGTGATTTTTTTGTTTTCTTCTGAATTTCTTCATTTAGCTTTTGTCATTGTTTCTGGAGTTCCAACTGCTGCTGTTTTTGTATTTTTACCATTTGGGCTAATAATTCTTCCATATTTTAAAATATCTGTTTTTCTCTTTATGTATAGAAAAGAAAAAAACACCAGTGTGGTTCTAACTTCCCATCATCACTTATTATGCATTGCTGCAAAAAAAGGTATTTTTTTTTTACTAAATATATGTTTCGATTCCTACTAACCACTGTCATAACTTGCTACTAACAGTTATAATATTATGTCTTGACTGACTCTAATTGTACTCTAACGAGAACTTTCTCAGAATTCTATTGCTGAATTCTCTTTGAATTCTTCAAAACATCTTGCCTGGTTCAGTTATGTTACCAGGGTATCTTATGTACTCCACAACAACCAACCAATACATAATTGTGTTACGGTCCATTTAAATACAAATATCCAATATAATATTGGAAACTTGGATAGGAAACAGACATTATTAAACATAAAATTGCAGGTAGCATTAAGAGGAGGAAGAACAGGGTAAAATAACTTGAGACAAAACAATACAAGGCAACTATCAGACATTTAGAAAGTAAAATGTTTGCGAAATAAAAATAGTATTCATATGCAAAAGGAACACAGACAAGTGATTATAGCATCCTATCTTCACAGAAAAAATCTCTTAAAACTGAGAATTGTTGATTTTTTATTCACTAGAAAGAAATCTCAGCATGCATCTGGAAGAGTTGTCTATAAATTTAGGGAGGTGAGATTTTTTAGCAGACATTTCCAGATTATGATGAACAAAATTCTGAACAAAGCATTAGTTTTATAGCGGGTATCTCTTCTCTTATTTCATTTGAGTGAGGGGTAGTAGGATTCCGTGGCATGTTAATGGAATTTGGCCTTGTGGGAAGATAGCCCACTATAATTCATAAAATGATTATAAAATCAAGAAAGGCAATTTTGAGTGTAAAATAACATTTATACATATATACATTTCAATTAATGTTTTACAATTAAAACAATACTTGGAATAAAGGTCCAACAAAGTTAGAAAGAGTTTATGGTGGATAATAATGAGCTGAAGGAGATAAAAGAATGTTCAAGGAAGATATAATGCTGAAAGGTAAAAAGCTGGGTAGAATGATTAATATTCATTATCAAGTAGCAGTTTCTAAGGTCAGTAGGTCAGCAAGTTGGTTTGTGGAATGCCTTAGAAAAGGTCAGTTAGTACTTTGAGAACAGGGCAGGAAGAAGGAGATGAACATAGTAGCCGCTTGACATATGTCAAGGAAGAAACTAATTACACTCTTCTCCTCTGTCTGTGCCTGTCTGTCTGGGTGCCTTTTGTCATGGCTTTTATATTTTTCTTTCTGGCTCAAAACGCTGGTCGTTTCGCATTTCATCCTTGTATTTGGTTTCGGGCTTCTCATTGGCTGATAAATAAAAATGGTAATTTGATATTTGATTAATTTTTATTTTTCAACCGGAACATCTGCACGAATCCACTTGCGTATGACGACTTTTTATTCATTAGATTTCTGGTCGGCATAGAGCCAACATCCGGTTTGCTCACTTTTGCTCGGTTGGTGGTATCACCACAGTTTAACTACCAACTCTCCAAATTCTCAGAATATAATTACTTCAAATTTTATTGTGTTTTTATTCTGGTAATCAAAAATTGATGCAGCTGAAATTGTAATTTTGTGTTTACTACTAACCTGATTGCAGTACATTCATCGTATTCAAATAAAAGCTGATCTACCTTCAGGCTTTGTATTATTCAACCATAAAAACATGTTAAATACAATTGCTCTTGCACAATTCTAATTATCTCATGTAAATAATTTATATGCAGATTACATCTTTTTATTGAATTGTGTGAGGAGAAAACTGGATGAGAGCAAAGAACAACATATGCTTCAAGGCCAACATGAAGCATTATTCAACTATGTTCCTTTTTCTATAAATACCTCAAGAAAGAGACACTGGAATATTTTCTTGAGTATGAACAAATATAAAGACCTTGGCTGTAAGCAGAAAAAATGCAGACAAACGAAGTTCACTAGGTTAGATACAAAATGAGATAAAAATCACAGAAAAATTCAAAATAGAATGCTTTGTTCATACCATAATTCCATAGAAATATATATCCATAAAACCTGTAAAGTCAGTCAGTTAAGGGCAATACGAGATACACACTTGGCTGATCATATCTCTTTCAATCCCTGACTGACTAAGCAGAAGATTTACCTGTAGTAGGTTGCCATTTCTTTCTGTGGTAGACTGGTTGCCAACCAAGGCTACAGAACCCAAAATGTCCTGCTATTTAACCAATAACTGTAGAGAGAAGAGATGGATTAATACCTTTCCCAAGGATATTTGTGTGTAAGTGAATGCAATAAATCTAACTAGAATTTGAACTCGACTTTCCGATTTCTCATTCCGAGCTGATATCCATTTCACTACAACACACCTCCAACCTGCAAAACTGGATTTAAAATAGTGCTTCCAACAAATTCTTGCAGATGCTAAATCAAGCAGAGTTTCAATACTGAAATGTTAACAAAACAAATGCAATGTGGCTTAATACTTCAAAATACTAACAGATATTTGGTTGAAAAGTTTTGAAAGTTGCTTCAAATATACTTTCTGAGTGAATTTCTGAGATTAAGAGTTATTGTAATTTACACTTGGACTATTTATCTTGTTGATATTATCACAACATTTTGGTAATTGGACATGCTAACCTTCATCACACTTGTCAATCCAGGTTAACTTCGGGGAATTTCAAACTAAACCCATTATTTAATCTACAGGGGTAGATATTCTAGAGCAGCTTTTCTAATTCTTGCTTAATACAGCTCAGTTATTGCTTGCCCTGAGTCTAATTATAATTATGACTAATTTGTGGGCCAAGTCATGCAGGCTTATTGGATAGCATGTATAACATTTATATTAAAGTCTAGATCTGATGAAGCTATTTAAGAACTTGTGTTCTTAGGCTAATATTCTGATTTTGTAGCACCTTACAGTGGTGGATGAAATACTAGCACAACTTATCTTCTTATAAGTTTTCATATTTGCTCTACTAAATTTGTTATGACAAAGCCATCTGTAGAGTAGGTAGCCATAGTCAAATGCAAAATAACTAACAGACTGTCAAAGTTTGTAATAAACAAAAAGAAAAAAGAAAATAAAACAGGGCAAAGAATAATATAAAGCAAGCAAACAATATATTGAAAGACAACAATATATTGAAAGACAACAATATATTGAAAGACAACAATATATTGAAAGACAACAATATATTGAAAGACAACAATATATTGAAAGACAACAATATATTGAAAGACAACAATATATTGAAAGACAACAATATATTGAAAGACAACAATATATTGAAAGACAACAATATATTGAAAGACAACAATATATTGAAAGACAACAATATATTGAAAGACAACAATATATTGAAAGACAACAATATATTGAAAGACAACAGTAAGAAGTCAAAGCAACAGTACTGTATAGATGGCCACTAGTATCCAAGGATGCCTGTCTACTAGGGGTGGGGGCTAGCTAAATACATGTTGCAGGTGCCTGCTCAAGCATGTTTGTGTTCAACACCCACAGAGCCCACCTGTGATTTATACTGCAACCATGCTTAGCAGACCTTAGTTACAGTTTCTGGAAAAGATCACCTTATCTAGTGTGTACACCAGCCTGAACAAGGCCAGGATACTTGAACACTCGGTTCTGATGTCTCCCAAAGGGCTCTGTCTACCCAATTTCACTCACAATTCTTAGGTTAACCCGTGGTATGATTTTCAAGCACTTTCCAAAAATGCCACATACAGGGATCACCTCCTCCAGACTGATTACATCAAGAAGTCACATTCTGGACAAATCAATCATGATAAGATTTGAACCCAGGTTTCATGGTCAGTTTTAACAACTCGGCCACAGTAATATGGCAAAAAGTTAAGAACTGGACTTGGCATACAAAAGCAAGTTTGGTCAAGCGATCGTAATTTTCTGACTTCAAGACACAACTAATTGGAATTGAGTCAGATGAAACCAAGAACAAACCTATTTTATTTGCTTGGAAAAAATTCTTATATACATTTGTGCGCTTCTGTCTATAATCTGGTGTGAGTGAGAAGCAATGGTCATGCAATCATTCTTGAGAGAATGTACCATCCACTGAGGTACTCAAATTAATGCTCCTCACAACTTCCCAATTAGAGGCCTTGCTGCCGGATGCAGTTTACCGTCATGCCCAGGACCCCAAGTGAAAAAGGGCCATCTAGAATGTGTGAGGGTTTTCAGGAGTACATTTTTGTTTCCATTGTGTATTAATTCATGATATATCACACTGCTCTGTGAAACTGCTTCTGACTTCATTCACAAAAGAGAAAAACATGTTTTTGAATTAGGGAAGAGATTATGCTGCTTTCAAAAGTTCAGCCACAATGTGGAACATTTATTGATGATTGAATTCAATGCAGTAATTATAATCTGCAAGATTAGCTTGTGAAACACTGCCCCACAGTTTGACATAGTATATTTAATAATTACCTATTAGAATCAATTCAATTATAACTAAAGTTCCATTGAAAAGTATCCAAACAGTTCTGTCATAATCTTTTGATTACCAACTTGGAAATAAGTAAATACAAATACATCAATAAATTTAATTGATAAAAAAATAATAAACCTAATGCTGAAAAAAGCATTTAATTTATTTAACAAATATTTATTTTTCAACATAATTTTCTTCTTTGTCAATGCAGTTAACTCTAGATTATTAAAGCAAACATTATATAGTGAAGATTTCAGATCAAATATCAGCTTATAACTATGTCCAACTTATTGATTCACACTCATAATAGAAAAAACATCTTGGTTTTAAGTTTGCTACTTTTCTATAAATCTGTTCTTGCAAGTGGGGAAAAATAAGATTTAAAAAACATTTACCCATTTTTCTGCATATTTAGAAATTTGTAAATCCAACATTTGTATTGTTTTTAAATCTTTGGCTCACATTAAACTGTGAAGAAACAATGGAAATTAGAGAAAACCAAACCAGTGCATAAACACAATACAGACTCTTGAATGATTCAAATTGGAAAGATATGTATACTGACAGCATTAAAAGCAAATAAAGTAAATTGAATGAGACTGGAAATTTCAAGTAGAACACATTAAGAAAAGCTTTAGTGATATTGGCAAATGATCTTTCCAAAGAATACAAGAAAAAAATGGAATAGATGACTGATGGAATTGATGACATGATTAACAATACTAAGAAATGACACAGTATATATCATTGTGGGGAAATGAATATAAGCTTGGAATGAGAAATCGAAGAGCCTAGTTGGAATTCCAGTTGAATTTGTTGTATTTAGTTACACTCAAATATCATTGGGAAAGGTACTAATCCATCTTTTCTTCCTCTAGCTATGGGTTGAATAGCAGGAGAGATTGAGTTCTATAGCCTGGGTTAGCAACCAGTCTGCCATAGAAAGAAATGGCAACCTACTGTGGGAAAATCTTCTGCAGAGTCAGTTATGGATTGAAAAAACATGATCACCTAGCTGTGTATAACATGGCACTTAACTGACCGATATAAAACATTAAACACAGAAATTAGAAACAAATACACATAGGCAAAGAGGAATGGCTCAACAAAATGAACGCAAACATAGAATAAGCATTATAAATAAGGCAGATCAGTCAGTCAGTCAAGTGCCATACGTGATACCTGCTTGGGCGATCATGTCTCGAAAGAGACATGACTGACTGGGTAGAATATTATCCCGCAGTAGGTTGCCATTGCTTTCTGCGGTAGACTGGTTGCCGACCAAGGCTATAGAACCCAATCTATCCTGCTATTTAACCAATAACTGGAAGGAAAAGATGGATTAATACCTTTTTCAAGGATATTTGCGCATAAATGAATACAATGGATTCAACTGGAATTCGAATTCGGCTCCCTGGCTTCTCGTCCCGAGCCGATATCCACTGTACCACAACGCACATCCGCAGATCACTTAAAAGAATAAATGGAATAACAGGATAAACTCAGTGCTCTTTGATTGAATGCATAAAATCAAAAGAGAGAATACTGATAATAGAAAAAGAAAAAAATACTTCAAATATATGATAAATACATTGGAGAACTCTTCCATGATGAAAGAATGACACCTGCAATACACTAAAATATGTCAAGACCTGAAATATTAATATCTGAAGGGATATCTACAATGGCCAGGGTAAATAAGAAGAAAACAGCAATATATATATATATATATATATAAAATCGATTTTCTGCACTATTGTAAGAGCTGCAACCTTGAAACTTCTGAATATCTTTTCTTATGTCTTTGTCTATGAGTGTATCAATATTGATTAAAATCAGACCACTCCTTCTATAATCCAATTTTTTTGATTATCAATATTTATCAGGAGTACCTCAACACAAAACCTAGCTAAGAACAATCACAGACACTTATAGTACAACTGTGTAAATTTTCAAGAAAATTGGTTCAGCCGTTTCGGAGTCTATAGGTAACGGATATACACACAAAGTTTTCTTATCCATTCCTCTGCTGGCCATTAGATAAAATAACTTTTCTTTCTTTTGTCAACTGGCCGTAAGCATGTGTGTAGGTGTTGGTTAGACTTTTTGAAATTTTAGTAAGTCATGATTTTGTATTTATACTTAATTTGAAGTTTTTTTTTATTTTGCTGTCCTTTTTTCTATTTCTTTGATTGGACTTTAACTAAGTTAAAACTTAGTTAACTCACTATTCTGAACATTTTTTTTTTCGTAACAGACTTAAATATTGCTCGGTTAACACTCCACCCATGACTATTGAACAGGTGAAGTGCTCATCACTTGTTCCCTGCTTAGGATATGGTTTCCGGCTTTCCACCCACGTCTATTGAACAGGTGAAGAGGCTCATCTCTTGTTCCCTGCTTAGGATGTGGTTTCCGGCTTTCTGTTCTCCATTCTTTTCACTCTTATTTTTTTTTTTTTTCCTCAATTGGAGTAGATAGACTAAACTATCGCCCGGTTCACACTCTACCCACGTCTATTGAACAGGTGTAGAGGCTCATCCCTTGTTCCCTGTTTAGGATGTGGTTCCTGGCTTTCTCTTTTCCAATCTTTTCATTCTTACGTAGCCCCCTGCACTTCAGTGGCATTACTGCCTTGCTTGGGGTGATATGATTTAAAAAAAAAAAAGTTTAGATAGACAGATTTAGATTGATTTACTATATAACTAAAACATTACTTTACTACATGTCAGAACCTAGTCTTCTCATAGAAAACAAAATTGAAAAATGTTTCCCATGCCATTTGCAAGTGACCTCTATGAGATTTATACAGAACAGATGTTATTCCACTGATGAGTGGAAAGGATTTGACAGCTAGTAGAAGCTCCAACCTTATAAACCTGCATCTTCTGCTCTTCTTCTGCAGTTTGATTCAAGTTGAGAAGTTGCCTGACAGACCTTGTGTCAGCAAGGAAGTTTGACTGATAGATCTTGTGCTTCCGTGTTACCCTGTCAGCTATCTCAGTCTTCCACTAATGGTCATTTAATCTACAAGAAGTGAGCATCATTTGCAAAGATTTCATGTGTCTCTTCAATGAAGCCCCACTTCTTTATCAGCCTATAAGCCTGGATAAGAGCATCTTTTGGAAAACTGTACCCTTTGCCATATAACCTATTCACCACAAGCAAGTTGTTTTGTATTATCACCTTAACACTACTCAATGAAGAAGTAAATTACTCAAAAGTAATTGAAACTCACCTGAAGCGAGCAGAAGTGTGAGCTTCAATTACTTAACACTACTCCATAAATAACAGCAAATTCTAATTAGTAATTTACTTAATATGTTTATTTCTTTCAAAGTTCTCATTTTTACATAAGAATGTATATATTTGTCTTCATATCTTTGTTATAAAAATTAATATCTGAATATATTATGGAGTCGTCCATTGATTTCAGCATATGATAGCTGAACAGTTCAGTTTTAGAATTGAACTGCTAAACACAGATGACTTGATTTATAGTGATGAAGGCTTACATAGAACTAGACACAATTTTCAGAAGAATTGATAGCAAATTGATTTGATTGATTTGTTTTCTACAGATTATCAACCAATTACAAATTATTTAAAGCCAGAAATTATTTTTACATTGTAATTTTTTTTATATTATAATACTTTAGTTGGTTGCTTAGTTGTTGGTTTATTTAACCAGCATATCGATCTTCTTTGGGTCATTTGATGCTGAAAATAATTTTTTTAAGTTGTTTGACTTCAACCTCTTGGTTGCTTTCAAAATTGTTTGTCCTCAAACTTTTAAAATTGCTTTCAAAATTGTTTGTCCTCAAACTTTTAAAATTGCTTTCAAAATTGTTTGTCCTCAAACTTTTAAAATTGCTTTCAAAATTGTTTGTCCTCAAACTTTTAAAATTGCTTTCAAAATTGTTTGTCCTCAAACTTTTAAAATTGCTTTCAAAATTGTTTGTCCTCAAACTTTTAAAATTGCTTTCAAAATTGTTTGTCCTCAAACTTTTAAAATTGCTTTCAAAATTGTTTGTCCTCAAACTTTTAAAATTGCTTTCAAAATTGTTTGTCCTCAAACTTTTAAAATTGCTTTCAAAATTGTTTGTCCTCAAACTTTTAAAATTGCTTTCAAAATTGTTTGTCCTCAAACTTTTAAAATTGCTTTCAAAATTGTTTGTCCTCAAACTTTTAAAATTGCTTTCAAAATTGTTTGTCCTCAAACTTTTAAAATTGCTTTCAAAATTGTTTGTCCTCAAACTTTTAAAATTGCTTTCAAAATTGTTTGTCCTCAAACTTTTAAAATTGCTTTCAAAATTGTTTGTCCTCAAACTTTTAAAATTGCTTTCAAAATTGTTTGTCCTCAAACTTTTAAAATTGCTTTCAAAATTGTTTGTCCTCAAACTTTTAAAATTGCTTTCAAAATTGTTTGTCCTCAAACTTTTAAAATTGCTTTCAAAATTGTTTGTCCTCAAACTTTTAAAATTGCTTTCAAAATTGTTTGTCCTCAAACTTTTAAAATTGCTTTCAAAATTGTTTGTCCTCAAACTTTTAAAATTGCTTTCAAAATTGTTTGTCCTCAAACTTTTAAAATTGCTTTCAAAATTGTTTGTCCTCAAACTTTTAAAATTGCTTTCAAAATTGTTTGTCCTCAAACTTTTAAAATTGCTTTCAAAATTGTTTGTCCTCAAACTTTTAAAATTGCTTTCAAAATTGTTTGTCCTCAAACTTTTAAAATTGCTTTCAAAATTGTTTGTCCTCAAACTTTTAAAATTGCTTTCAAAATTGTTTGTCCTCAAACTTTTAAAATTGCTTTCAAAATTGTTTGTCCTCAAACTTTTAAAATTGCTTTCAAAATTGTTTGTCCTCAAACTTTTAAAATTGCTTTCAAAATTGTTTGTCCTCAAACTTTTAAAATTGCTTTCAAAATTGTTTGTCCTCAAACTTTTAAAATTGCTTTCAAAATTGTTTGTCCTCAAACTTTTAAAATTGCTTTCAAAATTGTTTGTCCTCAAACTTTTAAAATTGCTTTCAAAATTGTTTGTCCTCAAACTTTTAAAATTGCTTTCAAAATTGTTTGTCCTCAAACTTTTAAAATTGCTTTCAAAATTGTTTGTCCTCAAACTTTTAAAATTGCTTTCAAAATTGTTTGTCCTCAAACTTTTAAAATTGCTTTCAAAATTGTTTGTCCTCAAACTTTTAAAATTGCTTTCAAAATTGTTTGTCCTCAAACTTTTAAAATTGCTTTCAAAATTGTTTGTCCTCAAACTTTTAAAATTGCTTTCAAAATTGTTTGTCCTCAAACTTTTAAAATTGCTTTCAAAATTGTTTGTCCTCAAACTTTTAAAATTGCTTTCAAAATTGTTTGTCCTCAAACTTTTAAAATTGCTTTCAAAATTGTTTGTCCTCAAACTTTTAAAATTGCTTTCAAAATTGTTTGTCCTCAAACTTTTAAAATTGCTTTCAAAATTGTTTGTCCTCAAACTTTTAAAATTGCTTTCAAAATTGTTTGTCCTCAAACTTTTAAAATTGCTTTCAAAATTGTTTGTCCTCAAACTTTTAAAATTGCTTTCAAAATTGTTTGTCCTCAAACTTTTAAAATTGCTTTCAAAATTGTTTGTCCTCAAACTTTTAAAATTGCTTTCAAAATTGTTTGTCCTCAAACTTTTAAAATTGCTTTCAAAATTGTTTGTCCTCAAACTTATAAAATTGCTTTCAGGTTGTTTGTCTTCTAATTTTTAATTGCTGATCACGTAATTGTAGGATGTTCTTGTGTTAATAGTAGGACCGGTTCATTCATGTTTGCTTTTAATCCACAACAGTTCCAATGGATTATTTTTGCACTTATGTTTGAGAATTTCATTTTAGGTTTTGTCTTTTAAAGAGTTTTTATTTGGTTAGTTTGTTAGTATTGATGGTTTTGATTTTATGATTTGTATGTTTTTTGAGATTTGTTTTTTAGTATTTTGTTTTCAATCTCCATTTCTTTGAGTTCCTCAAATATGTTTGATTTTGTCAATAGAGTGGGCTGATTTTGGGTAGTTTTTTTTTAGTTAGATTTTGTTTTTTTTTTTGCAGTGTCTCTCATTTCATATATGTCTTTGTGGTAGTCAGGAGATAGGGTAGGTGATCTTTGTCGCTTTTTCCTTGATTGTTCAGTTTTGTTGTTTTTTTTCTTGAGATATTCCTGTGTTGGTTCCATTATTTACTTTAGTTTTTGTATAAAATTCGGTTTCTTTTGAATATGTTTTTTTTTTAAGTTTACCTGGAATGTTGGCCATTCGTTTGTTTTTAGTTTTAATAAAAATTTTGATGAGATTTTTATATTTGTTGCTTGGGGTGGGGGTGGGGGGTTGTCCTGAGTTGTTTGCTTTGTTTTTTGTTTTTTTTTAACTGCATTAGTATATGTTTTTGTTCCCATATAGTTTTCTACTATTTTCCTTGCTTCTGGGAAAAGATATGTTCTTTGTGCGTTTTACCGTTATTATTTCTTTTTCTTTCTTGTATAGCGCAGATCTTTGAATAGGCAGGATGTTCTTCATGGCAATTTGCACATCTTATATTTTTGCATTCATATTCTGTATGGTTTGGGTTACACACCCCACATATAGGTCTTCCTCTGCTGACGTCTCTGTGATGCTGAAATTTATGACATTTAAAGCATCGTAGGGTGGGGGTGTATAAAATGTTCTACCCTTTCTAATGTATAACCAATTTTTATTTCTTTTGGAATTGTGGGTCTATTGAAAGTCAGTATGTGTGAATCTTTATGATTTCTTCATTTCTTCGAATGGTGATTCTTTTTGTATTCTTTTACTCCCTGTTTTAGTAGTGCTGTCTCAATTTCTTCTAGTGCAGCAAGCAAAAAAAATCTCTGCTTCTTATGATGCCTTTGAAGGAATTTAGTTTTGCATGTGGATACACGTGACATTTAATATTGTGGAATTTCATTTTTAGTAGTTTTTTTTGCATGCTTTTAGTTTTCAACTTCTACTAACAAATTACCATTTCTTAGTTTAATTTTTTTTGGTGTTGATAGGTTAGATATTATGTTTTCTATTATAAAAAGTGATAACGGATCTAGTTTAGTTTCCTCTGATGATTCAATTACAATAAATTTTGGATAGTCAGCTTCAGTGTCTGATCTAGGTTCAGTATGGGGTTTTCTGGTCTGGCTTTCTATGGATTTGTGCTTAGTTTTTCACCTTTCTTGCCCTGCCTCCTCCTCAGAGCCCAACAATGGGAGATGCTTGAGTGGGGGTACTCATTCGCCCTGTAATCCCAGGGATACAAAAAAGGTATACACATATTAGATGAGCATCTGCCAGCATTTGTGGTTTCCTTTTGTTTTTCCACCCCAATTTGGTGAAAACTTCAGGTAGGTTTCAATCATGTACAAGCTTTATCACACTAACAGATTGACCCTTGCCACTGCCTTCTAACACTTATATGTGGTGTAAGTTAGGCTTTGAAGTGACTAGCTGATTGATCGGATTGGGCCTCTTCGACTGCCTGACTATCTTAAGTAAGGGTCAAAGTGGTGTGTTGCATGACCCTGACCTCTATGCATCTGGGCCATGGTCTGCTCAACCACCAGGATCACATACCCAGGCATTACAGGTTGCCACCCAGAGTGGCCCCATTGAGGGACTTTTACCCTCTACAGGTCTGCCCACTTTGAAAGTTAATTTTTGCCTATACCTGGGACCCTAACAGGTGCTATCACTCTGGGTCAGGGTGGATCTGCGAAGAACAGAAATTAAGAAGTGGTTCCATACTCCTCACAACCTTCTAATCAGAGGCCTTGCTGCTGGATGCAGTTTATTGTCATACCCAGGACCTAGTGATACAAGTTTTACTAATTATTTACTCATAGCTTGGGGGTAGGGGTAGAAAAGAGGTAGATTCATACCTTTCCCAAGTGTAATTGTATACAAGTGAATATAATGACTAACTGAAATTGAAGATCAGGTCTCAACAATTCTGATTGATTATCCATTAAACCATTCACACATTCAAACTTACAACACCTGGTATCCCCAAATGGTAACCCATCTAGATACTGACAAGGCTCAACATTGCTGAACTTTAGTAACCATATGAGAACTGGTGTTTCAGAGTGATATGGCTGTAAGCCCATTACACTACCCACATAACCAAGCTTACAGCAGTCAGCCATCTAGATATTGACAGGCTTGATGTTGCTTAAATTCAGTGATCCATCTTGATCCCAAAATTCTCTAGTGAGACCAGAAGTCCTTCAAATCATCATCATCATTGATGATGTTATAACATATGGAACCTAATGTTTCAATGAGAGATGGCCATAGGCCCAACTGATAAGAAAGAAAGTGTGCTATAGAGTTACCAAACAGCATTAATGATGTCTTTTCTTTTTCCTGCACTATCTGCAACCCTAGACAAGAAAGCCAAGTCTGCCCTGCTATTTAACCTACTTAATTTCAGTAATTGTATGAGAACCAATGTTTCAATGTGATACAGCCATAAAACTTTATGTGACATGATCATATAGTTAATGAAATGAGATACAGTGAAATAGCAATTAAACCTAGGGAAGCTAGACAAGGTTAATTGCAAGTAGTCCACAAGTCAAATGTGTACATCGTTGTACCATAAACAGTGGTAGTAGTGAACAACAGACTGAAAGAAGCTATTCATTAAAAGAGGCCAAGATAATTGCATGTGGTTATCATCCAACTAAATAAATTTTGTCTTTTTTTATCTTTTCTAAATCCAGTTCTGCCATCCATTGACTTATGCTTAGTAGGTAGGATACACATTGTTTTCCTCTATCCCCCTTGCTTTCCTGTGAATATCAAATTTTCCAAGGCTTCTTTCCTCATTACATGCCCTAGAAATTTCTACACCCTTTCTGATGATAAATATAATTGTCCTTTTTGTTTGCATTTTCAGTTCATGGTATTCTCAGTATCCTTTTATAAAAACACATTTCATTGCTTCAAGTCTCTCTGTCATCTGTGAGGAGATTGTCCAGCCAGATTAATACCTTTCCCAAGGGTATTTGCACGTAAGTGAATGCAATGAATTCAGCTGGAATTGAAACTCGGCATCCTGATTTCTCGTTCCGAGCCGATATCCACTATTTTATCCAAATCATATTCATTTCTATTAATTAATTTAGAAAGCATTTTTTACAGACCTTTACTCCAAAGTTCATTTTATGTATACATCTAATGTGTTTTCTCAATTCCAGGCTACCAATCAAATTTGTAGTGCTGATGATGAACAGTTAATTATTTTGACATACTCATAGAGGTGCTCTGACAAACCACAAACTGAAAAGCTATCTGACAAATAGAAGTGTGTGTGTGGATATCCTTTGTTAATTGGTGAAGTTAGTTAATCATGGGGATAGCAGTCTGCTGTTGTCAATCAATGATTTGTTTACTGAAGTATTAAATGAGACACATTTGCAAAGAGTATGTAATTAAACCAGGAGAAGTTGTAAAAAAAATCTCCAATTTACACTTAACATCATTTATATTGGCAACAACTCAAGCAAATCATTTAAAAAAAAAGATGAAAATGATTGCCATCACAATAATAATCACATGAATGTAATACTATTATCCCAAACATGTATAAGCATATACGTGTGTGTATGATATATGTTAATGGTTATATTAGCTGTTTCCCCTACAACAGTAATTCTCAACCGCCCTGCACACTAGTAGGCTACACAATTCTCTTAATTTGATCGGGCCAGGAAGTTTTTCTCATCAAAATCCGTTTTGCACATTTATAAATCTAATATTCATCCATGCATTGAATGTTGCTGTCATACCTGGCCAAGTGCTCCTGCTATCCGCCATGAGGTTCTAAACAAAATCCAAAGGATAATCTGCAATATAATTGATCCTGACTTGGCTGCCAACCTTCAGTCCTTTTTTCAGTGACATGATGTGACTTCTCTCAGTATTTTCCACAAGTATTTTCATGGCAACTACTCTGATCAGTTTTTGTCCCTGGCGCTCCAAATCATTTTTTTACATGCACTACTAGATTAGCATCAAGGTCCAACTCTCTTATCATCAATAAAAAAAAATAAAGTGTGGGATGCCAACATCCTGAGTATGTCATTATTTTCTCTTCAACTTACATGTTATATCCATTTTCGTTGTCACTGCTGTTAAAAGTCAAGTACAGTACTTTGTTTGCGATTCTGTATCACTTGTTCACAAGGTTCCAAAACTTGTGAATTTGGTGACATAGTGATTGTAAGTTCAATCCTTGAGTCAAGCAGTGTGTACTTCCACTCAGTGGAAATGGCCAAACAATAATAAAAGTAAGAACTAGATGATATCCCTAGACACGAGCAGTGGAATGAGAACAGTTATAGATTAAATAAAGGGTTCAGTTCCAAATTTCTTGTATGTTTTATTGGAGTAGATAGATCTCTTGCCCGGTTCACACTCCACCCATGTCTATTGAACAGGTTAAGAGGTTCATCCCTTGTTCCCTGTTTAGAATGTGGTTTCCGGCTTTCTCTTTTCCAATCTTTTTACTATTATATAGCCCCCTGCACATCAGTGGCATTACCACCTTGCTTGGGGTGATATGATTAAAAAAAATAAAAAATAAAAAATGTTACCCAGCTCAATATATACCCAAAAAATGCTGGAGAGCACAATGGATAACAACAACAAAGATAAGAACAATAGTCTGAATAGAGTGTAAATATTTGTTTGTTTGTTTTTTTGCTACTAATATAAGGACACTATGATATATGTTTATTGACAATATCATGACCAATGATTGAGTTGTATAATGAAATCTCACAACACCAAATAAGTTATTGTAAATATCTATAATTAAAAAGACTTGCAGAATTTACCAATAATATGCAATATGGAAATCAATAGAAACTAGAAAAAACACAAAGCAACTTAATTATAAATAAATGAATTACAGGAGGAGGACAAAAACAATGAGGTGTAACAAAGACACAAGAGTACTTAGAGCAATATAAGACAGGAAATTGTGGAGCACTGATCACCCACATTCTGAAAGAAGATTGAGTTAAAAGGAAAATTACTATTACATACTGAAATTCACCTGGTATATTTATCCTAGAAAGTATACACAAAAATTTACTAACATAAGTTGGATTAACAACAATTATGAAAAGAATTGGATAAAATCTTACAAAGTCTATAGATTGATGCAAAAATGTATAAGATTTAGTAATTGTAAATTCTATGGTCTCTCTGAAAAAAACAAAAGTATGCTTAAAAATGATTTCAGTATAATCCATTTCATAATTCCCTTGTAAAATCTATGATCCTATATAGTATGTAAAAAAAAAAAAAAAAACTAAAAGAAAGAAAAATTAAACAGAAACAGAAGTATGCTTTTTTTTTTTTTTTTGTTTAATCATTTCACCCCAAACAAGTCAGTAAAACTATTAAGATACAGGGATTACCAAGTGAAAACAGATTATTAAGGAGTTAGAATAATGAAAAAAGAGGAATCAACAAGACAGTAGATGATGATTGACATGATATTTAAATTTCTGAAGATAAAAATTGAGTTCCACAAGTGAGAAGTGCAAGACAAGAAACTGTTAACATGAAATTTACAGTTGCATCTAGCAATCGCAACTGTAAATTGATGAGACCTTGTTGCCAATCTAGTCAGTCAGCTAAGTGCCATACGTGAGATGCGTTTGGGCGATAAAATCTAGGTACCATAGTGGAAAGTTCATCAGAACAATTACCATGAAATTATTTAAAAAGGCAGAGGAAATCAACATTATGATAGTGGAAAATGGACTGAAGCCACATCAGGATCAATAACATCTGCAGATTCATCTTTGGATTTTATCAAGAATATCTAAAAATACAGCAGGAGCAGTGGTGGTACCAATATTCTAAGCATGAATGACTGGTAAGCTTATGAATATGTAAGGTAGATTCTAGAAAGAAAAATTCTTAGAATTTAACCCATTTCATGATCGACTATGATCTTTATGTGGTGTGTGAACAAAAAGCAAAAGTATGCTTAAAAGATTATTAAAATCTAATCCATTTCATAATCAACTTGTAAATTCTATGATCTCCATAGTGTGTAAAAGAAAGTAAAAATATAATTCTAAAATGATTACAATTTCATAATGACTTAACCAAATCCTTATGAATATATTCAATTTTTAAGTGTCAGTTCTGTTAAATTCAGATTTACAATAAAATTGCTTACTTGCAAGATTATAGTAACTTAATGTATACACAGAACAGTTTGATTTGATGAGTATCAAAAATCGATTTAGGTAATAATATTAATTGAGCCTAAAAGCTACAAGCACTTAAGCTTAAGTTGACAAATTAAAAGTCAAATTTAATGAAAGGTTTGTTTGAAATAAAAGTAGAAAGACTTTTTTTTTTTACTGATCTCAACAATCATAACCTCAGATTAACAAAAGTTTCTAGCAAACAAATCAAAATGGAAAAAACCATGATCTAATAATTTTACACACTTATAAGTGTATCATTCACCTATAGACTGAATATTGCAGCTACTTCTATTCTGGTGCTTTTGCTATGTGTCTAGAAATTCTTAGTAAAAATTCTATGAATTTGCAATATTATCAGTCCTGATCTAGCATCTTGGCTTCAGTCACTTTCCTACCTCTGTAACATTAGCTTCCCTTTGCCATTTTACAGATATTTTCATGGTAATGAGAGTCACAAATGCTCTTTATTTTTCATAAGTTGAGTTGTGGGGAGTGACATTAAGATGGTATAAAAATTAAATCCTATCTCCCTCTCTCTATATTTACATTATTCGGACTATTACTCAACCGTTCAATATCCTTTTCTTTGTATCTAATGAAATCTTCCTGTTTTTAGATACTTTGCTTAGCTTTTGGAAGGCACTTTTGCTACCCCAAGATTTCTTCAGATTTTTGTGTTGAACATTACATCCTCTGTTAAAATATTTCCCAGATATTTACATTGTTATGCATACTTGATTGTGTAACCGTCAATTTGTAATGTGTATGTTAGGCTGTTCTTTTTAAAGACAACCATACATTGTCTTTTAATAGTTGTTAATTTTTACTATCATACCAATATATTTAAAAAGATGATTCTAATACAACATAAAAGTTTACATATACTATTTACATTGTTCAGGCTGTTGTCTTCATCTTTATTGACATATACATGAAGTTTTGGCTGTTGTACACTCTGGCCTTCTTCATGTGATATATGCTGAAATTTTGAACTGAACACTTTATTTAGTCCACTGAAGTAGATTATTCTTGTTCCACATGCCATACCTTTTCTGGATATTTAACTTAGCTCACTGGTGCCCCCTATATATAAATTTACTCAAGACACAAGATCAGCAACTAGGTCCCACCCTTTTACTGTGAAACCAATAAATTATAAACACAAATTCTACTCCAGCAGCTTCTTTTCTCGCACTTACCACCTGTGGAATTCCCTTCCATTTACTTGCTTCCCAGACAGCTATAATCTCCAAGAATTTAAATGTAAAGTCAATAGTCATCTATCTCAATAACCTACATCCTCTCTCTCTCATGCTCCTTTCTCCGTCCACTCCACTCTCATCAGTATTCTCATCCTTCTCTTACCCACTTCCTGGCACCCACTATAATCTTTCACTGTTTCTCATAACTTTCTTCCTATGTAACCCCCTGCAAAACAGTAGCAGTAAAATGCCTTGCTTGGAGCGATATAATTATAAAAGCAATACAATTTTCTAAGTTTTGGTTCATCTCTACTATTGAACTTACAACTCATTGAGTTAAGTCATTGGATTACTTCAACCAGCACTTTTATCCACTGGTCCATGTGTCCTTGGGGACATCAGTAAATGAATTTTTATGACTTAAACCTATTTTCTCAGTAACCATTTTCTTTTTACCAGAGCTCATATTACAATTTTTGGTAATGTTTTTTATCTAGCACACTGTATTACTAATTCCTATACTGTGATTTATATGGCCTAACATATGTGCTGATTCCTTAAATTTTCCTAATTTCCAGTGATGCTTTCTGTCTGTTACTTCAACCTCATCTCACAGAGAGTGATGATCTCCTTTTTCCCTCTATGTGTGATCAGGCATGACTGATTTTTCTATTTCCTTTTGTGCTATGGATTAAAAAAAACATGAAAAATGACAATAAAGATGAGGACAACAGTCCAAACAATGTAACTAGTTACAATACCTCATCTCAGAAATATAAACAGATGACAAAAATTTATATTTATGCCCAGATAACATATGAAAATATAATTTATCATAAATAAAAATAATGCATTGATATATTTAAAATGATAATTCTCATGCAAGCTCATTAATTTAAGCATCTCCCAACGTTCTCACATCAGTCCTACACTCATTTTTTTTTTTATTAACAACCTGCCTAAGAACATTCTCAGATCATCTGTATACATTTCTGCAGATGATACCTCTGTTTATCAATGTGTTTACAAAAACAAAGATGATCTGACCATTCTTCTGACTGAACTCTAGCAGCTCAATGGAGATATAACTGGCTTGTCACTTTCACTATCAAAAATCAAGCAGACAACTGCAACTCCCTCCCATTAGCATGGAACAGGCATGCCTCCCAGAGAGTAAAACACTATGCCTGCTTGGCCTGACACTCTCAGTGGACCTCAAGTGGAATGACTATGTCGAATCCATTGCTAAATCCACTGCTATTAAAGTCGGCTCTCTGTGCAGGGCCCAGAAATTCTTTCCGTCTGAATCTATCCTGCACTTATACAAATCTAACATCCGCCCGTGTTTTGAATACTGTTGCCACATCTGGTTGGGTGCCCCTGCTATTCTCCTCGGGCTTCTTGACAAAATACAGCGAAGAATCTTTAATGTGATTGATACCGACTTAGCTGACCGCCTGCAGTCACTCTCTCACCAGCGTGACATGGCTTCCCTGTGCCTCTTCTATAAATACTTTCATGGCTTCTGCTCTGACAAACTTAAATCACTGGTGCACCCTAGGTGTGAGTTTGCACAAGATACTAGATTGGCAGCTAGGTCCCACCCTTTTACAGTGAAACCGATGAAATGTAACCGCAATTTCTACTCCAACAGCTTCTTTTCTTGCACTTCCCGCCTGTGGAATTCCCTTCCGCATGCTTGCTTCCCCGACGGCTATAGCCTCCAGGAGTTTAAATGTAAGATCAATAGACACCTAACACACTAACCCACATCCATTCTCTCCAACTCTCCCCCTATGTACATCCTAACTCGTCTATCACCCTGTGTAACCCCCTGTGCTATAGTGGCAGTGGAATGCCTTGCTTGGGGTGACATGATAAAAAAAACAAAAAAAAAACAAAGCTAATATTGTTTGATCAGCACCATTCAAGTCCTGAATTTCTTTTTTCAGTCTCACTCTCAGGGTTTCAAGTTCAATCCAAATCTTAAGTGTATCTCACAATCCATTGCAAAAGAAGGTGGGTTTAAATAGTCAGCTCACTATATTGCTCCAGAAATATTTAACTCCTGTCATGTTTTATCTTTACAAGAGTCAGGGTCAACCAAAAATAAAACATTAGCAATCTACTTTGGCTAGAACTACCGCCTCACATTCCAGCCTTGATAAAGTTAAAAAATCATTTACACAGTCTTGTGGCAGATGACTTATTTTCCATATTACAACCTTTTTCCTTAGAGTTAAAATGTTGCAAAACTGTCACCATTATATCACTATTTCTATTGAAAATTATCAAATTGCAACATTCTTTAACTTTATCAGTTTAGATCTTTAATGATAGGACATGACATGTGGAGTTAAATCATCCTCAATTCCTCAGTATTCCAAATGTAAGAAGAAAGTTGTACTCTATCAGCTTTGCCTCAAGAAATACCACTTTGTGTATCAGATGACACCATTGGTGCTTTCCCTTAATCATGACATCTTTAAATCAAAATCATAATTCCAACTTTCTACCGCAGAAAGCAATGGCAACCTACTGCAAGTTAATCTTCTGCCCAGTCAGTCATGTCTCTTTCAAGACATGATTACCCAAAGCATGTATCACATTTGGCACATAACTGAATATATCAATATACAGGGTGTCCATAAAGTCCCAGCACAAGTATTTTTTACTCAGAAGCCATGTGAAAAACTATTGCTGTTTTTGTAAATGTTGTACATCTCAAGTTTACATTCACAGCTTTCATTGACTACATTCTACATGTGAACCTCTAGTTGCCCTCAAAATGTCAAGATGATATTTCATCTCCCTCCATACATGGCGGCCATGCAAATTGGTCAGTCACAGCCAATCCATCTTCCAGGGAAATGTGCACACAGAAGTCTAACATCATTGTAGTCAATGAAAGCTGTGAATGTAAACTTTTTTGGGACTTACTATTAAAACAGAAGTAAACACTTGCATTATCAACATATTTACTGAGTTGGAAACTGATAATATAAAGAAAGTCATTGCTGAAGATCATGATATTATTTAATTTTAGAATTTCAGAAAAAAATACCCAAGAAAGGGATATACTGGTTTTCTTATATTTATGTTGCCTGAGTTGTAAGATTAGTTATTTTGCTACTGTGGCATCAAATTAATAATTAGAGGCACTAAAATGAAACAAATACAATTATCTAAATATCTGGAAAGTATTTTAACAGAATTTGAGTTTTGTTTAATGGCAAATCAATCTCATTTAATGCCAAAAAGGTGGGGTTTTAAGGTATTTTTTTTTAACGTTTGATTATTTAACCAGATTTTGATAAAAAAAATTTTATTTTTATTTTAGTAAACTGAAAATGTCTTCTAGTTTTGTATTGAAAAATCTATTGCTGGTAATAATTTTTTCCTTCAAAAATGTATTGTTGGTGATATTTTTTCTTCAAAAATGTATGTTTTTCTATAAAAGTCTATTTTTATGTATATATTTCTATAAAAGTGTGTTTTTATACTTTCATAGTGTTTTAATCCCAGTTTGGGGGTTAACTATTTGCTCATAGCTGGGATCCTAACAGGTACTACCACTCTGGATCAGGATGAACCTGCGAACAACAGCAATTAAGAGGTGGTTCAATGCTCTTCACAACCTCCCAATCAGAGGCCTTGCTGCCAGATGCAGTTTACCATCATACCCAGGACCTATTTTGACAAAAAGCGCGATATTGGAATTGATATGCACATTAAACACAGATACATACATACAAATCATTCTTTTTGTACCTGTGTAGTTGTATATTTAATTGGGCACTGAAATATTTCATTTTAGTTTCATATTCTAAATTATACTTCTTAGTAAAAATGTTAATTTGAATTTCTGTACTAAGAAATATTATTAAGAAATGGCTGTAAATAGTGTAATAATTAATTATTTATGAAAAATGTTTTAAATTTAACAAAATGTTTTAATATCTATGAAAATGGATAAATGTCAGCAATATGAGTAATTGAAAAAAAAAAGACATTATTAAAAGTATTTCATACTTTAACACTTCATTTTACAGTAAAAGCAGTCTTTTTAGAGAGTTATTACTCAATGATATTGCAATAATATAACTAATAATGAGCATGTCTTACTTCAGAGCAATAATTAAATAATTTTTCTGATTTTTTTCACTTACTCTAAATCTTTATTAAAATGTAACAATATATTCTACTTTCAATATACTGTAGTCATTCATATGGTTATTTATTTCAAGTATTTGTCTTTCTATAATTTAATTTGAAAAAGAAAACAATCTTTTAAAATGAACTTAAAGCAATTTTCTTTATTTTGTTTCTTTTCATTAGTTGTTCAGGTTTTTTTTTGGTTTGTGTAATTTTTTTTCTTTTCTGTTGTATCTCTTTTACAGTTTGTATTTTTATTTCCTTTTATAATTGATTCTTTTTTTTTTTCATTTCTTTATATGTTTTGTTATTTTGTTTTATTTTTATGTAATTGTTTTGTTTATTTTTTTTATCTTTGGTTTTGTCTTTAATTATTCTTCATTTTTTGCTTGCTTGCTTTTTGATCTTTGCCAGATAGCAAAGATTGTTTTTGTTTATTTACACATGTTGATTAATAGACAGTTTCCTATGACTTGATTAAAGTGAAAACTAAATGTGATATTTTTCTAAATGCAAGACTAGCCAAGTACACTTATATTTAAAATGTCTGACTTCAATAACCTTCTCTTTATTGTTTAAAATTTCTTTGCATTTTTCATGATAAGCCTTATAAATAATTAAGTAAATGCCTGATAAACAGGCATTGATGAATAAACACATGGTAAACTCCTGTCATCAAATAACTATTTAGTTTGAATATGTCATTGATTAAGTAAACAATGAGCCTGTTCTAGTGAATAAATACTCGGTAAGTTCATGTTGATGAATAAATACTCGGTAAGTCCATGTTGATGAATAAATACTCGGTAAGTCCATGTTGATGAATAAATACTCGGTAAGTCCATGTTGATGAATAAATACTCGGTAAGTCCATGTTGATGAATAAATACTCGGTAAGTCCATGTTGATGAATAAATACTCGGTAAGTCCATGTTGATGAATAAATACTCGGTAAGTCCATGTTGATGAATAAATACTCGGTAAGTCCATGTTGATGAATAAATACTCGGTAAGTCCATGTTGGCAAATATTTACTAAGCTGATTTTACTGCATAAATATTTGGTAAGATCATTTCAATGAAAAAATATGCACTAAACCTGTATCATTGAATAAGTATTTGGTAAAACCATGTTGGTAAATAAATGCTTGAATAACAGACAGGTGAAAATAGATGATTAACATGTGCAGATGAATACTTGGTGATCATGCTTCTGTTAAATTCATAACATGGATAGAAAAATATATAATAATCATGTGCAACTAAAGAAAACTGAATGATGAAACTTCTTTATTGCAACTGAAAAGTTCTTTAAACTGGCTGTTCACTTCATGACTGTCAATGATCAGTGATCAAAATCTATTTCCTTTTCATGTAACCATAAAGTAATAAAAAACATAATTACAATCATTGGAGCTCAAATTTTAATCCCTATTTTAAAATTTATGAATTTCCAAGATAAACAACTGAAATGAACCCAAAAGATCAGTGGATTAAAACATTGGTTCATGAATTTAGTAACATCTCGAACTAAACCCAATAGAGGATTAAAACATTGGTTTATGAATTTCATAACATTTCAACCTGAACCCGATAACCTAGTGAATTAAAACACCGGTTCATGAATTTAGTAACATTTCAGACTAAACAATAACCTAGGGGTTTAAAACATTGGTTCATGAATTTAGTAACATTTCAGACTAAACAATAACCTAGGGGTTTAAAACATTGGTTCATGAATTTAGTAACATTTCAGACTAAACAATAACCTAGGGGTTTAAAACATTGGTTCATGAATTTAGTAACATTTCAGACTAAACAATAACCTAGGGGTTTAAAACATTGGTTCATGAATTTAGTAACATTTCAGACTAAACAATAACCTAGGGGTTTAAAACATTGGTTCATGAATTTAGTGACATTTCAGACTAAACACAATAACCTAGGGGTTTAAAACATTGGTTCATGAATTTAGTGACATTTTGAACTGCACCCAACAACTTAGTTGGGTATTTTTCAACCAATTTTAATTCAGTGCTCATTTGTTGTATAGCAAAACTCTCAGGTACACTTTAAATTTTCATTTTATAAGGAATCTTCTATTTCTTTTCAGAGAGACTGATAATGACTGATTCCAAGCTGTTAAGAAAGGCAGAATGGAAAGGATTATCCACTTATTAGAAATTAAAGAATTTGGCCTCCAACTAAAAATATAAAATGATAAAGACTTGACTTAGACATGGAGGCCATGTTTTTGGTGTCTCAAGCTTTTTAAAAGTAAAGATTTTTTTACATATAAAAATGATTAATAAAGTACTCTTATGTTAACTTGTGGCACAACTGGCTATCTTTCAATGGATTAAAGGATTAGTTTAATGATACAGTAATTGTGAATTCAATCCCAGGGACAAGTAACGCAGATTGAGACACAGTTGAAACAGGGTGAGCAAGACTAAATAAGAACTAGATGAGATATCCCTAGACATGGACATTGAAACAAAAAGAATCTACCTGATACATTAAATAAAAGATTCAGTTTAAAATTCCCTGATCACTCAGATTGATATGCACTTGAAGAAGGTGGGAGCCTCACAACAGCTAAAATGTTGTGATTGTAATAAAAATGAGGACAATAGAGTGCAAACAATGTAAATAGTGGCATAACTATATTTTTTGTGTTTTCTTTTTTTCCATTCTCTTGGATTTTATATGATGGTTACAGATCAGTCAGTTTAGTGCCATACATGAAACACGCTTGGGCGATCATGTCACTCGCGAGACATGACTAACTGGGCAGAAGATTGTCCCACAGTAGTTTGCCATTGCTTTCTGCAGTAGACTGGTTGCCAGCCATGGCTATAGAACCCAATCTGTCCTGTTAGTTAACCCATAACTGGAGGGAAGAGACGGATTAATACTTTTCCCAAGGGTATTTGCGCGTAAGTGAATGCAGTGAATTCAACTGGAATTCGAACTCGGGTCCCCGAGTTCTCGTTCTGAGTTGATATCCATTGTACCACAATGCACATCCTACATCCTGATACAGATAACAGTGGATAGATAATTGCTATCACCAACTGTATTTTGATGTTTGTCAATAAAAAATGTTCTGATTTGTATATTTTTGCCTAACTTCTTATTTCTTTATTATCGTTATTATTATTATCTTTATAGTTTTATTTCTGTATTTATTTCTTAATATTTTTTGTAAAATCAATCAATTTTCTTTCAAATCATTTAGTTAATTAGAATGACACATTCCTCAAAAATATGTTTGCTTTAAGTCTTTACTTCGAAGTTCAATGAAATAGTCTCTCTTTCACTGAGACTGCTTCATTGCTTCAACTGAACAACCTGTACTTGTAACAAAGCAAAAAAAAAGACAAAATCAAGAAATATCCTTTGTTTAGAAGCTGGAGTCTGAGAATATAAACAGTAAAGAGTTAGTACAACGACAGATTTTTTATCATTTTTTTTTTCAAGGAAACATTTGTTGCATTCTCTTGCTATTCAAACCACCCACCTCCCAGAAGTAGGCTACAAAATGAATGCAGGAAAACAAAATCAATTCTTCATGTTAATAGAAAAGCACAGTCTTGCAACAAGCATAGAATTAATCACTCACATAGAACATTAGGCTCACACATCTGTAAAGATTAAGGCATAAAGATTAAACAAAATAAAAACAGTTAGAATTGTATAAGATCAAGTATTTGAATAGCTCTCTATTTAAAACTGATCTAAAATAAATTCATTAAGTGTTGTCACTGACAATAAATTTAGTTCCAAGCTTTGTTCAGCAGCGCCTTAATGAAAAAAATATGTTCAATACTTCCTTGATGCATTTTAGATATTTTCTTCCTAATAATAAACCTTTAAAGCATTTTGATGTGGGGTAAATTTCATTAATTTATAACCTTTGTTGTCAGTGTAACATGACAGTCAGATTTTATTCCTTATCATTTAATAATAATTGTCTTATCCAGCAAACACAATCGTTGAAGATATCTTCAATAGTGTATGATGTGATCTCTGTGTCAGTCCCAATAAAAATAAAATTAAAAAATTATATAAACAAAAATATAAAGAATTCAAGTTAAAATAAGGAACTTGCACTTTCCTTTAAAACTCATATCTTTCTTTCTCTAAATTTTTCTCTATATACTTCTTGCTAAACTATTAAAGGCAACCCTAAAATAAAAAGAGGAAGAAGAAGAAAAGACTAAACCTGGCCATAAAAAGAATAGATGTTTGTAGAACCAGTGCCTACTAATTTGTGACTGAAAGTTACCAAAAATCAGAGCAGTTACATGCATATCTTCCATTAAAAAAAAAAAAAAAACACTTAAAAAGGAATGCAAGAAAATAGAATAATTTGGGCCAATCAAAAAAATTAACACAAAAGAAATTTTTCATGTTGGCCAAAACCAAGGTTCACACCAGAGACTCAGAGCCTGGTCAAAAAGATATAAGCTCACACCTCTGAGTTGGATGATAAGAAGGAATGGTGAGAGTAATGACAAGTGATGTGACTGCCAAAGAAATCAGTCATGCATGACACAAAGTAGTAGTTAACAGGTCATCTGCTAAATATATTTCTGTTTTTCTTAGGGTCGAGATCAACGCTGACATATTTCTAAGATGACTGCAACTACTATTAAGTGCTGACTTCTAAATTTTTGAATAAAGAGCCAGAACAGACTTTCTCCAAACTACTACCAATATCTGCTTTATAAAGAAACATTTTGTTTCACTAAACAGAAGGCAGCCTGGACCGATATTCTGATATGACCTTAATTTCATTAAGTTCACATGAGTGTTATTATGCAGCCAATGTACGTATTTTGTTTAAAACAAGATCTGTTCCTTCCATTTAGGCAAAAAGATGTTCTACCCGCCCACCATATTAACTCTTATTTATCATTTTACATGTAGTTGAGGAGTTGATTACATAGGTAGAATGACACAATGTCTAGATTAAACAACGTGTCTGCTAAAATACTCAACAAGAGTTTTTTGTCTGATGATACCATTCGAAATATATACTAGTCTTGTATAGCGGATCATCTGATAAATAATCAGAGTAGTGCTGTGGATTTTAATGGGAAGTGGCGTGTTTATTCTTACTCCGGTAAGTGATTTCAAATATAGTGTGCGTTAGTTATTTATATCAAGCAGTTTGATTTGTTTGTATAGTCAATTGATGCAGTTTTCCACTACCAGTTTTATTTACAGTGGGTAAAAGGCCAGTGTAGTTTTATCCAACAGTGATTTGGTTGTTTAGTTTTTTATGGTTTATCAACCTTGATCGGTTGATTATTCTGGGTTATGATGAGATATTATATTTTTGGATATAACCGTGTCTCTCTCAAGAAAGAGAGAACATCATCCATTTCCACCTTCTCAAACAAATTTCTCATATTATCTGTTTTAAAATACCGCTCTCTGGTTCTAGCTAGTGTGCCACATTCCATTAGAATATGTTTGATTGTGTAAGGTGTTTGGCATGTCAAACACTGTGGTGGTTGTTCCTGCGTGAGTATAAAAGAATGAGTAAGTTTTGAGTGGCCAATACACAATGACTTGGTCTTTCCTTGATTTTCTGAAGCCCGACCTCCATTTTCCCAGTGTAGGCTTTATTTGGTAGAGTTTGTTGTTAGTGTTCCCATTCCAACGTTGTTGCCATTTTGTCAAAAAGAATTTATATATTTGAGGTTTCAAGTCTGTATATGGAATACTGATATTGTCCGGGCTGAGCTCTAAGGCCAATTTTGCTGCCGAATCAGCTCTTTCATTTCCATGCACTCCAATATGGCTAGGTATCCAGCACATAATTATATCTTTGTGACTAGACATAGAGTCTAGTCTACTCAGCAATTTGACTATTAATGGGTTTTCTAGACGTTTGTTTTTCACTGATGTTAATACCAAGAGTGAATCTGAAAATATGCTAAATTTGTTGTTTGTCGTTGGAAATTATGTTGAGAGCAAGATCAATTGCACAGACTTCTGCTGTAAAAATGGAACTTTCCATAGGAAGGGCTTTTTGGTATATGATTTTATTAAGTACAGAAGCACATGCTGATCTATTGCCATCCTTGGATCCATCTGTAAATATATATTGGTGATCCAGATGGTTTAAGAGTATAGTATGAAATTTTTCCAGAAAGGTACTGGGGTGTGTTTTTGCTTTTGGTAGTTTGTTTAATTGAAGGATTACTTGAGGTTCTTTGATGGTCCAAGGTGGAACTTCTGTGAGTGTACTTTTATGTATCATTTTAATAGGAATTTTGGATTCATGGAGAATAGTCTCCAATTGAAGGCCAAATGGTTTGATTTCATTTTGTTTTTGCTGAAACTGTTGCTTATGTTTAGAATTGAAAATGCAGTCATAAGCTGGGTTGGTTGGACATAATTTCAATTTTAAGTAATATTGGAGAGCCAGCTTTATACATCTAAGTTGTAGAGGAACTTCATGGGTTTCAATGTATAAACTTTCAGCTGGAGAAGTTCTGAAGGCTCCTAGGACCTGTCTTAGTCCTTCATGGTGAATTGGGTCAAGCTTCTTAAGGTAAGATTTCCTGGCAGATCCGTAAATAAATATACAGTAATATAATTGGGATCGGATTAGGGCTCTGTATAACTTGATGAGGGCTTGACAATCAGCTCCCCATTTTGTATGGGAAACTACTCGTAAGAGTTGTTGAGCACGGGCCTTTTTTTGAATTTTAAATGTCTTATATGAGGTATGAAATATAATTTCCTGTCGAATATAACTCCCAAGAATTTATACTCATTAATGATCGGTATTTTCATGTCTTCCAGCTTTATGACTGGGTCATTGTGCATTTTCCTCAGCTGACAAAAATGCACACATTTTGTTTTGCTTTTAGATATCTTGTATCCATTTCTATGTACCCAATGTATTATTTTATTGATGCATTGTTGCAGTTGGCATTCTGCAGTCCACATATATTTTGATCTGGAAGTGATGCAGAAGTCGTCAACGTAAAGATAGTCATCAATTCCAGTAGTGAGGCACTTTGTTATACTGTTAATTTTTATATTGAAAAGTGTCACTGATAGGATACTCCTTGTGGGAGTCCCTCTTCTTGCTTGTGAAGGCTTGAAAGTGTGGATCCAATTCGAACTTGGAACTCCCTATTTGACAGAAAACTCTTAATAAAGTTTGGCAATCTACCTCGCAGTCAAAGCTTATGGAGATCTTTCATTATTCCAAACTTCCAGGTGGTTTCATAAGCCTTCTCCAGGTCAAAGAAAATTGCTATAAGATGATGTTTTTGGATATTGGCCTCTCTTATGGAGGTTTCCAATTTAACCAAATGATCCATTGTTGATCTGTTTTCTAAAACCACATTGAGACCTGGTGATAAGTTTATTGGATTCAAGGTACCAGATCAGTCTTTTGTTAATCATGTGCTCCATTGTTTTACAGAGTCAGCTCATGAGAGCTATTAGATGGTAGTTGGATTGGTTTGTGTGGTTTAGGTATAGGAATGAGAGTTGCTATTTTCCATGTTTCTGGGACTGTCCCATGTGTTCTGATATCATTAAATATTTTGAGGAGGTAGGTCAGTGATTTGTTTGGGAGATGTTTTAGAAATTCATAATGAATTTCATCAGGGCCAACTGCTGTATTGTGTGATGCTTTGATTGCTTCTTTTAGTTCTGCTAATGTAAATGGAAGATTATATTTTTCAGGATTATTTGTCTTAAAATTAAGTTTTTGTTTTTCAACGAGGTTCTTATAAGTAATGAATTGTGGGTTAGAGGTGTTAAGTGAGGAATCTTGTAAGAATGTCTTGGCTAGTATATCTGCTATGTCTTCCTTTGTAGTTGCTTCTGTCTGATCTTTTCTAAGATGTCTGAGAGTGATTGGTTGTGGTTTTCCAGATATCTTCCTTATTATCCTCCAAATATTGTTTGTTTTAGTGGAGGAGCCAATTTGATTGACATAGTTTTGCCAACTTTCCTTTTTTGCTTCTTTAATGATTTTTCGGGTTTTTGCCCTGAGCAGTTTGAAGGTGTTGAGATTAATGGTGGTAGGTTGTTTATGAAATTTTCATAAGGCAGCCTTACGAAGGAGGATAGCTGTCTTGCATTCATCATTGAACCAGAGAGTTCTATGTTTGTCTGAGCTTGAGGTTTTTCCGATGGATTCATTGGCTATGGAGATTAGAGTTTTGGTAAAATATTTTGTGTGGTCTATAATTTTAGAGTCTGGAAAAAGTTTTTGTTCACAGAGGGTTTAAAAAACCATATAGCTTATGGGATTGCATAGAGTGAGGTCAATGGCTGAGTAAGAACGGGATGTTTTTGATTTATCGTTTAGTAGACAAAGGTTATTTGATTCAATGATTTTTTTCTAAGTCTTTACCTTTTCTACTGGTTTTCTGGCACCCCAGACAGTGCTGTGGCTGTTTAAGTCACCCAGCAATAAATAAGGTTTTGGTATTTGCTCAAGTAGTTTATTCATTTTAGAGTCACTGATGGGGTCATGTGGAGGGATGTAGATGGAGCAGATGTGTATTGGTTTATGCAGAGTAGCTTTAATAACAATTGCTTGGAGGTCAGTATCTATCTGAATTTGACCTTGGGGTATATCTTTCCTAACTAGGATTGACACTCCTCCAGAGGCTCTGTTTCCATCTTTGTTAAAATAGTTATACATGTGGTATTGTTTAAATTTAATAAAGGTTGTTTCTTTTAAGAAGGTTTCTTGTAGGCAAACTATTTTGGGTTTATGGTTGGCCAGTAGTTGGTGAAGTTCCTCATAATTAGCCCGAATTCCTCTACAATTCCACTGTAGGATTGTATTACTTTGTAATTTCATTGTTTGGAGTGAACTTTGAATTGGTGTTGTTGCTCTTTTTGGATTTGTTTTTAATACTCAGCTCATGAGTTTCCATCCTTTCCAGAAAACTAAACCTGTTTACTGTGTCAATCTTCAAAGTTGATGGTTTTGCAGGTTGGCCCGCCAAGCCTGAGACCCTTGAATGTTCCCATGAGGAAGATGGAGTATGGTCTTTCTTGAATTGTGATAGACATTTTTCTTTGTTCTTGTTTTATTCAGGGTTTTGTGTATTATTTTTCCCATTGTTATCACTTTTAAAAGTTGAAGGACAGATTGGTGATTGTTGCAAATTCTGTTTTTTGGTAGGAGTGTCTGTGATGTTTCGTTTTTTATTTCTTTTTCATTCTTTATTTTATTATGGGTTTTGTTATTCTGAGCAAGGACTTCCAACTGAAATGTTTGTTGAATTTTTTTTTAATTCTGCATGGAATTTTGTCCACTCGCTTGAATCTAATTTTATGAGTTTTTCAATTAGTGTTCTATATTTTTTTATTTTCAGTGTCAGCTCTCCGTGTAACCGAAGCATAGCTAATCTCACCCATATAGCCCTCTACAATTTTCCTGGCCTCCAGGAAAGATACATTTTTCTTATGTTTTACTGCATTTATTTCTTTTTCTTTCCTGTAGACATCACAAGATCTTGCATATGTTGGATGATCCTGTTGACAATTTAGACATCTTGGTGATTTCAAATATTCCTCCTCTTTATGGCTTGGTTCTTTCTCTCCACATTTAGCACATGTCTGTCGTCCTCTTCAAGTGTTTCTGTGGTGTCCAAATTTCTGACATTTGAAGCACCTCAGGGGAGCTGGAATATACTGATCCACTTTCTCCAGATAGTATCCTATTTTTACCATTCTAGGGATTTGGGCCTGATTAAAAGTCAGTATATAGGTATTTGTATCAATTTTTTTGTCACTCTTTCTTTCTTTTTATATCTATCACTCCCGGTTTTCCCAGGGCCTCTCTTGTTTCTTCTTCTGAAGCTATAGCCAACTCCTGGCTTCTGATTACACCTTTGCAAGTGTTTAGTTTCTCATGTGGATAGGCTTTACATTTGGTATCATGAAATTTTTTTCATTTTTGGGAGATTTTCCGCTTGTCTCCTGTTATCCACTTCGACCAGTAAATTTCCATTTCTCAATTTTTTTACATTTTTTGGGGTTGCTCATATAGAGATAACTCTTTCAATTAAGAATGGGGAGAATTTAGCAAGACAAACCTCTTCCAGGGATTCAATGATAAGGAATCTGGGGAAGTTCGCTGTTTCACCTTCAGAGTCCGATCCCGATAAATTTCTTTTAGATTTTTTATTTAAAGATGCCATGTTTAGATTTTTATTTTCACTGGCCTTGTGCTCCACCAACCACCATGGAGTCCAACTTGAGAAGGGAATGAACCAAGGAGGAAACCCATTCACCTTGGCTAAGACGGGGATACACGACCAGTATACTCATATTGAGAGCGAGTCTTGAGCCCCTACAAAATTTGGGTTGTATAACTCTTTAATTTAGCAGTGATGAAAGAGTCTTTTGCTCGCAACACGGTTGACCATCAGGCCCCACCTTCTAGCTCATATAAGATAAAGGGATGTGAGATGTTCCACTAATATATTTCAATAACACTTCTGAGATAGAAAGAGATATATATGAGCTAGGGCATGTCGGGACCAGCCAATTGATCGGATCGGGCCTCTCCAACCGCCCGTCTAGCCCAGGTAAGAGCCAAAGTGGTGTGTTGAAGGAACATGACCTCTTTGCACCCGGGTCATGAACTTCTCAACCACCAGGATTCCGTCCCCAGGCATTACGGGTCGCCACCCACGGCCAACAGGTAGCCCTCTTGGAGGACTTTTACCCCCTGCAGAGGTGCAGTCGACGTATTCTGAAGCCCTGCCAACAGGTGGAGAGCTCAATGTAATTAAAATTACAGAGCTAATATAAAATAAAAAATAAATTTTCAATTGTTCAAAATTGAATGATCATTTCAACATGAAATCCCTAAGAGAGATTTCTCTCTTAGGGATTTCATGTTGAAATGATCATTCAACAATTTTGAACAATTGAAAATTTATTTTATATATATCCCTCCTGTCACACTCATGGAGAGTGAGACAATAGCAAGGCAGTGTCAGCTCAGTTCATTCTCTTTAATACCAGTTATGAAAGCTTTTGCCATGTGTTTGCTCTTTAACAGTGCCTTATTATTTTGTTTTTTTTGCAATAATTATGTCACTGAGTAGTGAAGAATATATTCTCTTATACTCAGGGTGGGGTTTTTGCTTTTTTTCTTATGTATTAAGATACTCAATACTAGGTACATCAATATATATATATATATATATATATTTATTGCAGTCATTTTAAACTGCATATTGATATAAATATTTTGCTGTAATTTTTTTGTGGCATGGGCCAACTTGCTAATATGAAATTCTTTGTACTGCTGATACAGAGGAGGTGAATACAATGTCTGTTTGTGAGCAAAGGAAATTTCTTGAAAGAAGGATAGATTTGGTAGGGCTTGGAGTTAAATCATTAGTCAGTTTGTTTGACTGAATTCACTGGTGGTGACACTGAGAACAATGATGTTCCCTCTTGCCCATGCTGTGAATTTTGATTTCAAGGAGAACGTGCTGAAATCTTGCTAGCTGTATCTTTACCACGTTGAACCAGGCCGAACACATGCATACATTTGGTTAACTAAAAAAAATACGGCACCCAAAAAAAATAAAAAATAAATTCAACAATGCCCGAATAAGTTGCAGAAAGTCTCTCTCTCTCTCTATATATATATATATAATTAGCAACAGAAGCAGAATATACAGTTGTCAAATTTCTATTTTCACAACATAGCAAAAGTTTTCATTTAAGAATAATCAGAGCTTTCAATTTTCCAAATTTAAAAAAAAAAAAGTCTTTTCAGGGCTCTTTACCAAAGCCTTACGGAAATGGCCAAAGTAGGGTGTTGGGCAGTGGTGGTAAATTCGTCTTGTCTCTTTAGCTTGGCATGGCAGCAACTACTCTACTAGTTTAACTCTTTCTTGGCTCTTTCTGCTTCCATACATCTTCAGCCAGGACTATCAGAGGCGCATTATTCAACTTTAACTCTTAAGTTGGTTGGCAGCAGGCTTCTCTACGTTTCTTTACATCTTCAGCCAGAAGTACTATTGGAGGTGACCATTCTTTCTGGTCCTGGTCCCCAGTTGGAAACACTTTTCCCCCAGTCATTACATCTCTGGGCCGAGAACTGACTGGATACTTATGTAACATGTAATTGCCTTGTTTAAGATTGCCTTGTAATATTGCATGTGAAAAAGAAAAGTAATCCTAAGTTTAATATAATGGAGTGAAAGAAATTATTAGTGGTATTCTTGGAAATTACGATATGAGTTAAGTTAAAAGAGTTTACTTGTTACAAACTTGTAAAATCTGAAAAAAAGAAAAACTAGTTGGAAATTGACGAGATTAGAAAGGAAAAATATATTTTTGCACTGTTTATTCAAAAGTGGATCAGAAGTCTTGGTTTTGTTTTCGACTGGTGGAAGTGAAAAATAGCGGTAGTCAAAACAAGACTGTCAAAACTTTTGATGGGTTTAAGGTAAGGTCAGATTCTTAGTTCCCAAATTTGATGGGAAAGGATTTGAAAATTAAAAAAAAAATGATGTAATCGGGAAGAAGAAAAGAAATTACATCAGAGGAAATATTGTTATCTCACTGGTTAAACCAAGGGAGTGATATAACCCCACCGCAAAATGTAGAGGCGGAAGTAATCTCATTGATTAAAGATTTGATTTGCATAGACACCCTGGGTCTATCACACATCTCCCAAGAGAATTTGAGACAAGCATAAAAAATCGAGACCTCAGGGAGCCAAATCAGTTGCAGTCGAAGTCCAGTTGGTTCTCGGCCCAGAGATGTAACAACTGAGGGAGGGGTGTTCCCAACCAGGCTGTATGGGTGCCAGCCATAGAGACAGTGATGGTCACCTCCCATAGAGATCCTGACTAAAAGATGTACCAAGAGCCAAGCGTAGTTGCAGTTAGACTTAGGACCAGTCAAGATGCAATGACTGAGGGAGTGAAGTTCCCAACTGGGGGCCACAACCAAAAGATTGGTCGCCTCCCATAGAGCTCCTGGCTGAAAATGTAAAGAAATGTAGAGAAGCCTGCCGCCAACCGAAAATCAAATAGTGTGCCTCTGATAGAGTCCAAACTGGGGATGTATGGAAACACAAAGAGCTGAAAAAGAGTTAAACTAGTTGAGTAGGAGTTTGCTGCACCAAGCTAAAAACACAAGACGAATTTACTGCCATCGCCACCCAGCACTCCACTTCGGCCATTTCTGTAAAGCTTCGGTAAAGAGCTCTGAAAAACCTTTTTTTAAAAATTTGGAACATGGACAGCTCTGATTATTCTGAAATGAAAACTTTCGCTCAGTTGTGAAAATAGAAATTCGATGACTATTATATCCTGTTTTTGTTTGCTAATTATTTTTTTTATGAAAATATAGACTCTTTCTGCAGCTTATTCAGGCATTATCGAAATTATTTTTTTTGGGTGCTGTAATTTTTTTTTGTTGCTAACCAAATGTATGCGTGTCTGTCCTGGTTTGACATAGTAAAGATACAGCATGCCAAGATTTTGGCATGCCTTCCTTGGATCAGAATTTACAGCATGCGCAAGGAGGAGTGTCATTATAATAGACGGCTTGGAGACCAGCTACTGTGTAGAGGCCATCAGACAACTAGCAACTCGAGGGCAGCATCACAGTATTCACAGTTGGCCTACATGTAGAGTGAATCATAAAGACCTAACTTGAAGCAGAATATAACATATTGATATCTTTTTTCTTTCCATTTAAGGTGGGAGGGGTAGGCTAAATTTCAAATTAAAAATAAAGTACTTATTACCACTCAGTTTCAAAGGAAAAATGGAAAATTCTAAGCATTTTTTTAAAAAAACACAATAATATACAAATCTTTGCTGTTTTTTTACTTCATAGTGATTTTGTAGTGCAGTGGATATTGGCTAGAAGTGAGAAATCAGAGAGCCAAGTATCAACTCCAGTTGAAGTCATTGCATTCACTTACACACAAATACCCTTGAGAAAGGTATTAATTTGTTTCTTCTCCCTCCAGCTATGTGTTAAAAAGCAGGGCAAATTAGGCTTTATAGCCTTTTGTGGCAACCAGTCTACTACAGAAAGTAATGACAACCACTGTTAGAAAATCTTCTGCTCAGTAATGATTACCTAAGCATGTATCCTGTATAGTATTTAACAGACTTATAGTAAAAAATAAATAAGTAAAGGCTAAAATATTATATAATTGCGAGAATCAAAAAGAGAACCTAGAAATTTTAGGACACATAATGAGAAAAGAGAGCTTGGAGAATTTGACACTCACAGGAGATATTAAGGCTAATAAAGAGTGAAGGGAGTAACCTACCTAATGAGCTTGTGTAAATGGATAATAATAGTAAATGTTGCAAAAGAAAACTTTACTAAGAAACAAAGTACTAAACTTTATATAATATCAATCTCCCTACATGTCAGTAAATGCTGGATAATTTCTTCACAGCTGGAAAGGATACTTGAGCAATAGGCCTGTTATTCTACAGAAGGATGCTGAGAATATTATGGAAGTTTTAAGGAAAATAAGAATGAAAAGTCGACTTGTTTTTATAATCAGAAAGAGAGAGCTAAAATCGCTTGCTGGGTTGAGATGAACTGAATTCTCATCTTTCCCAAAGCTATTTGTTCAAAAGTGAACATGGTGTGCTCAGCCAGAATTTGAACCCTAGCACACCAATACCATATTTCAAGCTAGGGCTCAAAACTGATTTTATAAAACTGGTTGAAATTAGTTTTCATATGATGATCACTAAAGCCAAAACCAATTTTAATATTTGTAGTGTCCACTTTTCATGAAATATTTCTCTATTGTTTTCCTTTGAAGAAATATTTTAACTGCAGTCAGCCTTTAGCTAGCTGAGTGCTGTCGGTTTCATTAAAACAGATTGCAACATATCAATTCTCACTTTAAACTTGATTGATTCTTAAAAACACAATGACTAATGATTTATCTTAGTGAATCTTTAATTTTTTTTTTCTTAGTATGTGTATTTTGAGAGATTTTATCCATACATATGCATGAAATAAATGATGAATCATATGTTTGTTTTAGATCATTTGTTTCTTGATTTTTTTAATCAAAAAACAGGTAGACTAAACATTTAGGTGTTGCTTAGTTTTTTTTTAGTTTTTTAAATTTTTTTTTTGGTAACTAACATTTTCATTTGCTTATTTCTCAGCATAGATTTGATTATAATGATTAAAATCCAATGTATACTTTAAAATTTCAAAAAGTGTTAAAAAGGATTTTTTAAAATAATTAAAAGTACTTTGATTTTTCCTCTTCTTAACATAATTTTTAATGGAAGCACATTGGCTTTTTTCCTTCATACTATGCTGTTTTTTCAGCAAATTAGTGGAGGTACCTATTGAGGAAGTGGTTGCTTTTTTTATTTATTCTTACACCCTCGCACACTATATTTTAAAAAATGGTGCACAAAAAAATGCAATAAGGTAATTAATGAAAGAAACAGAAATAAAGAGATAAAATGTTTCACGGCTTTGAATGAATTCAAATGACAGTTTTGAGCACCATTTTTAACAATGAGTGACTGAAAGTGTGGAATATAAATTTTCCTATCTTGATTGCACTGTTGCCACAAAAGCATTTTTCTGTAACAGTGATTGGTGTTTTATATACAAACATTTTATGTACATTCATTATTCTACAATAACTCAAATGTTGTAACCTACACCAGTGAAAAAATTTAAAAATCATAGACTCAGTTGCTTTATGTTGAAAGCAGTGCACAAATTAAAATAGTTCCCCAAGTTTAATTCTTTTAACAATAACAAACTAATTTTATAATTAGTCATGAGTTTTTTTTTTCATTGCATTCTATTTCTGCACTGTTTTTAGCATGGAATATGCGAGGATGTGAATATTTACAATCCCAAAACCGATTTTGAGAATGACTAACACTTAAACTTGGTTTTGAGAAGTATTGGTTTTTTGCAATTCCTATTTAACACTGATAACAATTACATGACAAGCACATCCATTTGTCAAATGTTATGAGGTTTTGTTTATGAATCAATATTGTTCAAACATGAGAAATATTGTTATCAATGAAAATGTTGAACAAGATTTTAAATGATTTATGGTAAAAAGATGCAAGAAATGCAGATTATGCAACTCATACTTTACATAAACTGAAAAAAAGAAATATATATATATAAATTTTTGACTAAATTCTAAATAGATTTTAAGTATAGTTTCTAAATTTGACATGCTATCAAATATGATTTCTCAGTACTTTTTTGTCCACTGATTTTTTCCAATCAGTAGACAAGTTGAAAAGCAGCAGCTTTTGAAGCAAAAGTTATTTTTCTTTCCCTGTTATAGAAAAGATGCTTTTGTTAAATGAAAGCCATTAAAAAGTCAAATTTTCCTCTTCTCCTCTGGACAATGCTACTATGGTTCTGTACAAAAAAAATTAACAGATGTTTGAGCAATTTCAACAAAGCATGTAAACAAAATGTAATATTTCCTTTTTGGCATTACTTTTTGTGAAAAGTGCCCTTCACTTGATTTATCTAAAAATAAATGAAGAAAACTGTAGAATAGGAAATTAAGAATTAAAAGCATTTTGGCAAAACCCAACTAAAACATACAAAGTGAAATTGCACACCCACAAAACTGGATTCAAACAACTAAAAACATTTTGGAAAAACCCAAATCATAGCAAGTTTCACAAGTTAGTGTGAAAAGCAAAATTCTGGATCTTAATTGGATAACAACTAAAGAATTCATATGTGATGTCAGTCAAAAGTTTTTCATGCCTAAGTGAAAATGCTCCCTCCAAACATGATTCTAAAACTGGATAACATCTACAAAATACAAAGAAAGATTACAATTATGGTAACTATATTTTGTTTTGAATGTTGACTATATATATATATATATATATATATATATATACACACACATACACACAGCCATAATTATTAGGCCACGCCAGTTTTTTAAAAGAAATTATATATTTCATACTATTTTTAGTATTTATTGCCAAGTAGATAATTCTAAATGAAAATAGAATGGTTCTTTTGTTATTATTACTTTGTAAAATTTGACAAGGCAAGGAAGCAAAGATGAACTTGTCCGAATCACTCTAAATTTTCTTCATTCTTTCATTGATGAAACTTCAATATAAGTAATTATTAAATATTTATAAATTACACGTTATTGTGCAGTATTAACAAAAGAGCCATTCTATTTTCATTTACAATTATTCACTTGGCAATAAATACTAAAAAATAGTATGAAATATGTCATTTTTTTTAAACACTGGGGTGGCCTAATAATTATGGCCAGTAATATATATCGAATAAAGGAATAGGGTTGTTCCAACGAGAGTAATTAGTATAAAATAAAAAGTGTGAGAAGCCATAAACATTTTCTTTAAAATATGTGTTTATTGTTTTGGTATTTATACAAGTTATAAAGTATTAATTGTTCATGAGTTGCGCTACACATGTTTCGAGTCTAAAATTGACTCTCTTCAGGTAAACAAATTCGTGGTTTTATGTTTGGGTATCTCTGAATATCTGATCATTCTGTTTAAAGTTAATAGGAAGTATGTGAAAAATAAATAAGAACAGTAAAAAATATAATGAAAAAATAATAAAATATATAAAAAATAAAATAAATCAGAATAATGTGAGTTCAATGCTGGCATGTTTGAATCGTCTCTTTTCTCTGTCAGCATGTGTCCTAATGGGTTAACCAGTAAGTAAATAAACAGATGAAAGAGTCAAGTGTTTTCTTAAGGCATTCTGGCGCCCCTTTATTATCTTATAAGTTTGGTGATATTTGTGTGTGTGTGTGTGTGTGTGTATGTGTGTGTTTGTGAAAGCCTCTTTTATTTTTGTTTGTGTGTGTGGGTGTTTTTTTTATTTATTGTGTGTATATGTATGCGTGTTTTTTATTGTGTGTATATGTATGCGTGTTTTTTATTGTGTGTATATGTATGCGTGTTTTTTATTGTGTGTATATGTATGCGTGTTTTTTATTGTGTGTATATGTATGCGTGTTTTTTATTGTGTGTATATGTATGCGTGTTTTTTATTGTGTGTATATGTATGCGTGTTTTTTATTGTGTGTATATGTATGCGTGTTTTTTATTGTGTGTATATGTATGCGTGTTTTTTATTGTGTGTATATGTATGCGTGTTTTTTATTGTGTGTATATGTATGCGTGTTTTTTATTGTGTGTATATGTATGCGTGTTTTTTATTGTGTGTATATGTATGCGTGTTTTTTATTGTGTGTATATGTATGCGTGTTTTTTATTGTGTGTATATGTATGCGTGTTTTTTATTGTGTGTATATGTATGCGTGTTTTTTATTGTGTGTATATGTATGCGTGTTTTTTATTGTGTATATGTATGCGTGTTTTTTATTGTGTGTATATGTATGCGTGTTTTTTATTGTGTGTATATGTATGCGTGTTTTTTATTGTGTGTATATGTATGCGTGTTTTTTATTGTGTGTATATGTATGCGTGTTTTTTATTGTGTGTATATGTATGCGTGTTTTTTATTGTGTGTATATGTATGCGTGTTTTTTATTGTGTGTATATGTATGCGTGTTTTTTATTGTGTGTATATGTATGCGTGTTTTTTATTGTGTGTATATGTATGCGTGTTTTTTATTGTGTGTATATGTATGCGTGTTTCTGTGCGTTTTTCGGTGTATGTGTTAGTTGGATTGTGTTCTGTGAGTGTGTGTGTCTCTCTTTGCGTGTGTGGGTGTTTATTATTTATTTATTTTGTATGAATTGGATTTGCTTTTGAGATTGGTGTGTGTATTTATTTTTATCTATGGGTATATGTATGTGTGTTTCTGTATGTTTTTCAGTGTGTTTGTTTTTTATGTTGTTTTGTTGAGCAAAGGTTTGTATTTTTTTATGAATCTTTCTTCCTGCATTAATAAAATCTCATAATTAATATTTTGATAAAGTGGTTTGACTGAAAAGAGGCCGTCACTGCATTTATGTAGATGTTTAGGGACATATAATTTCTTGTTACGTGATAATCTGATATTGCTCTTATGAAGTGAGATATGATAATTTAAGCATTGTGTGGCTCCTATGTATATTTTTGTGCATCTGCTGCATTTCAGAGCGTAAATAACATTTTCCGAGTTGCAGCTTAGATTCGATTTTATTTCGAATGTAGTTGCATTTTCGAACTGGAAATATTTTCTTTCTATGATTATTTTGCAAACCCCACATCTTTTTTGTTGCATTTTGTGACCCCCTGTATTGTGTGTTGTTGTTCAAATTTTGATGAGGTGAGGATGTCTTTTAAATTTTGGGGCTCGCATTTGCTATTGATTATTTTGGTTGTCCCTAAGATTTCTTTTATTTTTTCATTGTTGTTGAGTAATTCTCTGTGGTTTTTAATCCTAGTGAATAATTCTGGATTGTTTTTGTTGTAAGTGGAAACGTATGCTAGTATGTTTTCATTTTTTCTATTTTTTCCTGTTGTTTTTCGTGTTCTGGAGGGATTCTAATGGTATCTTTTTTGCTAGTTGGAAACCCTTCTTTATTAGTGGTGTGGGATATCCTCTCATTTTTAATGTTTTTTGTAATTCCTCTAGGCATATTTTGTGTAGGGTTTCATCACTCACTATCGTGCAAATTTGTCGTGCTAGGGAATAGGGGATGGATTTTAGGCAACTTTTTGGATGGTGACTCTTGAAGTGGAGGTATTGTTGGGTGTCTGTGGGTTTGTGGTAAATGTCTGTGATGATGTGGTTGCTCTTGTTTTTTATTAATATGTCTAGAAAAGCTAATTCTTTATAGCTATATTCTATTGTGAACTTAGTTTTGAGGTGTAGTTGTTGCAGTGTGTTGTGTAGTTCATTAATATCTCCCATGATGGTTATATATATGTATACCTCTGAGCTATGGGCACTATATATAGCACCCATAGCTCAGAGGTAGAATCACCGAATGATGCCAATTCAGTCAGGTTTCAATCCTGGGTAAAAAGCAATTGGCTGTCTAACCGTACTGATGAACTGTGATACAGCGAAACAGATCTGTATGCAGATAACTATATATATATATATATAAGCAATAACAAACAAACAAAAAAATACTTGAAAATAATTACTACACAAGTATTTTTAAGAAATAATTTTTACAATACTATGTTATCACAATAAGAATATAGGCACTATGAAAAAAAAAAGGTAACGGAATCAAAGTATAATGGTATGATTTTGCTTACGACTTTATCTTACTATTTTACTTAAATGTGCACTCCTCCCAAATAAAGTCATCACCCATCTTACACCCCGTTAAGTCTGCCAATGAGTTTTAGGAACCTACTCTGAAAATTTAATTTATGTAAAATATATTTTTCTTCTATGTATCATGCAACTTTAGGACGTTGATAATTATGATTCCACATTTTTCTGTCCTTTGTAGCTCTTAGTAAATTTTGTCATTTTGCCATCTATCCAAACTATTTTGTCATCTATTTATACAATCTTGTGAGGTGGGTTGTGCACTGTTCCTTCTGTACTTCTTGCCTTCAATATGTCCTGTGAGTATCAGATTTTCCAAGCCTGCTTTCCTCATTACATGATCTAGAAACTAACTCTCTTTCTGATGCTAAGCATAAGTGTCAATTTCTTTAAAACTTTGTAATTAACTTGTTCAATCAATGATATTTTCAACTCCCTTCTGTAGAACCACATTTCTGTTGCTTTAAGTCTCTTCTGCATCTGTGAGAAGATTTTTCAATATTCAATGCCATATATGAGGACTGAGCTTACATAACATTTTAGTAATTTTTTTGTTTTTAATTAAATTTTCCTGATTCCTAATATTTTGCTTAGCTTTTAGAAGACATCTTTTTGCTATCCCAATGTGCCTTCAGATTTTTTAATGTTGGGCTGTTGTTTTTGCTGGCAACCATACATTCTCTCTCCTTCACTACAGGAAGAGTTCTAGTTTAATTTTCATGTCAGCTATCAACAGTGTCATTTGCTTATCTTACATTAAGTGCCCTAGATATTTTCATTGCAAGTAAATTGTGGCCAGCAGTAATGAATTCTGGTAAGACTTCTAATTCTCTCAGAATTTTCCTCTTGTATAAGTTGATAAGTCTGGTGAGAAGTCACATCTTTGTCTCACAACTCTTTGGAATATTATCTTTGACTTTGGAATATTTCTTAATTTCCTTTTCTACCTATATGCAAGTAAATTACTCCATGTATATATTCTGGATTATTTTAATATCCTTTCATAATATGTCAAGGTTGTTTAGCATTTCTAACAGTTCTTTGTGAAAAGTGCTACATAGAAGAAAATATATTTCAGCTCAAAATAGAATGTTATTTACTTTCTTATTAGACATTTGCTCCAGTGAATTCATTAAAAGACTCAAATGTATTTATGTTATGCATTTTGTAAATGTCACAATCCTTTTGGATGTAGATCATCCACTTCATTTTTTTTTTAATATCTGGAAACTACATAGTGCTATAGCTTTCTTGGGTAAGATGGTGAAAAGCTTTTCTATTGTCTTCATCTTTTTGTATTTAAAGTTGTCCTAAACTGGCTGCTAAACAAGTGAGATAAATGACTTTGCCATATTTAACTCAGAGATATAACAAGCTAGATTCATGCCTTTCCAAAGGGCATTAGTGCAAAATGAATACAAACCATCTCAGTCAGAATTTGAACTCAGCATGCTAATTCCATTTCCAAGTTAAGCCATTCATACAAAATGCATACAAAAAACATTTTCATCATAAAATAAAAAAATCCTAAAGAAAAAAAAAAAATTAGATCATTTGCTTTATTTACTTCTCATCCTGCAGTATACAAATGCATCTTTGACCGAGTTGTTATAACCAAATCTAATGTATAAACTAACACATTACACAATACTTTCACGTGAGCTAGAAGCCATCAATTCTGCCAACCCACTTTTCACCACAAGAATGCATACAATTCTACAGCCCCAGTACTACTGCTGCAGTCCATCACAACGATTCTATCAATACTGTTCTGGAAACAGGAAACATTCACAGGAATTCTGTTAAAATATGCAGACATTGCATCAGAATAGTTTCATAAATATCTGGCAGGCCAAAATAAGAAAAATATGATTGTTCTACAAAAGCTATAAAAACTTTTACTTACATTAATATACAATGAAGAGACTTCTCAATTTCCTTATTAAAAGCCTATAGACACATGCTCTACAAATACACAACAATAAATGTGTGTGTGTGTGTGTATATATATATATATATATATATAAAAAACAAAGATTAGGTTTCAACAAAACAAAGGGATGTAATCGCTATGAAATACAGAACCTGGAACATTAAGTTTTTTATATAAGAGTGTTGACATAAAAATCAATACTACATGGTAACTGTCAGTTTCACACCTGACATTATGTTCAAACCAAATGGCTATCTAGAAACACTGTATTTCTAATATTGAGAACTCTTCTCTGTACAAATTTTTAAAAAAATGTAAACTATATATATCTTAAAATATGCTATACTTATAGACAAAAGTGCTCATTATCAAGGATAGAGCATATGGAAATATAAAAGAGGAGACTGGAGACGACAGAGTGGTGACAGTCTGTTTCATGCTTGAATGGGAAATTAACTTCCTGAAAATTATGTTCAGGCAGGAAACAGTGTTACCACTTGGTGTTAACCTCAGTGTGTATATATATATATATATATATATATATATATATATTTTAAAAACAGAAATTGAGGTTGTTCTAACAAAAGAAATTGGTATAGAAGAAAAAGTGCAATAAGCCGTGAACGTTTTGTTTAAAGTGTAGATTTATTGTTGCTATTATTATTATTACTTGCTTTTTGTATGATACAATATCTATAATGGCATTTGTGTCACTACACATATTTTGAATCTTCAGGCAAATAAACTTATGACTTCACATTCCGAGATCCATTTGCTTTTCTGATGGCTAAGGTATCGTGTATAAATAGATAAGCCAAGTGATGAGCAGGTCAAAAAGTTCATATGTATGTGTGTGTGTGTGTGTGCATGTTGGGTTTTTCATACTCACACATTAAATTTCTCTCATCACCTTCATTGGCTATAAAAAGTTTTTCACTGATTTGCAAAATTTGATTTCATCTTTATACTTCAAAATTGTTTTCAGCAATTTTGATTCAATTCTACTCTATGGGTTATGTAGTTCTTTTTGGGATACTATTTGAATTTTGTGTGTTTTTCATTGCCTTTGAATTTTGTGTGTGTGTGTGTTAGGATTTTTATGTTTTGTTGAGGGAAGGCTTGTATTTTTTTATAAATATTTCTTTCTGCATCATGAGTGTGTCAATCTGCATTTTGGTAGATGGGCAAAACCAAATTTTCATCCATTGCATTCATGTAAATGTTGGGAGACATACAATTTCCTGTTATTGGCTACTTTAATGTTACTTCTGTGTAGGGCTACTCTTTTATTCAGGCCTTGTGATTCCCCCATGTATATTTTTGCACATTCCTCATATTTTAGAGTATAAATTACGTTTTTAGAGTTGCAGCTCCAATCTATTTTTATTTTGAATTATATTCAAATAACAGGTACCGCGATGGGAACAAAAACAACACCGACAAATGCAACTCTCACACTAGCATATGCAGAAGAAAGCCTATACAACCAAATAGGACATAAATATGGAGAAGAAATAAAAACAGAATTCACTAAATCATGGTAGAGATATCTAGATGATTGTATCTAATTGTGGGTAAATGATTCCATAATTCTTGCCTAGAGTTAATCTTTGGTGTTACAAGACATTTTGTTGGTCTCTTGCTCAACTACACCCCACACATAAGCAAGGGGGTTGCAGTCTGGGGATTTAGGTGGCCAGATATAAGAGTGATGTGGTCACTGAAATTGTTTGACACCCATGACATGGTTCTTCTACTTGTATATGTATGAGGTTTGTGCTTTTATCAATTACTATATCAGTTATCCGGTTCATGGATCAGTTGACCTTTATAAAGTAAACTTAACAAAAATGTTGTCACTATAAGAAAACAAGTTTAAATATTTTAAAAAGCAGCACTCTGATGATTAGGAGTTGGAATAATTTTTTAAATTCATAAAAACAAGTTACTGAAATGTAAATAAGTTATTCATTTCAAAAACTGGGATTTTAAATTTATATAACAGAGATTCATTTAACCAATTGAAGAATTTTGTTTGCATGTCACCTCACAGTACACAAACTGTATTTAAAAACAATTAAAATCCATTGTTCTTTTTTTAAATTTTGATAATGGGCAGAACTATGGTCAAAACTGTTAGATCTCAGATATTTGAACAAAATACAGATTCATTGAGATATGCATACTTTTGTATAAACAAGAATGTTTTAAAAAAAAAATTAATTTCTTGTCTGTGGTCTCTAATCATACTTATGATTCTTATTTTTGCATTGTTCTTTTCTTAGTATTTATGTTACATCCTTCCATTATCTTATAAATCTATTGTTGGTCATGGAGAAAACCATTTAGGGAACGTCTACTTCAGAGAAATGGAAAAACTTGTCAATTTTTAATTTTTTCATTTGCACTCTCTTACCTATAGTTAAAGTTAAATTCAAATATTTAATGATGCAGTAGGGGAATTTCCATGGGTATTTCATAGACCTAGAACTTGCAAAGAGATTATTCAATCATTAAGATATAAATTATCATCCATCAGAAAATTCAAATCGCAAAATGAAGGAATCATTGTATGTCTTACTGGTCAATTATTATCCCTTTATCTTCTTCGATTCCAGCAAACTCCTGGAAAAGTAAAGAAATAAAACAAATTTAATTTTAGTGATATTTGCTAAGCTTATCTGACAATGAGGATCAAACTGACTACAATAGACTCTGCTAAATAAATATTTATTTACTGTGACAACAAAACTGATGACACCTGTAAGGGTCTGCAAGACTTGAACTTGACTAAAATGCTTCCAAAATCAGTAAACTTCTGATTGGTCATTGAAATACTGATTTGGGTGAGTGAGGCAAACTAGAAAGTTTCCAGCATTATATTTACTAAGCTTAGTGTGACACAAGGTCACAAATATGAGACACTTAGGATTGTATTCATGATAGTAGCAATATTATATAATAACTCATGGTCAGTCAGTTAAGTGCCATACGTGATACACGCTTGGGTGATCATGTCTCGAAAGAGACATGACTGACTGGGCAGAAGATTATCCCGCAGTAGGTTGCCATTGCTTTCTGCGGTAGACTGGTTGCTGACCAAGGCTAAAGAACCCAATCTGTCCTGTTATTTAACCCATAACGCACATCCGCACTCATGGTAATGTTACAAAATTAATTTTAATAAATATTTTTAGAGAAGAAAAATATAACTAAATCAGCCATTATTCCAAATGTTATATTTAAAATATGGTGTGTAATCAAGTGGTTAAAATGCTAACATTCTGATCTTGAGACCTAAGTTTGCATCTCACCATGGTCAACTTGTCAAAGTGATGTCTTGATAATATTGGTTTTGGGAGATGATTCCAGAAGGCAGCACTGTTGAGAAGTGCCTAAAAACCTCACCATAGGTTGACCTAGACCTCTTTAGTGAAGCTGGGTAGTTGAAACTGTTTGAAAGCTATCAATGGTTGTGCTAACACAAAGTTACAAGTCATTGTGACTGAGCACTTAAGCACGTTGCCTTGTTTAAACACCAGATTATACACTCTCTCCTAGAAACTGTATCTAACATATGCTCAGCATAATCGCAGTATGCAATACAGGTTGGCTCCATGGGTATTGAACAAAGACAAATATGCCTGAGCAAGTACCTACAACAGGGATTAGTCACTAGTCATGAGCCACTCTAGCAGACAGGTATAGTCAGATATGAGCAGCCAGTTGTACAAACATCTAAAATAAAAAAAGATATTCATCAGTATTAACTAAAATATTTATATATAAAAAAAGTGTTAATTTTAAATCCTAATGTTGATGAAACTTATTCCTTGTTTACATTATTTACAGTTGGACTAATATCTTTATCTTTGTTATTATTCTCACAACATTTCAGCTACTGTTCCCTTTGGCCTTCTTCAGGTGTCTGTCAATGTAGGTAACCTTCAAGAAATTTCAAACAGAACATTTTATTTATGGGGATGGGTGGGAGTTAGATTATTTAGGTTACGGTGTATATATCTAGAAATATCTCATTTTATTTTTTGTAGTACTGCTCAGAAACTGCTAGCTCTGTTTCTACTGAGTCTGTACTACCCAAGCCATGGATTGAACTCATTATGACACCAAACATCCCTTGTTCCCTATTTAGGATGTGGTTTCCGGCTTTCTCTTTTCCAATCTTTTCACTCTTACGTAGCCCCCTGCACATCAGTGGCATTACCGCCTTGCTTGGGGTGATATGATAAAAAAAAAAATTCAAGTAGAAATCATTTAATCCTTTAGATTAGTATCCTATAGACCATGAAATGAAAATCTACTTCCACAAATTAAATAGAGGGTTCAGTTTCAAAGTTGTCTGAAAACTACTTGAATCAATAGACACCTGAAGAAAGTCAGAGGACATAATAGCTGAAACATTATGAAAATAGCAACAAATAAACTGGACAAGAGATGGGTGGGTAAATATACAAAGCAGCTCCTTTTGCACCCAATTGGCTCATATGTAATATTATCATCATTGAATTCTTATACATAAAATTATGGTTTATCTAATTTTGGGTTCAATTACTATTAGCCAGTTACTATTGTTTGCAACCCCAGCTCATCATCTGAATGTGAATTTTATATTCTTGTGTCCAATGTCTCAGTCTCCCTTATGCTGCTGGAATGGTTGTTACATATCTATATCATACATTTTTCTCTCACATGTGTAACCTAGGTGCAACCGGGAAGATAATGTAGGTCTGCACTTCATGGCTAGATAGGTCACCTCTCAGGTCAACCACACACCTGGATGCTCTGAAATACACTGAATGCAAAGTCCATTCTAGTATGAACTGGGACAAGAACACATGACAAGTTTATTTACTATTATTTTTATATAGCAAAAACTTTAATAATCACTGATATGGCAGTACATCAGATTTCATAGTATAAATAGAAGAAAAAGAAGTGAAAAATACACAAAAAGAAACAAAAAATTCTAAAAGAAATCAAAACTGACTTCTGCAATTATATTTATCAGGACTGTAATTTTTAGGTGGAAGATACAATGCAAGAAAAAGTAAACTTGATTTCCAGCATCAAAAAGAAGCCAGTCTTGTATGACGTTACAAAATTATAGTCTTTCTTCAGATACTGAAATAAAACAAAATCCTATGATCATAAGAATGTGTGTGTGTGTGTGTGTGTGTGTGTGTGTGTGTATATATATATATATATATATATATATATATATATATATACACACTAGTAGTATAGCCCAGCGTTGATCAGGTGTAATGAAAGCTTTAAAACTAATCCATGGTCCTGGAGCTCAGACTCTTTGGACATTGACACGAAAGACTAAAAAGCAATAGTTGTTTCCAGTTAGAGCAAAACCATAGACTGAAAGAAAAATGAATGGATGTCAGTCAAATTTTGATTTCCTGGTATCGATATCAAATAGGTTTTTTCGTCGTAAACTGAATTTTGAAGGTTAAATAAGTCCTCTGAAAAAAAAGGTATCATGGCTGAGACTAAAAACTACAATTATACCTACTTAGAGCCAAACCCAAAGCAAAAACTAAAATAAAAGGGCTGAAAAAATACAGACATACAGGCAGATTAACAGACACACACACACACACAAACATCTTTCCTTTTATATATATTATCAATTTTCTGCACTATTGTAAGAACTGCAACCTTGAAACTTCTGAATATCGTTTCTTATGTCTTTGTCTATGAGTGTATCAAATTTGATTAAAATCGGACCACTCCTATCACCCGATTTTTTTCGATTATTGATATTTATCGGGGGTACCTCGACATAAAACCTAGCTAAGAACACTTGCAGATGCTTATAGTACCACTGTTTAAATTTTCCAGAAAATCAGTTCAGCCATTTCAGAGTTTATAGGTAATGGACATACACACACACAGACAAAGTTTCATTTATAAATAAGTTTAGCTATATATATATATATATATATATATATATATATATATATATATGAATGAATGCATGTGTTCATATCAAATTGTTGGTTTTCAATACAATGCCTACCCATCATGCTTTTGCCATTGCAAAATATCTTTCTCTTTTACCCCTTGTCTTTTAATTGATTACTTTCTTCCATCAAGTCAAAGTGTTTTCTTTTACCATCATCGATAGCTTACTTCAGTAAAGGACAGAAACAAATCAATGTTTACTGTAAAGTTTTCATTGACCAAAGTGCATCATTACAAGAACAGCAAATGCATTTTAAACAATAGCGCAAAGTATATTTTGGAAGCCTTCTTTGAACTCCACTGAGGCTTCACTGAACTCTTTTGAGCTCAGTGAAGCCTCAGTGGAGTTCAAAGAGACCAAAGTGACACTGAAAGAAAACTGAATTTATATTCCAGTCTCTTGAATTAAAAAATAAATACTAAATACTCCTCTTTTTTTTATTCTTGGCAAATTCTGAGAAACAGTTAACTATGAGCAATTTATTTTGCAAGAGAAGAAAATATAACAACGAAGCTTCATTTTTATTTCATCATATTTTTATAGACTAAAATAGACTTGACAATTTTTTTCATATTTGCATGTATCAATGCTTAAACAAGAATAAATTTACAAAATTCTTTTCATTCAAAAGCTACAGAAACTACACACACACACACACACACGTGTATGTGTATATATATATATATATATAGGTATAGTTGTCAGTCTGTAAATGGTGAGGATAATCCAACAAGATTTCCTTAATATAAATAATTAATAGGTAAATCCATATAGAGAGCTTGATGGGTATTAACCGGAGCGATATCAAGTTTATAAAGGAAAACTCAACAGGTAATGTTAGTTATAAACTATAGTTCTTTTCAATGAGCTTAAACAGCTCATCTCATCAGACCCTTTTACAATATTCCTACATCTGGCATAAAATTTCTGCCGGAATGAGCTTTTTCATAAAATGAAGAGGGAACATAATAAAAATAATAATAAACATAAAATTACAAACAAATAATTAAATGATAATATTTGTGAGGGGAAGGAGGAAAGAAAGAAATGAAGGAACGGGAGGGAAGGGGAGAAAGAGATATAATGCATATATACACCACACTACGGGGCGCACAGAAGCCCTATGCTTATGAAGAGTATATATGTATGAGTATGAAAACGCTAAGACCTAAAAAGATAAAAAAAGAAATCAGTGGATATGTAAAATTAAACAAAATCACAAGGTAAGTATATGTGGGAATAGATACATAGGTATATGTGGATTTAAGTTAATATAAGTAAGTGGGTTGACCTGATGGGGTCAAAGATACACCTAAAGTCAGGGGAATTGTTTTTCTTCAGAGGTCATACCATTTAAGACAATCAAATAACTTCAAATGGAGACTACCCATATTTGGAACTGGACTATATCTCTTTCTCCCCTATTTCTCAAATATTTGGGCCAGTAGATGAAAATAAATGTTTACTCATTCTCTTTCCCTTCCACTAGCCACTTGTGTCTTAGTGGGATTATCACCTTCTAAGGGGGGGATTGATTAAAAAAAATAGAAAGGAGGAAACAGTTTTAATTTCCATGCAAAGGCACATTTTTAATGAAGATTTTTGATTTCTCAGCCAGTAGGTATTAATTTCACTGTTTATAAAAAAGAGTTATCTATTCAAACATATGTCCCTCCTAAACATAATGTTTATAGTAATAAAAATAATGTTTATAGTAATAAAACACACAAACATTAAGCTATAATGAACGTTATGTTGAATGGGCACACACTTCAAGATCATTCCATACTAACAGTTCCCCAGTACTCTGTCCAAGACTGTTTCTGATTTTCATCAATGACTCCCTGATGTCATCAGTTCCCAACTAGGTATTTATGCAGAGGATAAAATCATTTACTTTTGTCTAAGTAGCAAGTCTGACAAGACCCAATGAAGTAAACATGGCGACTGTTCTCAAAAAATACAATCAATACTGGGAATGGTTTGTAAATTTTAACAAAACTGTTTTGATTTAATCACCACAGAGAACATTTTCTGTGTGTCATCATCATAGGCTCACATTTTTCACAAGTGAAGCAACTATAATGAATCACTTGTTATGTCTAGTGCTAGGAAAGTTGGTTCCCTATATCATATTAGAAAATTTTTCTCTATCAGAATCCATCTTGCACATTTATGAACCTAACACTCGTCCATGTATTGAATACTGCTGCTATATCTGGTTTGGTGTTCCTTTTGAATATCTCAAGGTTCTTAATAAAATTCAAAGAAGGATCTGCAATGCAATTGATCCTGATCTGGCATCTTGACTTAAGTCTCTTTCTCACTAATGTGATGTTACTTTCTTCTGTCTTTTCTACAAATATTTTCATGGTAACTGTTGGGATGAGCTTTCTTTCCCTTAATGCCCTGACTACATGAATTTAAGCTTGCTACTAGTTTGGATGTGAATTGTGGCGCAGTGAATATTGACTCGGAATGAGAGATCGGGATGCCAAGTTTGAATTCCAGTTGAATTTGCACAAATACCCTTGGGAAAGGTATTAATCCGTCTCTTCCCTCTGGTTATGGGTTAAATAATAAGACAGATTGGGTTCTATAGCCTTGGCTGGCAACCAGTCTACCACAAAAAGCAATGGCAACCTACCGCAGGATAATTTTCTGCCCAGTCAGTCATGTCTCTTTTGAGACATGATTGCCCAAAGTGTGTATCATATATGGCACTTAGTTGACTGACTAGTTTGTCAACTAGGTTTCACTATTATACTGTACAATTAACTAGATGCACCTGCCACTTCCTTCAAATAGTTTGTTTTCTTGCACTTCTCATCTGTGGAACTCCCTTCCAATTCCTGCCACCTACAGTATTTAAAAAATTTAAATGCAACATCAATCAGCATCTTCTGTCTTCCTGAACTTTTTTTTCACTTATTGTCCTCTCTTCACTCCTCATTAAAATCTTTTAATTTTCTTTCACACCCTGTAACGTCCTGCATTTTACTAGCATTGTTGCCTTACATGGAGTAAAAAAAATTAAAAAGAAAAGCTAAATATTTACAGTTTAGTGTTTGTAAGTGCTTTATAGTAAGTGTATGCATGTGCATGAGCATATGTGTATGCATTATGATATGTATGACAGTAAGTAAGAGTGTGTATATGAATGAGTTTTTGTGTATATGTACAACACTAATCTGTTTTTTTTTTTTTCTCTGAGACATCTTATGGAAAATTCGTAAATTCTAAAATTTTGATATCAGTAAAAATTTGAATATATTCGAAACTAAGAATAACTGATGAGTTTTACATAAATATAATGTCTATCTCAGAGATAAGTATATTTCACAAGATGATAGTAAATAAGTAAATCTGTAGTTTTGACAGCTTAATTTTGATCTGAAATTTTGACGACGTAATGTTTAACTGAAGTGATTAATAGAGAAACATGACATTAATTAAGGAAATTACGTATGAAAAATAAATGCTATTTAAAATAAATACTTTTGTTAATTCATCTTAGTATTGGGCTTATTTATGTACCTACACGCATATCCAAAAAGTTTAATGGTTGCTTAGAAAAAGAGAGGAAATATATTAATTTTCTCTTTTCTACAAGGTCCTATGATACATTATATCTGTGGTACACCAACAGATCAACAAAATGAAAGGAAGGACAACAATAAGGCAAAGGGATGAACTCTAAAATGAGTTAAACATAAAAACAAAACTTATATGAAGAATATTAGTATATAGATATGTTAATATTAAAGTTTCTCACAACCAACAATTTAATTTTTTCTTTTCTTATTGCTTCTTTTATGATGATGGTGTTGATGACTAAGTAGAGCATTCTTGCATAAAAGAGCCAATGATACAGACTGCATAGTAATGTTGGTGGAGGATGATGTCAATTTTGTTGAGCCTTTCTCTCTTGTTATTTGACTTCTTTTTCTTCTGATGGCTGCAAAAGTTTTGGTTCCAATGGTAAATGGAACAACACTAGCTGGCACAGTCTTTTGAATGTATTTGAAATGATTTATGTTCAAGTCCAATGGCTTTCAGTGTTGTTTCGAGTTGATCTGTGTATCTTCAAAAAGGACTATCCTGTGGTATTTTCCCTCAATTGCACTCAATGAATAAGACTTAGTATGAAAATGTTGACTTTTTCATTCTTGCTACATGTCCTAACCATCAAAAATAGTAGTTAATGATCAATAATTTACTTTTTTTTTTACAGTATAGCTAACATTGTACAAGGCCTTGGGGGCACTCAAGGTAGAGCGTTATGTTAAGGGGTAGTTTATATGAATAGGATAGGAAGATAACAGTTGACTCTAAAAATCAACAGGTCAAGATTGTAGCAATCAGGGAAACATTCTCTTGGAAGTCTGTTTCACATGGTTGTGGTTTGTGAAAAGAAGCTGTTTGAGTGGATCTTCTTGTCGATGGAATACTGAGAGAACATAATTAGCATAGCAGTTTCTAGCTATGAAGATCGGACCAGGTGGAACCAGATGATGCAGTTCATCTGAGCACTTTCCACAATAGTAGCAATATAGCAATGAGAAACTCACTACATCCTTCCTGTGGGAGAGAGGTTGGAGTGTGGAAAATAATTCTTCACCAACAAGACCTCAAAGATGCTTTTGAATTCCCTCAAGACTAGTAAGAGAGGTCTGGGCAACAATACTCCATTTTCAGCTTGATCTGGCTCTTAAAATGGTAGAGGATAGCATAAGGAGTCAGGTACTTACTGGAGTGGTATAGGGAGCTAATCATTTTACCTCAATCTTTAGTGATGGATTGTTTATAGAAATTCCACTTGAGAATGGATGTGAGCCTGAGGCCCAATATTCTCTCAAAGCACAGGGCCTTCTTGATGGAACATCCATTTATCGTGACTGGTGGTAGTTCAGGGTCTGATGAAAACTGTTGGCTCTTTCCAGGACTTTGGTATTAGTCATATAGTAATTCCATTTGGTGTTTAAGATTAAACAAAGGTTTTGCTCATGAAAAGATTCAATATATATATATATATAATAGCATAAAGAAAAAAAAGACAAATATGAAACGTATCTCAATCTAACGTTTCATTTCTCTCTCAATCTCTGAAGAAGCTTTAATAAAAGTTAAACATGTTAGATTGAGATACATTACCTATTTATTCTTTTTTCTATCATCTTGTTGAAGTCCAATCAATATATTCAACATATATATAAATCTTAACTTATTTATAAATGGAACTTTGTCTGTGTATGTGTGTCTCCATTACCTATAGACTCCGAAACGGCTGAATCGATTTTCTTGAAAATTTACACAGCGTCTGCGAGTGTTCTTAGCTAGGTTTTGTGTCGAGGTACCCCTGATAAATATCAAAAATTGATAATCGAAAAAAATCAGGTGATAGAAGGAGTGGTCCGATTTTAATCAAATTTGATACACTCCTAGACAAAGACATAAGAAACGATAGTCAGAAGTTTCAATGTTGCAGTTCTTATAATAGTGCAGAAAATCGATTATATATATATATATATATATATATAAAAAAGGCAAGATGTTTGTGTGTGTGTGTGTGTCTATTTATCTGCCTGTATGTCTATTTTTTCAGCCCTTTTATTTTAGTTTTTGCTTTGGGTTTGGCTCTAAGTAGATATAATTATAGTTCTTAGTCTCAGCTATGATACTATTTACTCAGAGGACTTATTTAACCTTCAAAATTCAGTTTACAACGAAAAAAACTTATTTGATATCGATACCAGGAAATCAAAATTTGACTTACATCCACTCATTTTTCTTTCAGTCTATGGTTTCGCTTTAACTGGAAACAACTATTGCTTTTTAGTCTTTCGTGTCAATGTCCAAAGAGTCTGAGCTCCAGAACCATGGATTAGTTTTAAAGCTTTCATTACATCCGAGCAACGCCGGGCTATACTGCTAGTATATATATATATAAGAAATGCACTGTATCTGTTAGCTCCATTTTCATGCATGAAATGTAAACAATGGTAATTTTTTTAAAGTATTTTTTTAAAATCCAACATTATTTCTAATTGCTACAGGTTATTTTTATGGGTAAATGTATTTGAGTATTCTAGAAATAAGACGTGCATCATGGTGCAGTGGATATCTGCTTAGAACGAGAAACTGGAGAGCTGAGTTCAAACTCCATTTGAATTTGTTGCATTCTCTTGGTGAAGGTATTAATCCACCTCTTCTCCCTTCAGCTATAGGTTAAATAACAGGACAGATTAGGTTCTACAGCCTTGGTTTGCAACCAGTCTACCACAGACCTACTGAAGGAAAATCTTCTGCTCAGTCGGTCATGTCTTTTCGAGACCTGATCAACTGACTGATTGTATTTGAATAGCTAGCCCTGTATTTCTTTTTTCTTCCTTAATAGCAACCAGTCTAGACCGAAAAGAAAAATTGTACCTTCCAACAGAAATAGAACTTGTATCTCTCTGTTCATCAAAGAAAAAACTTCTATATCCAAAACATGCAGTTACCAGTTTGGTAATTCAATCTTTGCTCTATCCAAGATGATCTTTCATGGCCAAACTGGTAGCAGAGTATTCTGTCTATTGAAGTAGTTTCCCTGATGGAAAAAGTGATGCATGTTCGATTCCTGGCACAATTTTTCTATAGTCAGACTTCTCAATCTAGGCTGTTTAAAAAAAAAAAAAATCACGGATTGCAACTCAAACATGTGTACATACTAAAATAACAGAAATAAGAAATAATGTCAGAGGGAAAAATATTCATTTGAAAATGACTTGCTTACATTTTGTGTCTGAAAATAAAGCTAAAAGATACAAATTTGCATAAGTCCCAAAGAGAGAGATGTGCATTCTTTAGATAAGTAATTCAAAACTTGCTCTTTCAAGGAGCCTATAACATCTGGGCGGTTGCAGACTCATGAGTCAGCGATTGGCGAGCACCTATTGAACTCAAACGACTGCAGGATACAATATTCCCTGGATTTCCTCTGTCTTGCACAGGGCTAGGACGAGACTCCACCTTTACATCTTGGAGTTTCTGATCATCAACATACAATGTCCTGTTCTGCGCAGACAGAGAGAATTGAAATACAAGTTAGAACTCTTTGGGGATAACTATCGCCTAGCATAGGTAATGTCCTCACTTTTTTTTTTTCATCAATCCTGTTTTTAACCTCAGATGTTGTTCAGAATTTATGACAACTTCTGTTTTAATTGCCAACTATTTATTTCTAAAGATGTGTCTGACAAAAAGCCTCTGATATTTTTTTATTTTTCCTTTTTGAGATACTTTTGTATCTTTCTTAAAATTATATATATATATATATATATATATACACACTAAACAGTAATAGGTTAAGTTTAAATTAGGCCAGTAAACAGTTGTATTAGGAAGTGCTGTATTCATGTTTGAAGAAAATGAAGATTTAACATTGAAGAGTTTTATATAAAAAAAACAATTGCCTGATGAAATCAAAAAGGCCAAAATCATGATAGTGTAACAGGCTGAACTTTGCATGGGAGAAAAATTTTTTAAAATTACTTGTAATGTTTCCAAGAGGGACAGAGTTCTGTGGCATTTTTTTCAGTTAATTTTTAAAATGCGTTAGACTTATATCCTCCCCATGGAAAACTCTACAGCAACTGACTAATGTTTTCAATGAGCTGAAACATGAAGTTCAAGGATCTTTTACGATTTAAGTAAATTCTTCCTGTGAAAAGAAGATAATTGCTCTTTGTATCCTTACAGGATAAATCAAAGGACAATGTCGTACTTGTTAAGTGTATTTCTTTTTCTAAATTATCTGCCATGTCCAGTCAGTATCAGTTTTTCTGTATAATTATGCTACCATTTATTTAATATCTCCTGACCCTCATTTTCTTTACTTCCTACCAACTCCTATTTCACTCATAACACACACATCATTTGCCATTTTAACAGTAAGCCACAAAATTAAGTGGTTCTGGAATTGCATTGGCTAACTTTTATTATAAAAAAGGTAATACTTGAAGATTGCCATGGCAGTTCTTTGGAAGAAGCTTCCCCATTACAAACTCATAGTATAAAATTCAGAGTTGTCCTTGTTTTAAATTGGTTACCCCAACCAAAAAAAAAAAAAAATTCAGAGTTGTCCTTATTTTAGACTGGTTACTCTAACAAAGCAATTGGTTCCATAGTGTAGCAGTTATCACACTTGCTTCACACACAAGAGGCCCTGGATTTAATTCCCAGTGAAATCATTCAAGTTTTATGGATGTGTGTTGTGGTGTAGTGGATATCAACTCAGAACAACAAATCAGGGAGCCGAGTTTGAATTCCAGTTTAATTCTTTACATTCACTTACACACAAATATCCTTGGGAAAGGTATTAATCCATCTCTTCCCTCTAGTTATGGGTTAAATAATAGGGCAGACTGGGTTCTATAGCCTTGGCTGGCAACCATTCTACCACAGAAAGCAATGGCAACATACTGCAGGATAATCTTCTGCCCAGTCAGTCATGTCTCTTTTGAGACATGATCACCCAAAGTGTGTATCACGTATGGCACTTAACTGAATGACTGACTACCCTAACAAGGCTATAGAGCTAAGTCCTCTCTAATAAAGTATAAAAAGCTAGAGTGAATAAATAATGGATTTGTGCCTTTTCAAAAAAAATTAATGTAGAATGAATGCAATAGCAATGTCTGGAATTTAAGTTGTTTACCAATTCCATTTTCAATATGCATGTCTATCATTACAATCATGCTGGCTTGAAGATTAAAAGATTATGATTAGCTTTGTACTCATTTTTTTCATTGGGTTTCTCAAAATAGTTTTCTCCAGGATATAAACCCACCTACGCACACACATATATAAGAATATATATATATATATATATATATATATATATATATATAAGAAATCTCATAAGATAGATATTTCCTATCAAACCATATAATAATCTCTTATCCTTTCTCACCCCCCCCCATATCTTGTTCTTCTCCCTTCTTACTCTACTCTCATGCAACTCTTCACACCAGTATTACTATCCTTCTCTTATTGTGCACCAGTGGCAGTACTGCCTTGCTTGGGGTGAAATGATTATAAAAAAAATTGCAAAAAATCTTGTAAGATATATATATATATATATATATTTGAAAATATGGTTAGCAATACAAAATTTCATAACTGCCATGAATAGGCAAAAATATTTATTCTTATTGCACTCATAATGACAATATTTAAAAAATAAAATTGAAAAACAGGCTAGCTAACTGGTTTCAAACTTTGCTCAAAAGAACTAAATTGAGGTAAATAAAAAAAAATAATCATCAGTAAAATGGGTATTGTATAGAGGAAGAAAAAAAAGTTCTTTAGATGGAAATGAGTTGGAGATTAAATATATGATCCTTTTGTTTCCACAAATGACTGAATATAGATGGCCTCTAACACTTTAAGGTTGTAATTTGTATTGGTCAGCCGGTCTGATGAAGAATAGTTCAAATTATGGATTTTTATAGGTAGGTGTTATTCAATTCTGGCATCTGGTCTTTGAGTTGTTCTCCCTATGTAGTGCAATCCACAACTACATTTAAACAAATCAATCAAGGAACTATTAAAGATGAGAGGGAAGAACATCATTCCATGTAGAAGAAAGGACAGATTTAGCAGAAAAAAAAATGCATGAGTGTTAGCAGAAAAGTAACAGTGTTTAACTGTAACAGAAATCCACTTAGCAAAACTATCACTGACAGAACCCAGCCAAGGGAGGCACATGTACACAGGACATCTTTGTACTGTAGCTGGTTTAACTTTATTGAACTCCAATACCTTATTCCTAATCACCGATTAGACAACATTCAATGGACAGACATTATGACAGACAGTGTTAGTAATAAATCTGAGTTCATCATCCAACTTAGTTTTAGAGCAAATCCTCAAGGCCCTATGAGTAAGGATCTTAATTAGGTTAATGAAAATGTGTCCACACTAAAATTAGCAGCGCAATTACAGTTATTTATAAGGTGTTCCACGATAGAAGACCTGTATGTGTTGGTCAGCCTGTCTGACGAAGAATAGTTCAAGTTATGGATTTTTGTAGGTATATATCGTTTAATTCTGGCATCCAGTCTTTGAGTAGTTCTCCCTATGTAGTATAATGCACAACTACATTTAAACAAATAAATCAAGGAACTATTAAAGATGAGGGGGAAGAACATCCTTTTGTATAAAGGAAAAAACAGGTTTCGCAGAAAAACTACATGAGTATTGGCAGCAAAGTAACAGAGTCAAACTGCAACAGAAACCTGCTTAGCAAATCTATCACTGACAGAACCCAGCCAAGAAAGGTGCAGGTACACAGGACATCTTTGTATTATAGCTGGTTTAATTTTATTGAACTCTAATACCTTATTCCTCATTACCAACTGGAAAATATCCAATGGATAAGCATTATTGCAGAGAGTGGTAGTAATACTATTCTTCGAAGATATAGATATATAACCATAAACAGAACTAATGTAAAGATCTTAATACTCAAAGGAAGTGATATCTTAGAAATCTATCAGCCAACCTCTTATCAGAGAAAAAACTGTTGGTAAAACTGCTTTGCTTTTTTTTTAAATGAACAACAAAATACACTTAAAGGGATTAAATGGAGGAATAACTCTAGCATGTGATTAAAATATAAAATTGCCTTAAAGTTAAAAAATCAATTTTATTTGTGAAGTTAAAAACAACAATTGATAAAAAAAAAGCAAGAAATATATCAGGAGAAGAAAAAAATATTAAAGTTCTCCAAGAAGAAGTAGGGAATGAACAAAGATCTTCTTTTGCCAGCATAGAGTTGGTCTTTGCAATTTGATATATACAAGAAAGGAATCGTATAAAAATAAGATTTCTCTAATATTCAGGCCAGGAGACAAAAATAAATATACTCAAATATGGGTACCCACAAAAAAATAACATTTGAATAATAAAATCTGTCAGATTAACAAATAAAAAAATCCATTACCTCATTAGAAATGTTGTATTTATTTATTTAGACAACAGTTTGTTTTTTTATAGGGTCCAAGTATATGCTTTCTTCTATATAAACAAATTAAAAATTATCCTTATTTGTTGTTATTAATAAAATATGTCTTTTCTATGCTATGTACCTTCAGGACATAGGAAGTTGTGGAGAGCCATGATCATCTATCTTTTGAAGTTCTAAATAATGCTTGTCTTTTTACTATCTTTTTCATTTCCTGTTCTGCCATCCATTTACACATGCATGTCAAGTATATTGCTCATGTCTCTCTGCAACTTCCTATTCTTTGTAGCTCTAAAAAATGTGTCCTTTTATCATCCTTCCCAGTCTCTATTCTGTCATCCATTTACACAAGCTCATCAAGTAGATGAGTAATGACTCTCCACAACGTCCTGTCATTTGTAGCTCTGAACAATGTTTGTCTTTTTACTATCTTCCTAGTCCCTACTCTGCCATTCATTTACATAGGTTCATTATGTAGGCTACTTGCTATTATTTCCCTCTGCCCTTGTCTTTAATATGGCCTGTGAATGCCAAATTCTCCAGCTCCTCTTTCCTTGTTATACATCTCTTTCTAGTTCTGAGTCTCCTTTTTTTCCTTCCATTGTCCTTGGGGGTTTCTCATTGCTCACATGTCTATCTATGGTATTCTCAGCATCCATCTGTGGACACACGTTACCTCATCTCTTTTTCATCTGTGAGGAAAGTGTCTGACATTCACTTAACCTTTCCTTTTTTTTTTTTTAAATCATTTCACCCCAACCAAAACAATAATGTCACTAAGATGCAAGAGGTTACAGCAAGTAGAAGAGAATGAGAAGACTTTAATGATGAGTAAGGATAATAAAAAAACAGAAATCAAGAAAACAATATAGCAATTGATGTTACATTTACATTTTTGAAGACTGTAGTTGGAAGGGAAGTAAGAAATCAGGAGTTCCACAGGTGGGAAGTGCAAGAAAAGCAACTATTAGACTAGAACTTATAGTTGCATATGGTTATTTCAACAGTAAAACGAAATCTAGTTGCCAATCTAGCAGTACAGTTTGAGTTTTGTTTAATGACATATCAACTTCTGTGGGTTATTTGATGCCAAAAAGGTGGGGTTTTAAGATATGTTTGGTTATAGTGAGAAGGTTGATTTAGTTAGATTTTGATGAAAATCTTTTGTTTTTATTCTTTTTTATTTTAGAAAACTGAAAATATCTTCTAGTCTTGTATTCAAAAATGTTTTGCCGAGAATAATTTTTACTTCAAAAATGTGTTATGGTAATAATATTTTCTTCAAAAATGTATTACTGGTAATATTTTTCCTTCAAAAATGTGTATTTTTCTATAAAAGTCTATTTTTATGTATATATTTCTATAAAAGTGTATTTTTATACTTTCATAGTGTTTTAAGCCCAGTTTGGGGTTAACAATTTACCCATAGCTGGGACCCTAACAGGTACTACCACTCTGGATCAGTATGAACCTGAGAACAACAGCAATTAAGAGGTAGTTCCATGCTCCTCACAACCTCTCAATCAGAAGCATTGCTGTTGAGTGCAGTTTACTGTCATGCCCAGGACATCTAGCAGTACGCTTATATTCACATGGTCAATGTATGAAGAAGGAGAGCCATTTTAACAACTGACATGAAAATATTTATAGTAAAGACAGAGAGAGGCCATATAATGCCAGTGAGAAAATTGAATCAAGCTGCCAGTAATAACATAACAGACCCTTTTTGTTGAGAATCTTGATCTATATAGCCAGACTACATATACTTGGGCATAACAGAAAATAACGGCTGCCTCAGTGCACATAAAAGACATACAAAAATACTAGATAGCATTTCATGCAGGACAAATCTAAAATTTCAGAATTTATTATGCGAAAAAAAGTATGAAAAAATATAAAATATTCTTCACCACAGAAAAATGAAATCTTGAAGTGTGCATAAAATATGTGCACAAAACAATCAAAATGTATCTACATATTTGATAGTCACCAAAATCTTACCTTACATTCTGACAACATCCACCTCCTGATAATAACTGAGACAGTTGAAAGTAATTGAACAAAACAAAACATTGCATCTCCACAATTGTAATTTTGATATCTAATTAGAAAATGAGAAAAGTACAATATTTAATTAAACCAACAAACCTTGCTGGTTGAATTTAATAAAATTTGGTTGGCTAAATTATTTAAAAAGTAGATGAAGAAAGTGACAAGAAAGAACTACAAATAAACTGCAAGAAAATCAAATGCATAGTCATCAGCAAAAAGGGCAGCCCAAAATGCCAATTACAGGTGAGGGACTCTAAAATCAAGCAGGTACAGAAATTTAAACACCTAGAAAATGTTCTAACAGAAGACGGAAAGTGCAACACTGAGATCCGAAGGCGAATTGGCATGGTAAAAGAATCATTCTAGAAGTTAAGTAAAGTATTAAGAAACAGGACAATTTCAATGGAAACAAAGAGGAGAGTACTGGATTGCTATGTGATGTCAGTTCTTCAATATGGCAGTGAATGCTGGACAATATCTTCAAAGATGAAGGAAAAACTTGAAGCAGCTGAAATGTGGTTCTACAGAAGGATGCTGTGGATATCATGGCCCAAGCATGTGAGCAACGACGAGGTTTTGGAAAGAATGGAGACGAAAAGGAAATTAATACTGAGCATCAGGAAGAGACAACTAAAGTTCCTGGGACATACAATGAGGAAAAAGGGCTTGGAAAACCTGTTACTAACAGGTCAGATAGAGGGAAAAAGAGACAGGGGAAAGCAGCAGATAACATATTTGAAGGACCTGATCAGGTGGATGATGGAATGAGGGTTTCATGGTGCAACAGGAGAAAGTGTGCTAAGAGCCACTAGGGACAGGGAGATGTGGAAAGCCATGATCGCCTATGTCCTGAAAGGACATGGCATGTAAAAGAAAAAATTATTTAAGCCTAAATATATCTCATATATTTGTTCAAGTATTTATATATAGATAAACAAATGGATACAGTTATGAATGCTCTTAAATAGGCAGCATTCTGTTGTTGAGACTTTTAATAACTTCTCCATGTAAGGTATTGATAGCAGATTACTATATTCTTTCTTTTATATATGCAAGAAAAGCTCACTAGACAAGTGAAAACGAATGTATTCAAAATATAGTATAACTGAAGAAATATTAAATTTGAAAACATTTTGAATTATAAGGATGTTCCATAAAAAACATTTAGTCAACAAAGATTTGTTAAGTGAAATAAGATTTTAGCATGCCTTCATTTTATATTCTGTCTGGTAATATAACTTATAATACATAAGCACTGGCTTATGGCCTATCATGTTGAATACACCGGTTCTCGCTCGATCACCGAATTTAAGCAACATTTAGCCTAGTCAGTACTTAGATGGGTGACTGCTTGGGAATACCAGGTGATGTGCGTTGTGGTGCAGTGGATATCGGCTTGAAAAGAGAAATCGGTGAGCCACATTCAAATTCAAGTTGAATACCCTACATTCACTTAAGCACTGGTACCCTTGGGAAAGGTATTAATCCATCCCTTCTCTCCAGTTATGGATTAAATAACAAGGGTAGGACTGGGGGACCCTGCCCTTAAAAACAAATCCCAATGAATCTTGATACTCAAAAAGAAAAAAGTATTACTAGAACCAAAACTTATGTAAAAACAACAATAAATTGTTGAAAGAAAAAGGTATTATCAGAAATAAATAAAATTTAGTTTGCAATACCAAGGTTGATATGTCATAAAAACATAACCAACCAACATAAGCATAGTTATTTAAAATCCAACTTAAAATATAGTTCTTGACATTGAAAACATTTTAGATGCAAAGTATCTAAATGTTCCAATTTTTTGTATTTTTTTTATTTGTTAAGGCACATCATATACCAATGTTATTACACAACCATTAAATATTCAACCTTGAATAAATCAATTTTCAATCCTATCAGGCCACCAACTTCTGACTTATTTTTAATTAAACATATGGAATGAAATACAGGAAACTACATAAAGGAAATAAGGAGACAATGTAGACAGGCTAAAGAGGAATGGCTCAACAACAAATAGGCTGAAGTAGAGAGATTGAGCAGGACTAATAAAGCAGACCTGCATAAAGAAATAAGAGAACTGACAGGACAAAAACCTGCTCCTTAACAGAATGCATAAAATCCAAGGATGTAACAATCATATTGGAGAAAGAGGAAATACTCCAGTGTTGGGAAGAATATATAAAAAATCTTTTACACAAGAGAAAACAACCAATAATACACAAAAATGAGAACAGACTAAAAATATTAAAGTCTGAAGTGAAAGCTGCAATGGCCAAACTGAATAGAAACAAAGCAGCTGGACCAGATGGCATTGTAATAGAGCTGCTGATAGCCCTGGAAGAATTCGGCAAAGAGAAAATTACAGAAATAAGTGAAATTTATAATACTGGAGTAATACCATATGATCTGAACAAGTTGTTTTCATAGCAATGTCTAAGAAGCCAGGTGCAAGTGAGTGCAAACTCCACCGAACAATCAATGAGCCACATTACAAAACTGATCGTCCGAATCCTGATGAATAGAGCAAGAAGCAGAATCAAGTCCAAGATAAGATAAGAACAGTGCAGGTTCATTAAAGACACTAGATCAAGGAGTAACATATTTATGATTAGGATGCTCTCTGAAAGGGCAATACAAATGATGAATATGTACTTATGTTTTATCGATTATGTGACAAAATACACCACAAGGAATTAATAGAGATACTCAGCATCCTCAACATATTTGGGAAAGATATCAGAGTAACCAAGAACCTTTACTGGCAGCAAATTGCCTGCATATGAACAGGTAATGAATTCAGCAGATATACAAAGATAGAAAGGGGCGTAAGATAAGGGTGTGTCTTTTCACCGGATCTATTCAACTTGTACAGCGAGACTATTCTGAGGACCCAAATGTTATGCCAGGATTTGTCATCAGAGGCCACAATTTGAACAACATAAGGTATGCAGATGATACAGTGCTAATAACAAACTCAGAAAGGAAACTACAAGACCTCCTACAGAAGTTAGCTGAAGAGAGTAACAAGAAAAGACTACAAGTAAACTGCAAGAAAATCGAATGCATAGTCATCAGCAAAAAGAGCAACCCAAAATGCCAAATACAGGTTGGGTATACTAAAATCAAGCAGGTATAAAAATTTAAATACCCAAGAAGTGTTATAACAGAAGACGGAAAGTGCAACACAGAGATTCAAAGGTGAATTGGCATGGTTGACACATTCGAGAAGTTGAGTAGTGTATTAAGAGACAGGAAAATTTCTCGAGAAACAAAGAAGAGAGCACTGGATTGCTATGGGATGTCAGTTCTTCAATATGGCAGTGAATGCTGGACAATATAACCAAAGATGAAGGAAGAACTTGAAGCAACTGAAATGTGGTTCTACAGAAGGATGAATATCATGTTCATGAATGTGGTTCTACAGAAGGATGAATATCATGCTGTGAATATCATTGATCAAACATGTGAGCAATGACGAGGTTTTGGAAAGGATGGAAATGAAAAGAAAATTAATACTGAGCATCAGGAAAAGACAGCTAAAGTTCCTAGGACTTCCATTGAGGAAGGACGTCTTGGAGAAACTGATACTAAAAGGCCAGATAGAGAGAAGGAGAGAGAGGGAAAAACAGTGTCTAATGTACTTGACTGGCCTGAACAGGTGAATGGCAGAACAGGGGGTTGCATGGTGTAACAGGATAAGCATCTCAAGAGCCACCAGAGATAGAGAGACGTGGAAGGCCATGATCACCTACATCCTGAAAGGACAAGGAACAGAAAAAAAAAACTGACCTCCCAAAAAATTTGTCCAAGGGAGATAATTCAAGATAATTTCTAAATACAGAATTGTTTCCTTTTTAATTTTCTTTTCTCTTTTTTTGTTCTCAATTGGAGTAGATAGACTTAACTATCGCCCGGTTCACACTCCACCCATGTCTTTTGAACAGGTGAAGAGGCTCATCCCTTGTTTCCTGTTTAGGATGTGGTTCCCGGCTTTCTTTTTTTCCAATCATTCTACTCTTAAGTAGCCTTATGCGCATCAGTGGCGTCACCGCCTTGCTTGGGGTGATATGATTAAAAAAAAAAATAAAATAAATTAAGAAAATAATAATAAGCAAGGAAGTATCCTGGAAGGTTAGTGATAATTAGTAACTGTATACCAGTCCTGAGGATGGGTGAGTAGCTTAATGGTTATCAGCACAGGTGAAATAAGTGAACCAGTCCGCTAAGGTTTACTTTCACACTAATGCCCTGGGGAAAGTTATGAATACATTTATTCTCTCATAGTTAAATAGTACAATAGACTAGACTTTCAAGCCTTGTGTATAGATTTGTTTAGGATGAGAAAAACTTTTAAATCAAACCACCCTGAAGTGAGATGTGTTTCATCAGGTTATCTTGTTGTAGACATACCAACTTCTGCTATGCCTGCAATACAGGTAGTACCTCAAGGACCCAAACGTGTTACAGGACTCATGATTCTATGCACGTATAATAAGTCAATCACAAGCATCAGCAAATATTATAATGCCACGAATATAGGTTACACATATCTTTCTTTTCCTGATGACATAAAAAACATTTTGAGGCAAGTCAATCACTGGGATAAAAAATGGATTTATTACAATAAATTCAAAATGAAGAAAATCATGGATAGATCTAGAGTAGGTTTTGTAGTTGTGTAACTTGAGAATGCAAAATAGTCCTTTCTAAATCAAAGTGTATATTAGTAATTTGAAATGCAATTGCAGCACAAGTTTTCCCAAAGAGAGCATGGTTTGGTAATCTAACACGCGAGAAAGAAATAACCAATTTGGGAACATGCCATCTACCTTGAACTGGATTGTGGTGTTGAACTTCTTCCACAACTTTGCGTACCACACCGGTTGTTTCACTATTCACTATGTCTTCCGCTCTGCTCTTCAAATAAGTGCAGGTGATTCTAAGCCATCCGGCTATTGGGTAATGGCCCACCATTTTTCAGCAGATGGAAAACAGTTTACACTTGCTCATTTCTGTATGCCCCTCAGGCAAGTCATTCCCTCTCCCAAATACCAAATTTCCTACCTTATTCATGTGAAGCTTAAGACCCAATGCTGCTCCTCCTAATGATTCTGGTGGCTTTGCTGTTAAGATGTTTTACAAGGTCTGCCAATGGTACTGCAGTTTCATCCATCAGTATATCGTCAATATACGATTCCGTGTTTTTTCTGATGTGTCCCTCCTTTTGTAGCACAGTTTTTAAGATTTTTTTTATATAATTTTCGGGGCTACATTTAATCTGAACCCCAACCTAGTTAAACAATATGTCTGTCCTTCATACCAAGCTAACTGGTACTTCCACAGATGCTTCGCAACATGTATCTGCAAATATGCCGACTTAATCAACAATCTTGGATGCTGTTGTCATTTGCCTCGACTTCCTCATTGTTTCCCTACAAACGACATTTGCATTCCCACTGGAATGACACAATGTATTTATTTAGTTCTTGGTAATTGAGAACTGGCCTGATCTTGTTTTTTGTGGGTTGTTCCACTGCTATTAAGGGTAACACTCCTGTCTGAACTTGCTGGTCCCACGGGGTTAAGATTCCTTCCTCAATCCACCATTTAACTTCAGTCAAACTCGACCTTCTTTTCTTTACTCAGTTTAGCATGATAGTAATTAACGTTGTTTTTTAATATCAAGGGCATTGAAATCCATTTCCATCCCATAGTCCACTTGTCTCCATCAAATTTTGCATCAAAGTCCTTATCAATCACTTCGCATTGAATCTTTTTTTCTACTCTTGCCATTTGGTTGTAGATTCATAGTACAATATCCTCCTCTGAACTCCACGTTAACATTTTTGTAGATGGTAAGCCCTCCCAGCTGGTGGATAATGTCCATGCCCATAATGATGTCAGCACCATCGATGATCTTTTCCATCACAATTGCCTAAATTCTCAATAACCATCCACATACCTCCAACGTCACCGTGCTGATTCCCCTACACACAACCTCCCATCCATCCACTGCTCGTACTTGTATTCCAAAATACTTGTAATCAACTGAAAAATCCAATCAGATTAATGTTGTGGTACATCCAGTATCAATCAGGGCTCTTGTTCTCCTGCCTTCTATTAGTGTTTCTGTTATTGGTTGTGTGCTGGTTTGTGCCATTGCCAATTTGAAGGGGTAACCACTGGCACACCAGTTTTCCATGGTCTTTTCCCTGTGGGCAGTGGTTTACAAAATGCCAATTTTACTTTTGCCAACCCAGCCATCAAATCGCCTTCACCACTGAACAGTTTTACCAATTCAATGGTTATTTTTTGATTTATCTCCATTTTGTCGGTGCTTATAACAAATATATAGATAGCTGCCGAAATAGCTTGTAGTTGTGTAACTTGAGAATGCAAAATAGTCCTTTCCAAATCAAAGTGTATATTAGTAATTTGAAACGAGTCCATCCAAAGAGAGCGTGGGTAGGTAATTTAACACACGAGAAAAAAAATAACCTCCACCCCGAGTTCTTCTCATCAGCCATATTTATATTTCCTCAACTCTCGGGGTAGCCGTGAATTTGCGGCACTTCGTCTTCTCAAAAGCAATATGGCTTCCCAACAAGATTCTTTTGCACGCGGACGTCCATGAGGTAAGGTTTTTTTTTTGTTAAGAAAAAAATTCTCTTCTATGTTTGGTGAAATTCAAAAATAATTCTTTTCTAAACTGTTACTTCATAATACACCACTTGAGCAATTGGCTTATTTGAACATCACAATAATAGAAAATATCTTTGTTTGTTTGTTCCAGTATTTCCCAAACCAAACCTCTTCATGCATCACTTTTATCTTAATGTTCTTTGTCTGACAATTTCAAGGCATCAAAAATGTCCTAAAAAACTTCATCAAATCAAAACTGGAGTCATTCTTTTATGATCAAATGTACAACTAGTCTGAAAGATAGTGTAAGATAATAGAAAGCCAACAAAAATATTTTGACAGTAGAATAATGATCAAAAAAATTATATAAATGAAAGATTTTTTTTCAAAAAGTGTAAAACAATATATCAATTTCATATACTATTAGGCTGGTTCTGAAGAAAATTCCCTTTTCCTAATTTGAATAATAAATGTCTTTAAAGTTTTAATGAAGAACCATTTATTTGCTTTTTTTCTAAACAATTTACATTTTTAATATGATCCACTTGACATAACACACATTGTTGATGAAGGTCAAGTAAAATATATATATAGTGTTAAATTGTTTAGTGCCAACATTGCAGATTTTTCAGTAGTTTACTGGTGGTAGAAAGGCATTTTAGGCAAGCAGTTATTTTTGGCATAAAGTGCTCAATATCAAGATAGAGATAAGAGCATTAAAAATTAATCTGGACAAGTTTTTCACTTAACTGAGCAATGTTGTTTCGGTCATGCCGATTTCAAACAAAAACCCTAAAGAGAGAAAACATTGCCTTCATGAAACTTTGAATCAGCATAACCGAAACACTGCTCAGTTAAGTGAAAAACCTCCTGACATTAATTATATATATATATATATACATACACACACACACACTTAATTCTGACAAATTGTTTAAAATGAGCTATTTCAGTCATTTTTTTCGAAGCCTAAATATATAAGAAAACTGCATGCATGGTCATTGGCAAAAAGTGCAACCCAAAATGCCAAATACAGGTGGGGGATACCAGAATCAAGCAAGTACAAAAATTTAAATACCTATGAAGTGTTCTAACAGGAGATGGAAAGTGCGAAGGCAAATTGGCATAGCAAAGGACACATTCCAGAAGTTGAGCAAAATACTAACACACAGGAAAATTTCACTAGAAACAAAGAAAAGAGTGCTGCATTGCTATGTGATGTCAGTTCTTCAATACGGCAGTGAATGCTGGACAATATAATCGAAAATGAGGACAAAACTTAAAGCAGCAGAAATGTGGTTCTACAGAAGAATGCTGCGAATATCGTGGACTGAGCATGCAAGCAACGATGAGGTGTTGGAAAGAATGGCAATAAAAAGGAAATTAATACTGAGCATCAGGAAGAGACAACTGAAGTTCCTGGGACATGCAATAAGGAAGGAGAGCTTGGAAAATCTTATACTGACTGGCCAGATAGAAGGAAAAAGAGACAGAGGAAGGCAGAGGATAACATATTTGCAGGGCCTGATCAGGTGGATGACGGAACTGGGGTTGTGAGGTGTAACAGGAGAAAACATACTAAGAGCCACAAGGGATAGGGGGACGTGGAGAGCCATGATCGCCTACGTCCTGAAGGGACAGGGCACATAGAAGAAGAAACATATTTATCTAATCAATATCTTTTTTTTTACATAAATAATACAGAAGAATTGACTGCTATTAATGTTTATATTAAAATTCAATTCTTTCCATCCATGTAAGCACAAGATAATAAAGATCAAATCCAGTAAATGACAATGATGTAAAAAAATTGCTGAAAAACAATGTTAATCCACCCAAAAAATGAGATCAGCTTATGAAGGTCAACACATATCATGGCGTATAAAAGATTTGTTTTCTTTTTTTACATTTATCAATCCTTTGTGGGTCATTTTAGGCTAAAACACATTTTAGATTGTACAAATAATTATTTCTTGGCTGCAGTAACAAGATTTTGAGGATAATGATTTTTTTTCCAGGTAGAAATCCTATTAAAGCCATAGCTAAGGGGAAGAAGAGATAGATCCATACCTTTTGTAAGGTTTTGATTGACTCATTCATTATCTATGGCTTATCAACTCTTTATTTAGATTACTTAAAACCAAAATATATTTTTATATTCTAAGATTTGGTGGGGGATAATAATGGCTTAGTGATACATGTCTTTATAATTAACCCATTTCGGAAGAATGAAGAGATGGTTTCATATCTTTCCTAGGGATATCTGTGCATAAGTGAATATAATGAACCCAAGAGGAATGTAAACTTAGCTTTTCAATTTCCAATTCCATTATACCACCCACATATCCAAGTTTAGAGCACCTAGTACTACCAAACAGTCACCCAACTAGGTACTGACCATACTTAACATTGCTTAAGTTTGGTGATCAAATAAAAACTTATAGCCATTAGCCCCTTTTGCAAGGGTACTCACATGTAAGTGAGCATAACAAACTTAACTGAAATTTTAACTTGGCTCTCTGACTTCACACTTTGAGAGACTTTCCATTAAACCACTTGGACATTCAAATTTATGCACTTCTGATGTTTGGAATATTATATTTGATATAGATATTTACTAATAATTCTCTATTAAGTTGTATATAAACTGACAAAGTAAGAAAAGCCAAAGCACTGGTTACAAATGTTTCTAATACTAGAGTTTACCCAATACAAAGCTTAACAAGTAGAGAGCCTCTATTAAAATACAATTAATGAGATGTTTGATTTTAAGTGATATTAATAAAAATGGAAATGACAAAGTGAATATTGAGAATAAGAAGGATAATCATGCATTATTGACTTAAAAAGATTAAGATTTTAATGTTCAAGGAAGCATCCATGTAAGAGTCTGTTTTACAAAGTAGTTCTTGGAAACAAGCTGTCTGAATGGAAGTTTCTCATATTTTGAACATGGGGGGGGGGTGAAATAAGGGTGATTTGACTCTGTGCAAGTAGCATGGCATATTCTAGCTATCAAGGCCTGAACTGGTAAGACTAAAACAATGGAGTTTATCTGAACATTTGCCATAGAAACATCAATAGATTAGCAATAGGTTTGCAATGTTGCATTGTTGGGTACACTAATGATTTTCTGTCATCCTGGGGTCTAGAATCATGCCAAATTATCCAACAGAGGTCACATAATTCAATAATACTTATCTAAACAACTAATTATGCATAGTTCATATCTTTAAAGAATTAGAACTGCTAGCAAAAATTAAACCAATAAATGCCTCAACAGGCAAACCAATTCAAAAGAAGTGAATGATAAAATGCAATATTCCTTGGCCTTGGAGCTTGATAAGGCATTTACTGTTTGGTTTTTAAGTATGCTGTAACTATTTCTTCTTAATCATTTAACTCCAAGCAAAACAAGACCATCACTAGTGAGAGAAAAGGCTGGGTACAAGGGATATTGAAGAAATGATAAAAGATGAACGTGATTCAAGAAGATAGAAGATGGCAATTGATGTTGCATTTAAATTATTGGAGATTGTCACTTTAAAGGAAAATAAGTAAATGGAAGAGAGTTCTACAGGCGGGAAGTGCCAGAAAAGAAACTTTTAGAGTAGAAGTATTAACTATTTCAATTGCAAAAGGGTGGGATCTAGAGGCCAATCTAGAGGTATACATAAATTCATGTGGTCGGAGCACCACCAAAAAAGATACATTTTCTTTAGGACAGGCTCTTTCTTTTGTCGAACAGTTGTTCAAAATAAGATGCATTTTAAAGTTTTCCTATCAGTCTTCAAAGGCTCAGTGTGCTTATATTTTGTCATGATTCAAAAAGTGTTAGACTGTCAGTGGCCAGAGACATGGTTCAAGTTTGAACAAATCTGTTTTCTCTTCATCATCTACTTCTCTCTTTCTACATTTTTCTCCTCCCCTCTTTTTTATTCCTGGCATTCTCCTTTATTTCTGACACCCTGTTGCCTAAAAGATCAATCAAATAAAATGAAAATATCAAACTCAGTCAAATCCCAAACAAAAATAGTTATTTTACTTTACCTTTCTTGAATAGCTTATGAACTATCTTGTGAGAAATGTCTTTGATTTAATTCTGACAGTGAACTGAATAGTGATTCAAGACAATTTCTAAATTATGAAAATAATAAAAGCAATGAGGGGCAGCTGATGTTTAATGGATATAAATTCATATAAAAATCTCCTGCTTCCAAAGAATCTCTTAGTAAATTTTATTTTTTCATTGTCTCTCCCAGTTCCTGTTCTGTCTTTATTGCTTTCAACATACCTTGTTAGTATTAAGTTTTCCAAGCTTTCCTTCCTCTTTAAGTATCCGAAAAATTCTATCTTTCTGATTATAAGCAAAAGCATTTTTACTTCTATTTTTTTTACAACTTTTTTGTTGCTTACATGTTCAGTCCATGGGATTCTCACTATTCTTTGATAGAACCTTATTTCTGTTACCTCAAGTCTCTTCTTCATCTGAAGAGATTGTCCAGCATAACCAATATTACACAAAAGTTTAGTACTCTTTTCTTGGTTTCTAATGAAATCGTTGTGTTTCTTAATACTCTAAGCTTTTGAAAGGCAATTATTACAGTTCTGGTGTCACATTTTCTAACCTCTTTTAGAACACTGTCACATGCTTAAATTTATCATAGTTGCTTGATTTTGCTATCTCCAATTTGTAAAATCGCATCTGGAGCTTCTCCTGTTGATGACAACCATACATTCTATCTTGTTACACTTGATTGTGAGTCCTTGATGACCGGCCAATCTCATTTAATCTAGTTCTAACAGTGCAATGGAGGGGGACCGGTTTGTAACTTTCAATACTAAAAACCCAAACTAGTAACTTTCCATAACATCAGTTTAGTTAAGTGCCATATGTGATACATGCTTGGGTAATCATGTCTCTTTTGTGACATGACTGACTGAACAGAAGATGTCTGTGGCTAGAGACATGATTCAAGTTTGAATAAATCTGTTTTCTCTTTATCATCTACTTTCCCCCAGTAAGTTGCCATTACTTTCTACAATAGACTGGTTGGCAACCAAGGCTATAAAACCCAATCTATATCCTGTTATTTAACCCATAGCTGGAGAGAAGAGATGGATAAATACCTTTTGCAAGGGTATTTGCATGTAAGGGAATGCAACAAATTCTGCTGGAATTTAAACTCGGTTCACTGATTTTTCATTTCAAGCCAATATTGACTGCACCAACTGCACCAACTGAGATGATTCTGGATTTAAATCAATATCGACATTAAATTATCTGAGTTCTTCAATATCTCTGTCAAAATCAATCACTTGTCTTTCCTGAGCTTCCTTTTCAGCATTTCACTCATTTGCATATTTGCCAGATTTAGAAATCAGTTTTGCTTTTACCCAACCATATTCTTTATGCAATTTATACTAAACCTCAATTTTCTGACATTGTTCTAGTCTGCATCTCACCAAAATCTTGATTATGTCTTTTACACAAACCATTTGACCAAAGCGCTTCTACACCAGTTGTTTTATGATATTAACCTTTTCACAAAGTTCCCTAAAGGCTATATTAAAGAAATCATCACCATTATCACTAAGGAACGTTTTTGGAAAATCATAAACACTGATTCATACACAAAATATTTTCTCTATAGCCTCATCAGGTTTCTTTGATCACACAACAACACAAACTGACAATTTTGTAGCATGATCTATTAGGTAAAGTAGATGAACACCCCTAAATTTCTTCCAATCCATAGCTATGTATTTAACACAAGTAGTTATAGATAAGTTAAGAGCTGTCCTGGCAGAGATTTTCAGTAAATTTTAAAGACTTGACAGTCCTGTGATATTATCATGATTTTGGTTTGAAGTTCAAAATCATCTCTACAAGTATTTTTTATTCATTGTAATGTGCATTGGATATCAACTCGGAACAAGAAATCGGAGAGCCGAGTTCAAATTCCAGTTGAATTCCTTGCATTCACTTATGCGCAAATACCCTTAGGAAAGGTATTAATCCATCTCTTCCCTCCAGTTATGGGTTAAATAACAGGACAGATTGGGTTCTATAGCCTTGGCTGGTAACAAGTCTACCGCAGAAAGCAATGGCAATCTACTGCGGGATAATATTCTGCCCAGTCAGTCATGTCTCAAAAGAGACATGATCGCCCAAGTGTGCATCACGTATGGCACTTCACTGACTGAATAATTTCTCAGGGAAGGGCAAAGTAAGTGACAATGCAATTGGAGAGCCTTTTGTTCAGCACTCAAGATTCTGTTATAAGTCAAGCAGTTAAGTGCCATACATAATACATGCTTGGGCAATCATGTCTCTTGATCCATGACAGACTAGGCAGAAGATTTTCTTACAGTAGGTTGCCATTTCTTTCTTCAGTAGACAGGTTGCCAACCAAGGCTATAGAAAGCAATCGGTCATGCTATTCAACCCATAGCTGGAGGGGGAAGAGATAGATTAATACTTTTCTAAAGGGTATTTGTGCATAAGTGAATGCAACGGATTCAGCTGAAATCTATCTAAACTTATTTATAAATGGAACTTTGTGTGTGTGTTCGTGTGTATGTTACCCATAGACTCTAAAATGGCTGAACTGATTTTCTTGAAAATTTACACAGCTGTACTATAAGCATCTGCGAGTGTTCTTAGCTAGGTTTTGTGTCAAGGTAATCCCGATCAATATTGAAAATTGATAATTGAAAAAAATCGTGTTATAGAAGGAGTGGTCCGATTTTAATCAAATTTGATACACTCATAGAAAAAGACATAAGAAATGATATTCAGAAGTTTCAAGGTTGCAGTTCTTACAATAGTGCAAAAAATAGATAATATATATATATATATATATATATATATAAAAGGCAAGATGTTTGTGTGTATGTCTGTTTATCTGTCTGTATGTCCTTTATACAAATCCACAATTTTTATCTTATTCTCACCAAACTTCACACAAATATTCTTTAGGCTGAGTCTGAGCTCCAGGACCATGGAATAGTTTTAAAGCTTTCTTTACATCCGAGCAATGCCGGGCTATACTGCTTGTTCCAACTAGGCTCTGATTTCTCATTCCAAGCTGATATCCATTGCACCACAATGCTATAACTTTAATGAAAGGATTTCCTGTATTTGTAGAGTATTATGTGTAGGAACAACGTTCTTCCTCCACTTCTTCACATGCTAATGATTGGTCTCCTTCAACAACTCAAAGCGCAACTGGCAACTGTCAAATTAGGACTATTTATCTCTCTTGGGTCGATCATATGTGTGAGCCTTCTTTTCAGCTCTCCCGTGCACATTCATTCCAGGTTTCGCCGTCATGTTGCTTGCATCGTCTAGCACCCATTTTGGGGTTATGAAAGACGCAGGCAAGCCTAAGCTTCTTGCTTCATCTAGGACTGTGTTCACCACATTCCACACTGATATCCTGATCACAAGCAATACACCCAGGTGCAGCTCTCTTTGGACAGGTACTTTGTTGAAATGGAGATGGTGCAGGCCTCCTCCTCTGATAGGCTTTCTTCTGGGTTGTTACTTTCCACTCATCAGGAAGGCCAGCATTTGCCGATGAACTACTCATGTCAAAAGAGTCAACTGGCAAATCTGGTCTGAACTTTGAGTTTGTTTGAGTTTTGTTTAATGGTATATCAAGCTCTGTGTGTTATTTAATTCCAAAAAGGCGGGGTTTTAAGGTATTTTTTACTATTTGATTATAGTGAGAAAGTTGAGTCAGTCAGATTTTAACAAAAATTTTTGTTTTTATTCTTTTTCATTCTAGAAAACTGAAAATGTCTTCTAGTTCTGTATTCAAAAATATGTATGCGTCGTAATATTTTTCCTCCAAAGGTATGTATGCGTCGTAATATTTTTCCTCCAAAGGTATGTATGCGTCGTAATATTTTTCCTCCAAAGGTATGTATGCGTCGTAATATTTTTCCTCCAAAGGTATGTATGCGTCGTAATATTTTTCCTCCAAAGGTATGTATGCGTCGTAATATTTTTCCTCCAAAGGTATGTATGCGTCGTAATATTTTTCCTCCAAAGGTATGTATGCGTCGTAATATTTTTCCTCCAAAGGTATGTATGCGTCGTAATATTTTTCCTCCAAAGGTATGTATGCGTCGTAATATTTTTCCTCCAAAGGTATGTATGCGTCGTAATATTTTTCCTCCAAAGGTATGTATGCGTCGTAATATTTTTCCTCCAAAGGTATGTATGCGTCGTAATATTTTTCCTCCAAAGGTATGTATGCGTCGTAATATTTTTCCTCCAAAGGTATGTATGCGTCGTAATATTTTTCCTCCAAAGGTATGTATGCGTCGTAATATTTTTCCTCCAAAGGTATGTATGCGTCGTAATATTTTTCCTCCAAAGGTATGTATGCGTCGTAATATTTTTCCTCCAAAGGTAATGTATTTTTCCGTCTAATCCTCCAAAGGTATGTATGCGTCGTAATATTTTTCCTCCAAACGTCGTAATTTTTATTTTTCCTCCAAAGGTATGTATGCGTCGTAATATTTTTCCTCCAAAGGTATGTATGCGTCGTAATATTTTTCCTCCAAAGGTATGTATGCGTCGTAATATTTTTCCTCCAAAGGTATGTATGCGTCGTAATATTTTTCCTCCAAAGGTATGTATGCGTCGTAATATTTTTCCTCCAAAGGTATGTATGCGTCGTAATATTTTTCCTCCAAAGGTATGTATGCGTCGTAATATTTTTCCTCCAAAGGTATGTATGCGTCGTAATAGTTTTTCCTCCAAAGGTATGTATGCGTCGTAATAGTTTTTCCTCCAAAGGTATGTATGCGTCGTAATGTTTTTCCTCCAAAGGTATGTATGCGTCGTAATATTTTTCCTCCAAAGTATGTATTCGTCGTAATATTTTTCCTCCAAAGATATGTATTCGTCGTAATATTTTTCCTCCAAAAATACATATTGTTTATAATATTTTTCCTTCAAAAATGTATTGTTCATAATATTTTTACTTCAGAAATGTATTGTTCGTAATATTTCTCTTTCAAAAATGTATTGTTCGTAATATTTTTCTTTCAAAAATGTATATTTTTCTATAAAAGTCTATTTTTACCTATATATTTCTATAAAAGTCTATTTTTATACTTTCATAGTGTTTTGACCCCAATTTGGGGGTTAGCTATTAACATAGCTGGGACCCTAACAGGTGCTACCACTCCGGGTCAGAGTAGACCTGAGAACAGCAGCAATTAAGAGGTGGTTCCATGCTCCTCACAACCTCCCAATTAGAGGCCTTGCTGCCAGATGCAGTTTACCATCATGCCCAGGACCATGTAAGGCAGAATCGATGACCTTTGGACATGACCATTTGAAAAGACCAGAGAGTCTTTTCTTCGTGGATCTGCAGGTAAGCATTTCTCAGATCTAGATGTGACACATTGGCTCCCTGCTGTCATCATTTTCTGAGTTTCTCTGCACAGACATCTGCATTGGTGGTAAATGCCTCCACGGATCCATTTAATTTGCGATAGTCAAACACTGGATGGAGCGTCTGCTTATGTTCTTGGACAACTGCCATTAAGGGAATCAAACTCTTGGGTGGGCCAAGTTCTTCTTTGAGGTACGGTACCAACCATCCATTGTGCTGCCAAAAATGCTCTTTCTTGTAAACAGCCCAAACACGCTTGGGCACCTCATACTCTTGTACTGTGTTCTTCAGTCCATTAGGTGTTTTTGGTCATTTACCCACTTCCACAACGCAGTCCAAGTTTTCTTGTTCCGATAGAACATCACACCAAAATTGGGCTCATTGATCGAAATAGCAGCACATCTATTTACTCCCTCAAAACAAGCTTTGCCTAATTCAGTTAGGCGCACACCTCTGAGGCTTTTAAGTGCATTAATCCCATAAAAGAAGGTCAAAGCTCTCAATGCCCATAGGTTTGGCCTGTCTGAACACATGGCATGTCAGGCTTCTATCAGCTGCCACACTTCTCTGCCCCCAAGAATGGCATACATTTTTGCTCACCAGTGTCTGTGAGCATCCAGAGTCCACCAAAACCAGGTACTCTCGTCGATTGACTAGCATCCTTACAGCAGTCAGTTTCTGGTTACGTGTTTTTCTGGGAAGATTACCAATATTGGCGTCTTCTTCCCTCAGGCATTTCCCTGGTATTTAACATGACCAGTTTTGTCTCTGCTGTGGTGTGGGCTTGAGGTTACCTGCTTGCCATTAGTTTTTGTGTCACGTGGTGGTGGTCTGTCATTACCAAAATTCCTCACACATTCTCGAGCAAGATATCCATAATGATTGCATCACAAACATTGGGTTCTGCATGGTGACTGTTTTGCTTGATCATCCGATCTTTCTTGTTGTTCTAGAATGCAGTTTCTGGCAACATGGTTGGGACCAGAGCACTTGTAACAGATAACCACCTTGCTGCCTGAAATGGTAGGTGGCACCATCAATTGAGTCTGTTGAGTGGATGCTGCTGTGACTGATTCATCATCATATCCGTCCTTGCCAATGCTCAAAACTGCTGCCCGATATGCTGTAGCAGACTAGAAATAAACACAGGCTATCCATTTTTCTGGTGGCATTTCCCCAACTAGTAAAGCAAGTCTATTAAGTGTTGCCAGGGATGCTTCTGCTTCTGTTTCTCTAATGCAAAGGTGTTGCACTGTGAACTGGTTGAATGCTGTAATGAAGGCACGCTTGATTTTCACAAGGTTGGCTTGCTCTTTCTTGCTGAGTTGTCAATATACTGCAAGCACCTCATCTGTCAAATGCAGAAAAAAAATCTGTTCAACCCTCTCTTCGTCCAATAGTTTGCACATCATTTCTACTCATTCAAGCCATTCTACTTTTGGTTTATCAGTTGTAGCTCCTCCAAACTCAGGAATCAATTGTAGATCAAATGACCTTTTTGCCATTATATGTGGTAATGCTGAAATGGCTTGTATTTGTGGTGTATTATGTGTAGGAGTAATGTTGTTGTTCTTCACGCACTAACAATCTGTTTCCAACAACTCAAAGTGCAACTCCCAACTGCCAAATTGGGGCTCTATTTATCTCTCTCGGGCTGACCATAATTTGCATATGTGTGAGCCTCCTTTTCAGTTCTCCTGCACACACACACACACAGTCATTCCAGGCTTCACCGCCATGTTGCTTGCATCGTCTAGCACCCATTTTGGGGTTACAAAAGATGCAGGCAAGCCTAAGCTTCTTGCTTCATCTAGGACCGTGTTCACCACATTTCTTTGAACATCATCAAGCAGATTGCAACTTACACAATTGAAGAGCATAATGGCTAGATTGTGTTACATGTAAATTGATTTTTTGCCCAACTATTTGAACTGTATCCTCAAAATTTAATTTGATTTCAAATTTTCTCAGACTGTTTAGATAGCAACAAATGTATAACTCTACCAACAATATCTGTGTTAATCATGACTTTAGGTGTATCAATTATAGTTAGAATACAATCAAGTTGTAAAAAAGAAACACATTTGTCATCTCCAAATTTAAAGATAGTAAAACTATGTTTGCATATTAACATTTTTTATCATCATCTCAGAAATTTTTGTTAATCATTTCACTAAGAAAAGCAATAAAGATGCAAGACTAAGAGAATATGAGAAAACAATATCAGAACAGGAATTAAGACAAAAGATAATGATTGACATCTTATTTAGATTTTTATAATCAAAATTGAATGGAAAGTAAGAAGCTAAAAGAGTTTTCCACAAATGAGAAGTGCAAAACGTTGAGACTTAACCACCAATCTAGTAGTATATTTAAATTCATCTAGTCTATGAATCAAAACAGAAAACTCATCAAAACAATTACCATGAAAATATTTATATAAAAGGTACAATGAAGCTATATTATGGCAATGGAGAAGTGACTGAGGCCATGATATGAGGTCCGGACCTAATTCCTCCTTTTATTTTATCAAGTATCTCTAAATATATATCAATAGCTGAAGCACCAGACTAAATGTGGCAGTAATATATAAGATAAAATAATTTCACCTAAAATCATTTCTCCACCTTATATATTAGGTCAAATCTCAAAATTCACAAAACCAACCAACTTAGAAGACTTCAATGAACAATTACTATATATTTTAACAGCAGACAAAGTAATCATCATGTGGGTGACCAACCATCCAAAAATCAATCTGGGAGAAAAATAATCAAGTAAGATGTGGGAGGAGGGTGTCAACAGAAAGTCTGGTGCCACAAACTATTAATTCTTTAGCAAATCAATATTCTACCGAATTTATTTTAGCAAGTGCAATATTTCTTATATGTTCCAGAAATCAAGTGGCCATTGATTGCTTGTGACTTAAGATATAAAATTGTCAGTGTAATATTTTCTGCACTGAATAAATTAAAATAAAGAATTTAAAAAACAAAAAATAAAATGTTAAATAAAATACAAAATAAGAATTAAGATGTACTCTTCCAGCCCATAATAGATTACATTCAGTGTACAAAATATGTATGCAAATATAAAAAAAAATACTACAGGACACTGGTAGCAGAATAAAATATATAGTTTAAAAATGAATAAATCTCATTGTCTTTTGTAACTGTATGCTGAGTGAATTCATACATCTTGTGGGGAAAATGAAATAAAACTAACAAATAAACTAATAATAATAAATAAAAATAATTAAACTGATAATTTCCCATGATGCAATTTATAAAGAAACCAGAAAGGGTTTCTAGTCACGTGTGATTGTATGACTCCACTTCCAGAAAGAACAGGGCCTTTCTTTTTCTCCTCTTGGCTTTAAGATATAAACTACACAGTAATAGCATTTCTACTAGGAAATCTTAATTTTTCTGGTTTACTGAAAACTGAACTTTTCCACTAACCAATGACATTGTCAGATGTGTTTTAGCAGCCCTACTTATGAAGTAGAGGTTCAGTTTTCCCAACAGTGCAAAGCTGACTTGAATACAACCAGCTTTATCTGCTCATATCCTTACTTCCCATAAATCATTTCAGAACTAAAAGAAAAATGGAAATACTCAAGAAACCTTTTAACTTTGTTTCAATACAGTCAGCATAAAATGAATAAATGTCTGTAGCAGAAAAACAATCTCTCTTTTGTATGTTTCTTCTACCTTCTTTATTGAACACACACTTTCACCTAAAAATATACACAAAACCCACCACCTTGTTAACATTAACAATCTACATGGTGCACTAGCTATTTGAGAACACACCTACAAGCAGGTCCTAAATGGAAGTTAAATTAATGTTACACAGTATGCGCAAAATTCTTTCTCATTCAGATATATCAAAATAGCTTCCAGTTTGACACAGGGAATGAAAAAGTACAGGATGTTCACGGCATTAGCTAGCAACCACACTGACTAAATGATTCTTCAAAATATTGAGGAGGACAAGATGAATGACTGATAGAACTGTGCAGACCAAATTTATGTTTGCTATGGTCTGTTATTTAAGTGAAGCTACTTTTGTAAATTTTCAAAACAAAGGAAAAATCTGAATTTCATGTGTTAATAAATCATTGCTTTCTGATGAGAAAAAAATACTGTTCAGGCAAAGCAATAGCTCGGTAAGTTTTATTCAGATTTTGCTCTATCGAAAACAACAGTTAAGAGGTGGTATGCTGACTTTAAACATGGTCATACAGACACATGCTAAACACTCAGGTCACCCAAAATTGGCAGTTGTCCCCAAAAACACCAAAAAATCCAGAAACTCGTTTCAGCCAATTGTAACTTGAAGTTGTGTGAAAGTGCAGAGGAGTTGAACATGTCAGAATGCAGTGTATTCACCATTTTAAACAATTGGAGTAGATAGACTAAACTATCGCCTGGTTCACACTCCATCCACGTCTATTGAACAGGTGAATCGGCTCATCCTTTGTTTCCTGTTTAGGATGCGGTTTCCAGTTTTCTCTTTTCCAATCTCTTCAATCTTATGTAGCCCCGTGCTCATCAGTGGTGTTACCGCCTTGCTCGGGGTGATATGATTAAAAAAAAAAAATGCATGAAAATTTGTCAAGGAGAAAGCTGTGTTGAAAGTGGGTACTGTATTTGCTCACAGTCAATCAAAAACAACAAACAATTCAGAGCATTGTTTGCAACTGTTTCAATGCAACAAGAAAGAACTTTTGTGTAAATATATGACAATGAAACATAGATCCACTACATCACTCTGGAGCAAGTCAAATTGATAATCAGCTAAGTGGACAGCAGCAGGTGAAAGCCATTCAAAAGACGCAAAATATCAGCAGGCAAGGTTTTGGCTTCTGTATTTTGGGATGCGCAAGCTATATTTTGTTTATCGATTACATTGAGAAAGGAAGAACCATTAATAGTAAATATTATATAGCATTATTGATGTGCTTGAAGGAAGAAATAGCCAAAACATAGCCACAAATAAAGAAGAAAAAAGTGATCTTTCACTAAGACCGCACTATATCACAAGTTGATTGCAACAATGGCAACAATGGCAAAACTACATAAAGTGCACTTTGAATTATTTCCGCATCCACCTTATTCCCCAGATCTAGTTCCCAGTGATTACTGGCTGTTTGCAGACCTCAAAAGAATATTCCAGGGAAAGAGATCTGGCTCCAATAAAGAAATGATATTGGAAACTGAGGCATATTTTGAGGCCAAAGACAAATTGTTCTACAAAAAAGGAATCAAATTGTTAGAGATCCATTGGAATCAGTGTATCACTCTAGAAGCAGACTATATTGATGGATTGAGTTGAATTTTGCCTAAAAGTTGATGTTTTATTAGTTAGGCCCAAGATTTATTGAGTGATGTTCCAAGAAAATTCTATTTCCTACCAAACAGCCCACATTATCCAGGAGTAGAAAGCTAAGAATTTTCACAATCCTGTGTAGTTCCCAGCTCTGCTTATTTGATTCCCATGGAGTACAACAAATATATCATGGATTCATTGAAATTTACTACTATGGACATGATAGTCAACATAAATAGGAATCAACTGAACAGGGTATGAAGCCACTACCAAAGCTGCAATGAAGTCCTTCTTAAAGTTGCGTGTGTTCTTATTGAATCATGTTTTTAAGTTGAATACAATGCTAGATAATTCTTCATGGAAAAAAAAAAGAGACTAGAGGCAATATAGAAAGGTTAAAAGTGAGCTTACTGAACAACCATTTTCTAAATTGAACATAATGCCGAATAGTTGTTCACAGATAAAAAAGGAGACAAAACAACAAAGATTTGTTCTACAGAAGTATGCCAAGAATACCATGGATAAAATACATGAGCAACAATGAAGTTGTATGGAAGATGGAAACGAAACAAACACTTAGATTTAAAAAAAGTCAATTGAAATTTCTGGTACGTATAATGAGAGCTTAGAAAGTTTGCAGGACACATACACTTGCAGAACATATTGAGGGTCAAAGGGGAAACAGGGAAGTAACCAACTTTTAACATTTGCATAAATGGATAAAAGAATAGGGACTGGGAGTGATAGTGAGGAGACAAACACAGCTTAGAGATAAAAAGGATAAGAAGTTGTGGAGAACTATCATCGCTCCTTGTTCTGAAGGGACATGACACATAAAAAATTATTTTTGTTGAATATAATTATCTTTAAAATTTGCTCTTAATTATTTGATACACTCTGTATAAGCCAATCTCAATTTTTTTATATAACCTGTCTAATTAAGAAGAGATCAATTTTGTTTGATCAAATAGAAAGAAGTTGATGGTAACTATTTACTCCTGTCTTTCTAATAAGTCTAATCAGTTTGATGAGGTCAGATTGTTAGCCGATAAAAAAAAAAAGATCTACAATCTGTTGTTAACTGAGGCAGAGAATGGCTTGTTAATTTCAATGCCTCTGAAATGAAACTGCTCTCTTTTAAACATCTGAAAGAACCCTTTTTAAATTTATCAGCATGATTGATGCTAACCTCCATGAGAGTGTCTCATTGCACCTTAAAAATCACTTTCCAATTGCCATAATATAGCTTCCCTGTTCCTCCTCTATAAATATGTACTTGCATGGTAATTGTTCTGATGAACTTTTCTCTATGGCATACTTTATAAATTTAAGTGCAGAACTATACTCTCATCATTTTACAGTTTAAATGGCTAAATTTACCCTTAGGTTCTATGCAAAGAGTTACTTTCTTGCTTGTGAAACTCAACTTCTTCCTTCCCAGTGAACTTTGATCTTCAAAAATTTAAATGCAATATCAACTATTATATTCTGTTTTCTTAATTATTCTTATTTTATTTTTCCTTAATAGTATTTTTTCTCTTATTCTCTTAGCAGTCTGTAAACCTTTACACCTTAGTGGCTTTATTACCTTGCTTGGGGTAAAGTGTTAAAAACAGAAATTAGAGACTTTTTGTAAGCCAAACATGAATCACAAGGTTGGCATTGTTTATTCACAATTTAACAAATACTTCACTTCCTACCATTCATTTTTACTTGATTTGTTTGATTTTATTTGGTGGCATATCAACCTTTATGAGGTTTTATGCTTTCAACTACAGATATAATGTATTGCTGGTCATTTTGCTATAAATATATATTTTTGTATTTTCATAGTTTTTTTTTTTTTTGCATTTTTTGCTGGGGGTTACTATTTGCTCATAGCTGGGACCCTAACAGATGTTACCATAGATCATGGTGAATGTGAGCACAATTAAGAGGTGGCACCATACTCCTCAAAACCTCCAATCTCCAAACCTTACTGCCAGATGTAGTTTATCATCATACCAAGGAATCATATTTACTTGAAATTTATGATCATCAAGAATTTACTTTTAGAATGAAATCATTTCTAATTCATGTAAGAATTATATAAGGATCTTTGTGTGCTTCATGTCTCAGCATAAACTAGATTCAGTGACTTTTTATTCATAACATAGTCATGCACTAGGATGAGTCATTTGACTTTTCCCTGCTCTTCATCAACAGGTCATTTGCACTTATCCTCATTTGTACCTATACCCAATATGAAATAATGGTGCAGTACAATTGTTTTATGTAAATCCAATATTATACTCTCATATAAAATATTTGTTTGTTATACACTCAGGCTAGTCAAACAAAGTTGCCAATAAGTTACATTCTTATCACAACTCTCATTCTTGGAAAAGTTGTTTCTTTTCCTCCATTGGAAATCTAAGTGAGAAATTATTATGACAATATATTTCATATACGCATTTTATTGGAGCCTGACATGCATGTCAAAAAAAAAAAAAATTAGAAAAAATAAAAGAAAAAAAGAGAAGAAAAAAAAGAGAAAAGGAAAAAAAAATCAATGGCCATTGTTTGCACTCTCGTGTCTATTTGCCAAAATACTTTCTGATTTCCACAAGATTATTACAGTTTTTATGAAGGAAAATCATTGACTTGTGACTTCTTTCTATATCTATCATATTTGTTATGCGATAACAGAACAAATGTTTGGATAATGATGTATACAGGTGAATGAATTGTCATCTAAATTACACAAGAATGAAAATTACATTGGCATCTTATTTTGACAGATATATTTACCAAAATAACAAAATATGTCTTGAAATACTAAAGAATAAATTTATTCAATAACATCACCACTGGCTTCAACCATGGCCTCTGGACAATTTCAGAATCTCCTGCAACTTTTTTGGGCAGTCTTCTTGTTTAAGTAAGTGAATGGATGGTGCTATAATCTAGTGTTAAAAGAAGTTTTGTTGATCTCTTGCTCAACAACACTCCACACACAATAATCAAGGGAGTTAGTCTGGGGAGTTAGATGGCCAACTGTAAAGAGTGATGTGGTTGCAGAAATTGTCTGACAGTCATGACTGGGTTCTCCTGCTTGTATGGCATGGTAGAGAGTCCTGTTGCTAGTCATAGGGTCTTCCAGCAGCCACCCTCTTGATTCAGGGCAGCACTACCTCCTCAAAGCACTTGAGGTAGGCCTCCCTGCTGAGTCTGAGGCCCTGTGGGAAGGTGAATAGAGAGAATGTCAGCATCACCAGTGATGTTGATCGAATATATCATTCAACTCTTTCCGAATTCTCAGACTGACAATCAAATATTCCAAAATGTTTGTACTGGAGTTTTCGGCACAAATGCCAAGCATTCCAGCATGCCATTTCCAAATTTCTGGCAGAGTAAATGACATCATAGTGCTCTTTTTTTCATAAATGGTGTGCAACTGGCACTACAGTTGATAAAATCAAAAACAAACAACACACATTTGCAAAATTCAAAAAATATAAAATGGTGACCATTTACCTATCACACCTGGTAGACGCATGTACTGAGATAGATATTTACTTCTAAGATATTAATGGATTTTTAATCCAACATTTTATCTCATAACTATAAATGATATAGTTAGTGGATTAACATGTTTTAGTTAACATGTTTTCTTTTTTTACAGAGTAACTGGTGGTAACTGGCTTGGGTTATTTTTTTTTCTGTTTGAGTCTTTAATAAACAAAATCTATTTCTGGCAGTGTTCATATCTCTATCTCTTTTAGTTAAGAACTATCATACTGCCAAGTATGCTTTTAATGTGCTTTTCTTCATAAAGTTAGCTAATTCTTCTTTTGCAGTAAAGCTTTTCATAACTGAATGGTCTAACTCTTTATCAGGTTATATGATGATTTCCATAGTCTGTTTCAAGCTTAAAAGCAACGAAATGGACTATTGCTCCTGCGTTCACATCAGTGTCCACTCCTATATTTACACATGTACTATCCCTGATATTGAGCACTTTTATCCATAACTATAGCATATCTCAACACATTGACTGCAAGAGGTCAATTACAAAATCTGACTTCAAACACCAACGTAGACAATAAAAACTTTTAGAAGTGTATTTATAGTTACAGTATCATTGCAAATGAACTCACTGGAGAAAATGCCAAGCACAAAATAATTCATAGTCAGCATGAGATAACTTTTAGTTGATGTCATACTAAAAACTGTCAAGACCTGTGGTTGGTAATCAATGCATTAACCTATATATATATATATATATATATAGAGAGAGAGAGAGAGAGAGAGAGTGTGTGTGTGTGTGCATTGTGGTGCAGTGGATATTGGCTTGGAAAAAAAATCAAAGAGCTGAGCTCAAATTTCTGTTAAATTTGTTGCATTCACTTTCATGCAAACACCCTTGGGGAAAGTTATGAATCCATTACTTCTTCCTCCAGCTATGGGTTAAATAGCAGAACAGATTGGGTTTTATAGTCTGTTAGCAACCAGTCTACTGCAGGAAGTAATGGAAACCTACTGTGGGAAAATCTTCTGCCCAGTCAGTCATGTCTCGAGACATGATTGCCAAAGCATATATCATGTATAACACTTAACTGACACACACAAACATATCATATAAATATGCGGTGTAGATATAGAAGAATCCAAAGGAGTATCCAGTACATAAAGTGGTAGGACAACTATCTAGGAGAGCTCTAAATATATATGTATATAAATACATATGGAGCAAATCTATATATATATTAGTGTATTGAAGCAGGAGATAATTATTTAAACATATATTGTTAAATATAACAGACAATGAATGTCTGTTATGTTTAATCATTAGCCATTCTAAACATCATATTTTAGCTTTGATTTCTGGTAATAGTGAATATCTTTATGTTAATGTTCCTTCAACCACTTTAAAGATGACTCATGTGCATTGAAAGCTTAGATCAAGTACAAGTATAATAAAAATATCCAAATGATGGTCAATTTTACTTTATTTTTACCAGGAATTAAAGCTAAAATACAATGTTTAGAATGGCTCATGATTAAACATAATAGACATTGTCTGTTATATATATATATATACACTGGACTTCAGTATTATTAATACATTGAATATCATTGGCATATCTATTCTTGTGCTTCTGCTATCCATCATAAGTTTCTTAAAAAAATCCAAAGAAGGGTCTATCAGGTAATCTATCCTAACCAGGCATGTCAACTTCAGTCACTTTTTTCACAATATAACATTTCATGACAAGTGTTCGGGTGAGCTTTTTTTTTTTTACTGGTACCCCAAGAGGATGTGCGTTGTGGTGCATTGGATATCGGCTAGGAACGAGAAATCGGGGAGCCGAGTTCGAATTCCAGCTGAATTCATTGCATCCACTTACGCACAAATACCCTTGAGAAAGGTATTAATCCACCTATTCCTTCCAGTTATGGGTTAACTAACAGGACAGATTGGGTTCTATAGCCTTGGTCGGCAACCAGTCTACCACAGAAAGCAATGGCAACCTACTGCGGGATAATCTTCTGCCCAGTCAGTCATGTCTCTGTCGAGACATGATCGCCCAAACATGTATCACATATGGCACGCAACTGACTGACTATACTGGCAACTAGTTCTCATCATTTCACTGTTGAACTAGCTAGATGCAACCGCCACTTTTACTCTTACAGTTTCTTTTCTCACACATCCCACCTGTAGAACTTAATTTAAATTTCTTTATTTCTCTGATATCAAAAATTTAAGTGTAACCTCAATTGCCACCTATTTTCTTGAACCCTCTTCCTTTTGGCCCTTTCCTCAATCTTTTCCATTGTCAGTCTTCTCACTTTCACTCCCTGTAACCCCCTGCATTCTAATGATATTATCGCCTTGCTTGAGGTGAAAGGAATAAAATAAAAATAGGGGAGGGGTAACAAGTGACCAGTCACTGCCGATACCTTGGCCAGGATAGCTTCGCATAACAGAATATATAAAATAAATAAAAACCCCAAAGCAGGGAGGCTAATTTTTTTTTTTTCCAAATAAAGCATGAAAGCCAAAAAGTGAGAAAGAAAAAAAAATACAGATTTAGGAAACAATACTTTCATGGCTTCTGCTCTGATGAACTTAAATCACTGGTGCCCCCTATATGTGAATTTGCATGAGATACTAGATTGGCAACTAGGTCCCACCCTTTTACAGTGAAACCGATGAAATGTAACCGCAATTTCTACTCCAACAACTTCTTTCCTCGCACTTCCTGCCTGTGGAATTCCCTACCGCATGCTTGCTTCCCCAACGGCTACAACCTCCAGGAGTTTAAATGTAAGGTCAACAGACACTTCCTAACACACTAACTCACACCCACTCTCTCCAACTCACTCCCTATGTACATCCTAAGCCATCTATCACCCTCCTTCTGACATTTCCTATACCCAATCCCTCTATGTAAGAATAACTTCCACATTTGTTAATTAAATGATCATGTGTTTATAGGGATTAGGGAGGAGCAGTGCATATATGATTAAGAATTTTCTATATTGATACTAATGTGGGCTGCAGTATTTTCAAAACTTCAAAAGAATTTCCTTTAAATAAATTTTTATTGATAGTATTCAGGTTTGTAAAGGAAAGATTTACTAAGACATTATATATTAATATTACAAAGAGTAAACTTACAACTTCCAGGTTGATTGCATACAGTGTTGGACATTTATTCTTTTCTAGGTGATTGAAATAGACTAAATTACAGAGTTTATAAACCAATTGCCTATGCTTCCTTATGAAGCCAGATCCTATATCTTCACCATCTTCTCCCATGTGCCATGTCTCTTCAGGACAGTCAATCATGACTCTCCACAGCTTCTTGTCTTTTGTGGCACTTAGTAAATTTTGTCTTTTCACTATTTTTCCTTATCCCTGCTCTGCCAACCATTTACACAAATGCATTTTCCTTTATGTGTCATATCTCTTCAGGATGTGGACAATCATAGCTCTCCACTATTTCCAGTCCTATTTGTAACTCTTAATAGATTTTAGTTTTTGCTATCTCTCCTAATCCCCATTCTACCAACCATTTACACAAGCTCATTAGGTAGGTTATGTACTGTTTCCCTGTCCCTCTTGCCTTCAGTATGCCCTATCAGTGTTACATTTTGCAGGCCCTCTTCCCTTATCATGTGCCTTAGAAAATTCAACTGTCTCTTTGTGATTCTAAGTATAAATGTCCTTTCTGTTTGCATTTTCTCTAACATTTTGTCGTTGCACACATGTTTTCTCCATGGTATTCTCAGTGTCTCTCAATCTGCATTATTCTCAATACTCACTGAACTGGCTTCATTAAAAACATGGAATCCTGTAAGACACCAGGTGATACAAGCATTGAAGTCATGCTGCAAAAAGGACATTTGTTTAGGTCAGTCATGTGCTGAGAATGGAAGCCTGTTATCTACCAAAGACTCTTCTGTTTACTGAACTGGCTTCTCACTAGCAGAAAAAGGACTTCTTAAAAATATCATCTCAACAGCTGGCAACAGGTTTCTCAGAAGGAGAGTTTGTAAAATAAGATCTTCAAAGTTACCTTCCTTCCTTAATAAGCATTAAAGCAAGAGTGCAAAAAAAAAAAAAAAAAAAAAGAATCCAAGCAATTGCCAGACTTTCTCTGTGGGCTGCTGTGAAAAATCCTGCCTATCTCTAATATAAACCTCATTAGCAAACAGTAAACCTGCAATAAAACCGGAAATCCCCTCCTAAAGACAATAAAAACTGACAAATTTTTTCATTAGCAATTTAGCAAAAATCTAAATTACTTTTATATGCCTAATACAGGAAGACAGTCTTAATAATTGTGCAGTATGGATATTTACTCAATATACAATAAATGGAGGTTGGCTTAATAAACAAGAGATCAGAAAATTATTTAAAAAGTCAAAAAGGGAAAATTAGCAAATAAGAAAGTCTTAAGCCCAGAGAGAAAATTTACTCAAATATAAAATAAAAACAATCCTGCACTTGGTTTAGTAAACATTTAAGAGTATACACTATGTCAAATTTTATTCACAAAGCCTATTTCTTAATAAAATTAATTCTAACCAAGCTATGTTAGTAAAAATTTTCAGAAAAAGATATCTATATGATAAACTGGCAGTATAGCTCGGTGTTGCTTGGGTGTAATGAAAGCTTTAAAACTAATCCATGGTCCCAGAGCTCAGACTCTTTGGACATTGGCACGAAAGACTAAAAAGCAATAGTTGTTTCCAGTTAAAGCGTAACCGTAGACTGAAAGAAAAATGAATGGACGTGAGTCAAATTTTGATTTCCTGGTATCGATATCAAATAAGTTTTTTCAGCATAAACTGAATTTTGAAGGTTAAATAAGTCCTCTGAGTAAATGGTATCTTGACTGAGACTAAGAACTATAATTATACCTACTTAGAGCCAAACCCGAAGCAAAAACTGAAATAAAAGAGCTGAAAAAAATACAGACATACAGGCAGATAAACAGACACACACACACAAACATCTTGCCTTTTATATATATATTATCGATTTTCTGCATTATTTTCTGCACTCTTGTAAGAACTGCAACCTTGAAACTTCTGAGTATCATTTCTTATGTCTTTGTAAAATCGGACCACTCCTTCTATAACCCAATTTTTTCAATTATCAATATTTATTGGGGGTACCTCGACACAAAGCCTAGTTAAGAACACTCGCAGACACTTATAGTACAACTGTGTAAATTTTCAAAAAAATCGGTTCAGCTGTTTCGGAGTCTATAGGTAACGGACACACACATACAGAGACAAAGTTCCATTTATAAAATTTAGAGATAATTATTCTTTTATATGCTGTGTCCTATCAGGTCATTGGTAATTATTCCTCTCCCCAACTTCCTATACTTTATAGCTCTTCATAGTCCCTATGAAGTCCTATAATTCCCATTCTAACATCTGGCTCATTAGGTAGGTTTACTTGCTGTTTCTCTCTTGCTTTCACTATGTCCTGTGTAGTGGATGAATTTCAGATTATAATAATTATTTTCATTAGAAATATTTACAATAACAAAGATTTTTCTCAGGGTACAATATTGATTGATTGCCATAAAAAAATTTGAACACAAAACTGAGCAAATATGGCTTGTAAGAAGAATCTGGATGAAAAGATGTGCTTTCAGCCAAATAGAACCTATGAAGGAAGATGGTATCAAGTTTTCTTGAATGCACAGACCAGAAAATGAAATATACACTGTTTAAAAAACAGGACATGCTACTCAAATACAGGTAGCCACTAAAATTAATGTTTGACATCATAGAAATATTCATATATTTGTATATTATTGATATGTGTAAAACCTATCTTTATTTTACCTTTTTTTAGTTATCTGCATAGTTATTTTATTTCCTTGATCAAGTTTTGAGGAGAGAGAAACAATAATTGATCAGTGTTTTCTTTTTTTTTTTTTTTTTTCACTCTTCCGTTTCCTCTCTTCAATTTTCCAAGTTTTTTTTTTTTTAAAATCATATCACCCCGAGCAAGGCGGTAACGCCACTGATGTGCAGGGGGCTACATAAGAGTGAAAAGATTGGAAAAGAGAAAGCCGGAAACCACATCCTAAACAGGAAACAAGGGATGAGCCTCTTCACCTGTTCAATAGACGTGGGTGGAGTGTGAACCGGGTGATAGTTTCGTCTATCTACTCCAATTGAATTTTTCATCTCATTATTAGATATGTCTTTTCATTGCAGTAAATAACTTATTTGGTGATTTTTATTATCCCATTCCAAGATTTTAAATCACCTTGTTATATATTTTAATAGTATATCCAAATCCAGGACCTTCTCACTTTTGTTGGAAGAACCTGTTCCTGATAGAGTTGTAGCAATACACCATATTTGGCCAATTGCAGACTGGTAAAGCTATAAATAGATAGGAGCTTTGAATTCTGAAGGACATTCTCCTAAACAGGCTTCCAGCCAAGGCTATAGGATTCAGTCTGTCCTGCTATTTACCCATAGCTGAGCCAAGCTGAGATAAATTCATACCTTTCCTGGACATATTTGCATTTAAGTGTATATAATGTAGATAAACAGAATTTGAACTCTGCTCTTTGATTCATCAATACAAGCCAATATCTATTACTCCACAATGCCCCCTTAATAGTATAGTCAATAGTTATTTTGTAATTTCATATATAGCAAGATTGCTATAACTGATTAAATAGACATAAGCTTAAAAAAGAAGGCATTGTAAAATTATTGAGTGATTGGAACATGTTGGAAATTGCAAATACATTTGAATAGGGACTACAAAACAATTGAATAAATTTGAAAATGTTGGCAAGATAAAAACAAGAAAAACAACACTGACTTTAAAAGTGTTATAAAAAGAGATGTGATGAAATTTAAAAGGATAAAAAGCAAGAATTATAGATTGAGCAGCATGAAAATATTTTTTGAGAAAAAAATGTAGCGGATTAAGATTGGCTCAAAACAGGAAAGCAAACTACCACGTTTAAGTAAATATTACAAAAAGAAATACAAAATTTGAAATAAGAAATACAGGACAACTGATTTTTCAAAAGTAATTTTTAGTGATGAAAGTAGAGTTGAACGATGTGGCTCTTCACAGAAATAGTCAAGCAACAGATTTTAGAAGACAAGAGCAGAGGTAGATACTAATAAATGGAGCTAGTATAGTAGGTTCTAAAATGATTATAGGCAATCTATATTATAGATCTATCATTGTAGGTTCCTTCAGAGTAGATAATGTTAATGAGAAATGCAGAAAATTATTACGAGGTACAAGTCACAAACCAAAAGATTTAAGCTAAAGAGCATATTCATGCAAAATATTTGTCCTTTACAATAGTTGACTGTTGTCCACCTTGAAAAATAAAAAAGGTTCAAAGACATAACATTAATTGAACCCAGTTTCTGACGATATTAATTCAATAGGGAAACTTACTATCTATAATTAAAAGATATGTAGATAAAAATGGAAAATAATATTCAAACAAAAATGATGTCTTGGGATCAATAAAAATTGTTGTTTATCATGTGAACAGTTAAACATACATAATAGTTATATGTTTTTTATTGTTTTGTTTTTTTTTAAGGCAGGACAAAACAAGGTGGATCTTGCCTGACAATGGACTTGCCATAAAGATTTGATGCAAGGTTTTGCAAGGCCATATGCTCTTTCTAGTTTTTAACATATTGATGGCTTGAAGAAAATATGGAAAAAAATGATAATTACAGTTTTGAAAACAAAGATGCCATCTGGTTTTGATCAAGATTGAGAGAAGTGATAGCATATTCTAAGGACCACCTAGGAAAAAAAATAGATAAAATTTTTACAATCATTGAAAACAAGTGGTCAGTTTATATAAAATTTTTACAACCATTGAATATAAAGTGGCCACTAGGCACAAAATTCAGTCATTGATAAAAACTAACTTCTAAGAATAGATAGGCTTTCAAAAGAAAATAGAAAAGAAGGGTAATTAAATTTTTCATCTGCTGAAATGAAATAAAATGTCTCAAAGCAAGGGATTGTTCCTTTTTTCCCCCCCTTTTTGGAAAAAAAGGATTAAAATGATGAATCCCTGGTGTGAAAACAACCACACACAAGGGAACAATAACAGTGAATTAAAATTTGGCCATTTGAGCTAAACCATAGCAGTGATGGTAAGAGGTACTCACATAAAACAGGAGAGAGACAGGTTTGGTCAGATGACCAAAGTGGAGAAGGTCCAGATGAAATTTTAGGTCAATCAAAGAAGCATTTTATGCCCCTTGGTGACAGGCACTCACACAAAGAAAGGAAGAGACAGATTTGATCAGGTAACCAAAAAGAGAAAAAGGCTCAGGTCTTGTGCAGAAGTTCATAAAAAGAACAGAATGCTGAGCAAAGTCAGTTTAGCCAGTGACCGAGAGAGAGGCGCTTTGGCCAGGTGGAGAGAATGACAGCAGACCAGAAGACAGTGTGTGCAGACTGGAGAGACAAGAGATTTAATAGAGAATTTGAGAGGGTGCAGGCAAAGAGTGTGAGCAGACCAGAAAGAGAATGCAGTCAAGACAGACTGGGGCAGACCAGAGGACAGAGGCAAACTGGAGAAGAGAGATGAGACCACTGTTTCAGCTGACCTGATGTGATTTGCCATCTTGAAGAAAAAGACAAGACAAGACAACACTGTGTCACAATAGTCAAAAAGAGTTGATAGTTATTGAATAAAGAATATAGACCTGTTTGAGCTATCAATAACTGTACTAACAACTTTTTCTCCAAGAATTGCATATAAATACTTTTCTTTTATCCAAGTTAGTTTTTTTTTTTTTGACTTCACTGACTGGACCAGACCAAATCATCGATTCTAGTCAACTATTCAGACCAAACCAGTCTTGCAATCAATTAACACAATGTGGGGCGGGACAAGACTTGGACTGAAGCAATCGACTCCACAATCAGCCAAGAGGACCAAGTTTGAACATAGACTGACTGCAGAGTAGACATCATACTCTGATTGGTTGATATACTTAAATGTGGAAATTCAAACTGGAGCTGAAAAATAGCACAAAAATGAATTTTGAGTTTAAACTAACTTAAATCTATGACATTTTTCTACAATTTGGTAAAGGATTTTCTCTCACACACAGACACAGGTATATTTTGGCTTTTATCAGTCTTCTGGCTATTCGTGTTTTTTGGTCAGCAGAGCAGAGTAACATGCAGCTATCCTCACAAGAAGAAAAGCTAGCAAGGGATCTAGTGTAGACATCAACTACCTGTTCATGTGGCAGGTTATACTGGTTCCATGTTACTGGTAGCAGGCTTAAGCTTAAACATTTGAACATTAAAAATATTGAAAATCAATAAACAAAAGCCTAATAAAGGCTATAATAATGAAGGCACCAATATTAATATTTAAAATAAGTTATTTAGGGAGATAGGATATTACATAAATCAAATATGTTTTGCATAATAAAATCTGACAAACTAGTGTAACAAAAAGAAACTTGCTCCTAAATGCAGTTTTGTAAAGAAATGACAAGATACCAGTTATCGTATTGTGGGAATAATGATAGTTGAGAAGCAATGATACTATTACATGACACAAACAGGTAAACATTATCAGACACAAAGAGTTAATGCCAGTTGGAGATCTTAATCCAAAAATACAAATATTAGATCAGACTACAGAAAAATTGATTTATTTCTAAGTGGCTACTTCATGTTGCCGCTGTAAATGATTTCATATTTGTTTTTCATTATATGCTATTTACACAAGGAAAACTTAGTTTGTCACTTTGACAACTTGTATGATTTGAAGTCTATTGTTAGTTGAATCTTATACAAGCTTTTAGTCAATGGATATTGAAAAACCTTTTTCTCCTTTTAAACTTTAATAAGACTATGGCTTTATATTACAAATGTAGGTGCAGTGAAGATGTTTTATTTATTATAAATAATCAAAATCAAAGTTCAAGGTCAATATGACAAAAATTATTTCTCTGAATTTGTGGGATGAGAAGTTATTTACACTATGCAGATTATTTCTCTAATCTTTGCTGTTGTTATCGCAATCTTTTGGGCATTGTGCCCTCAGGCTTTTGCCAGACTTCATTCAAGGTAAACTTTAGGGATTTCTGAACTGCCACCATTATTTAATCTATGAAGGTAAACAGTTCCTATTCCACTACTCATGTCTAGTTCTTTTTTTAATATTGATTAATCATATTTTTTGTGGCCTATCAACTCTTTGCAGGTTAGTCAGAAAATATTTTTAGATGCTAAGAATTTTTTGAGATAATAATGATTTAGTGATACAAGTCTTACTAATTAACCCATAGCTAGGAGAAAAAGAGTTGAATTCATAACTTTCCCAAAAGCATTTCTGCATAAGTGAATATAACGAACCCAACAGGAATTAGAACTTGGCTCCCCGATTAACAATTCTAAACAATTATCCACTACATCACCTGCACATTCATGCTTACAGTAGCTGGTATTTCCAAGTGGTCACCCATCTGGGTGACATTGCTTAACTTCAGCAATTATATGGGAACCAGTATTTCAATGTGATGTAGCTGTAAGCCTGCTCAATTATTGCTTGCTCTGTTTGAAATATTACTTTTCTATTGAGTTACTGAAAACAGAGCTCATAAAAATTATGTTAATAGAAAAAGTAAAACCTTTTTCAAACAATGGTGAGTTATGGATTATTATAAAGTAATTCAACTAGGGATGTGCATTGTGATACAGTGGATATTGACTTGTAACGACAACTTGGTGTGTAGAGTTCGCATTCCAGTTGAATTCCTTGTACAAATCCATCTCTTCCTTCCAGTTATGAGTTAAATAATAGGACAGATTGGGTTCTATAGCCTTGGCTGGCAACCAGTCTACTGCAGAAAGCGATAGCAACCTATTGCGGGATAATCTTCTGCCCAGTCAATCGTGTCTCGAAAGAGACATGATCACTGAAAGCATATATCACGTATGGCACTTAACTGACTGACTGAAATCAACTAGTTTCATCAAATAATTTCTCTGGAAAATGTGTGAATGAATTTCTACTCCCAATTTCCAGCTATGGATTAAATAGCAAAACAGACTTGACTCTCTAGTCTTGGTTGTCAACTAGTCTAGGAGAAAGACTACTCAAGTATGAAGTTGTGGAGAGCCATAATAGATAACATTCTGAAAAGACATGGCACTTAAGGAAAAGGAGACAAGCAATGTTTTTTTTTTTTTAGAGTAAATAAATATTTTATGAAACAAAATTTATTACAATGTACTTTTAGAATGTGACTGATTATGGCTCTCTAAAATCTGTTTTTGCTTTAAGGAACTCTTTTTTATTTACTCTCTCCTCTTTGTCCTTCTCATCCAGTCACTTAAACAGATCAAGTATGTTACTTGCTGCTTCCTCACTTTTATTTCCATCAATATGCTTTGGTAAATTCTCTAAGACTTCTTTCCTCATTCCCAAAATTTTAGCCTCTTTTTCTGATTGTTAATTACAGTTTCTATCATTGCTAAGTCAGCTGCTAAGAAAATTGGTACACTATGTCATGTAAGAATTTTTCTCTAGAATCTATCATACATATCTGTAAGTCTACCATTTGCTCATGCTAAGAATATTGCTACCACATATGATCCAGTGCCTCCTGTTATTTACCTTCATAAAATCCAAAGAAGAATTAGCAATATTATTAGTCCTGATCTGGTCAGCTTCAGTCCCTTTTTGTTGTGGAGTAAATAATACACCTCTGGTGACACAAATGAATTAGTCTAGATACTTAAAGAACTCCAGTGAGTCTAAAAATGTTTTGTTGGTGTAAGTTTTCAGAGTATTTCTTGCAAACATCACAGTGATTGCCTAAGCAAGACTTAATATTATAACTTCTGAAAAATGAGTTCTAACAGTGTCAAAAAGGTTTCAAACAGGAGTGACCAGTTTAGAAACTCATACATGTTGTAACAAGAGTGATAAGTGAATAGAAACTCATATGAATTATAACAGGAGTTACAAGAATATCAAAACTCATAATGAGTATAATAAGCAGGGCATGGAAAAATACTTGTTGCTTAGGCACATGATACCAGTGATGATGAAAATTTGAACCATACTGGTTTAAATTTTTCTCTTTGTGCATAGAAAAAAAAAAAGATATTCTTCAAATATGAAAGAAATATTGGCTTCTGTGGTAAAAATTCAGCAACACCAACATCAGAAGTTGTTGGAACTCCAGAAACAACAACAAATGTTAATGGAAATAATTCTGAAGGAAACAGAAAATTCTCCAAGTTCTTTTATACCTGATACTGTTACAAATACCATGACTGAATTTGCACACAATCTAGATAATGGAATTATTTTTCTGGTTATTTTCAAAGAAACAAACAAATTTTCATAGAGGAATGCAGTGACTAGAAAATCAACAGAAAAAAATGAGACTTTTGTTGAGAAAGTTAACACCTGCAGAACATGAAAAATATTCTAATTTCATACTACCAAAAAATACAGGAGAAATTTGTTTTGAAGAAAATATTCTGACAAAAATTTGTAGCAACAAAAGCTCTTTATTCAACACTCATTGGAAATGTCTGAATCTGATGAAAAAAGAAGATTTTTTTCACATATGCTGGAATCGTTAAAGAATGTAACTACTTTCATCATAGTGGCTTTATTGCCTTGCTTGGGGTTAAATGATTAAAAAAATCTTGGAATGTTATATTTGTGTGCTCTAGCTGTAAATATTGTTGGCAGATATATCTCTGTTGGTAACAATCTTCACCAATTTGGTATCAAATTTTGATGCTATGTATTATTATATTTTGTCAGAGATTAATGGTTATAATGGCTTGATTTTTTATGGAAAACCTGCTCTTAATAAATGAAAAAGTGGTGAAACATTGATTCTAACAACAGTACCATGTTCCCATTAAAAGAACAAAGATATTGTATCAGACATCAAAGAAGTCTTTTATTGGCAAGCAGCCAATTTTAAAAGAGTAAATAGCAAATATCGTGCAGACAACCAAGTGTTACACAAGTGACAAATAAAACATTACTTGTTTTGCTTACTAGAATAAAGAATTAATTAGAACATTTTATAGGAGATGCAATGGTTAGGGAACTGACCCATTATGAGCTATTGTTTCCTCTTTAAAAAGAAAGGATAAAACAGCCATAAAATGAAGAGTTCAAAGTGATTCAGTTTTTTGTTTGGTTGTGAATATATGGTTTCTAACAAAGGAAATGGGTATATAGAAACAAGAACTTTGATGAAAATAGGAAAACAACAGAAAAATAGGTCAATTTTAGTAACCCAGGGACACAGTTCAAGTACTACTTTCAGATATAGTGGCATGGTATTTTGGGATTAAAATGAACAATTGATTTACCCATGCCAAGAAAATTAATAAAGGATGATTATGATGAAGAAATACATGAGTAATTTTAACAAAACAAGATAAGGAATTTATTTATGAACTCACATGTATAAAGTTGTGTCAATAGCTCATTTCAGCAAATAAATAAATAAAAAAATTGAAAGCCCAAAGTTTCAACAAATTGTCATGAAGAAACATTGTTCATACAACAGATTAAATTATCTGATTTTAAATGATATTCAAATATGTTTAAAACAAAGGTAAGAGACTTTTTTTATTCATAGAAAGGTTATAGGATTGCATACATTCAAAAGTAGACAAAGAGAGGTAGTTTGAAATATTTAAAATTCTTAGATTGTTGAAATAAAGATCCTTGAGGTGCCAAATAATGTAATTAGTGAGTGATATGACAGGTGAAAATCTGAATGCTGGGTGCATTAACAGAAATGAAACTTTTCACTTGGCATCAGACACTCTTTTCTTAATTTTTACCTTATTTTATAGCAAAATGAATTTTGCATAGACTCACTATTTTCTTTCTTTTTTCTAGGCTCAATGGCTAATTCTTGTAAAAACAAAGTCTTCTTTGGACCAAAGAAAATTTCATATAGGCTCACAAATTTATTTGTCTTTTTCTTCGGCCTCATCCAAATTTGAAGTGAGTGAGTAAGAGGAGTTATTTTTATTTTGTACTTGCCACACAGGTAAGTAGAGTTAATTATACAAGTAGGTGCTGAATTCAGCACATACTGAACACCCAATTACTGTATCATGAAATTCATGAACCAATGCTTTAATACATGAGGCTATTGAAACTTAGAACAATTCTCTGGGAAGAACATGCTGCCTTAAACCTAACCTGCCTGCTGATTAGTGCTTCTGATGATTGTCATGCTTGGCTACAATCAATGAATTTTTATTTTTCTTGTTCTAGCTGCTTTTTCTACAATTGATGACTTGCTGTTATTTGTCTGTCTTTATTTATTAACGGCTCTCATATTGCATTTATTTCTATGCTAGGCTTACTAAGGAGGTCCTCATAGCATTGCATATTCAAATTTGGTGATACAGCAATTGTGAGTTCAATCCCTGGGCCAAGCAGGGTGTACTTGGGCTCAGTAGAAACAGTAAACTGAGCAGTAGTAAAAGGATTAAGTTCAAAATTTTTTCGAAGCTGGAACAACATACACCTGATGAAGGCTGAAGGGCACTATCGCCAAAACATTGTGATGATAACAACAAAGACAAGGGCAATAGTTTGTATCTAAATCATGTAAGTAATAAAAACTAAATAATCTTAATTAATCTTTAAAATGAAAAAAATTTAATTTTTCTATTCATTTTAGCTTAAATTTAATAACTAGTTTTTAGCTTAATTTTAAATTTATTGTTTCTGTGGTAAGTTTCTACAATAGTTTTTTTTTTTTCCTTACATTTGTGCCAATTTTTAAGTCAGATCTCTGGTACCACATAATCCACTATTACCTGCTATATGGTTAGATCATCAACAACTAAACTAGTTCCCCTGTGGTGATACCGAGCAAAAGCGATGGACTGGATGTTTGCGCTTTCACAACCAAAAAGCAAATGACCAAAAGTCGTAGCTGCGCCGCCGGATCCGCACAGATGTTCCGGTTGAAAACTAAAAATTAATTGAATATTAAATTTCCAGTTCACGAGCCTACGCAAATTTTATTCATCGGCCAATGGGAAGCCCAGAATCTCATACAAGTGTGAACCCCCAAATGAGCTGCTGTGATCCAAAAAGAAGATATAAGAAGCGGATACAAAAAGCTTCGACAGGCAGACCGACTCAAGGAGAAGAGAGTAATTAGTAGCTACCTTGAAAGTCAAATGGCTTACTACGTTCACCTCCTTTACCTCTTTCCTTTTTCTCTGCCTCAAAAACTACTTACTGACCTTAAGAGTGAATACATCAAAGACATTCCTTACTTACACACTCCAAAATTCCCAAGCATTAATTCTCTTTCAGCATTTTATTGCCATGAACATTTTAACCTCCATTGTACTCATATTCAAGTTTCACATTAATGAAAGAAAAAAAACAAATCTGCTGAGTGCATTTATATTTTACAGAAAGTTCAAAATGAACATTCCTCCAGGCCAATGCACCCACAATTTAAGTATCAAATTCTCCTAGTCAGCCTTCCATTGCCACTATACCCCAAGCTTTTATGGAGAGGATGGTGGTTAGGCACTCAGGATGATTAGAAACAATACCTGTCAATGAGTGGATGAATCTGGTTTTAGGATCAACAGCCATCTAAAATAATGGGGTAGGCTGGGCTTTATAGCTATGTATGCAACCAGTACAGTGATGACATAACTTTGCTGGGCAGAGAGCTTTCTAGACCGAATTAAACTGGTGGGTTTCTCTCATGAAATCAACAGCTACGTGTCTTTAACAACACAAGCCATGAAGTTGAAGAATATCAGCAGTGGTTTGAATTGTAGAGAAATGGGTTCTACCAAATATACTTGCCCAAGACATGCTACACATCAATGAATACCTCTCCAGCTTTCAACCCAAATGTATGGAGAAACTGCTCAGGTCCTCAGTTGCACAATGACACTACAATCAAACCTGGTCATCAGACTGATGATGATGAGGTAATTCTAGTGTTTAAAAGTGATTCCTCAATTTTGACTAAAAAAAAGCCTACACTCGCAGAAATTTCAGAAACTCCCCATCAAGATATTGGTCACTAATTGTATCCTCTATAAATTTTCCTATTTGAATCCAAATCTGCACAAAATCCTTGATCAGTCTCTGCATTACTTTCTTTAATGCATTAATTTTATTTCCCTATACAATGTTTGAAGTAAATAATTTCCAAAAAATTAAATGAAGAGACTTGAGGCTAAAGATACATGGTTATACAGAAGAATGCTGAGAAAACTAGAAACAGAACATGGGAGCAATTAGAAAGTTTTAAGGAAAATGGGAACAAAAAGACACTTTTACTTAAAATCAGTAAACAATAAATGAAATTTTGGAGACATAATAGGAAAAAAAGAGCGAAGAAAATTTGACAGTCACATAACCTATTGAGGAGCAAAGAGAAACAATGTCATCTCTCTAACAGGCTTTTATAAATAAATGTCAGAGCAGGGACAAACATTTACAAAGATAGAAAGGATAAGTAGAGAGCCATGTTCACCTTCATCCTGAAAGAACATGGTACATAAAAGAAAATTCTTAGGTGCACTAATTTCAAACCATGATTATCTTCTCCTCCTGTCCGGTTTTACTTCCCTTTTTCCCCGTGTCAAAGGGTTGGAAGTTCTGCCATGCCATCCAGGTCTGATGTTCATTAACGGTCTGATGGGACCCACCACAGAATGACCCACCCAAACACGAATGACACCTTCACTATTAGTTCCGGCCCCGTTAATACTAACTATATCTGGATTTGACATGACATAAAATTTGAAGCAAAATTTTCACGGCTGGATGCCCTTCCTAACGCCAACCCCTCCAAAGGGGACGAATATTTGTCGAGTCACCATCTCGCCATAGTTCGCCACTAACTGGAGCGATGTGCTTGTCTGTTGTCAAGTAGATGGTCATCTGCACAACCACGCTGTTCTCTGAACCACTACCACTCTTACATTGGGCGCCACATGAACTACTGCTGCCCAAGGAAATAGCAGGATAGTTTATCGAGGTTTACTCCTCTAAATCCACAGAGTTGTCATCTCCACTAGAGTCCAAATGCTATTTGTGATCAACACAATGTGAGACACCAACCAAGGTCAAACCCCACTCAACCAGGTTTCAGTTTGGTTACAAGGCGCCAAACACTCGCTTGAGACTACCTTTTATGATCACATTACACCTTCGCTTGTCTCTAAGATAATCTTAAAACTTAACCCTCACAAAGCGAGCGGTGGTGACAGAATCCCAACCATAGTCTTAAAGAAATGTGCCCCTGAACTCTCCTCTGTCCTTTCTAAGCTCTACAACCTCTGCCTATCTTCCTCCTGCTTTCCTGCCTGTTGGAAGTCTTCTTCTGTGGTTCCTATATTTAAAAACACTGGAGAACCCTCTGACCCTACAAATTACCGCCCTATCAGCCTTCTTCCGATCTTTGGCAAAGTGTTCGAAGCCATTATCAACGCCGAGGTGGTTAAGCATCTCACAGCACACAGGCTCCTCTTGGACAAGCAATATGGTTTCCGCTTCACCAGGTCTACTGCTGATATGCTAACGACCATCACCGAGTACATATACCAGGCACTCGACAGGAATGGCGAAGCCCGAACCGTTGCATTGGATATATCTAAGACGTTCGACAGAGTTTGGCATGCTGGCCTTCTATGTAAACTGCGGAGCTATGGTATAACTGGACATTTGTTTGAACTAATCCAGTCATTCCTCTCTAACTGCACAATGAAGGTGGTATTAAACGGACATGCCTCCCAGAACTACCATACAAACGCAGGTGTCCCCCAAGGCTCCATCTTAGGTCCTACACTCTTCCTGATATACATTAATGATCTCCCTTATTCCATAAGAACCCAAATAGGTTTGTACGCCGATGACACCACAGTTTACTCTCGCCTCCTACAAAAATCTGGTGTAAGTGTCAAAGCTAACCTCGCAGCCGAGATTGAAAAAGACCTCCAATCCATATTGGACTGGGGTAAGAAATGGCTAGTAAATTTTAATGCTTCTAAAACGAAGTTCCTCTCAATTAACCATCATTAACAATCTTACCTACCTCCCATTAGCATGGACAAGGCTTGCCTCCCAGAGAGTAAAACACTATGGTCTCACACTTTCAGCGGACCTCAAATGGAATGACTATATCGAATCCATTGCTAAATCCGCTGCTATGAAAGTCGGTTCTCTGTGTAGGGCGCGGAAGTTTTTTCCGTCTAAATCTATCCTGCACATTTATAAATCTACCATCCGCCCATGCATTGAATACTGTTGCCATATCTGGTCAGGTGCACCTGCTGTTCTCCTCGGGCTTCTCGATAAGGTTCAGAGGAGGGTCTGTAATGTGATAGATACCGACTTGGCAGACCGCCTGCAGTCTCTCTCCCACTGGCGAGACGTGGCTTCCCTGTGTCTCTTCTATAAATACTTCCACGGCTTCTGCTCTGATGAACTTAGATCACTAGTGCCCCCTAAATACGAATTTGAACGGGATTCTAGATTAGCAACTAGATCCCACCCTTTTACAGTGAAACCGATAAAATGCAGCCGTAACTTCTACTCCAACAGTTTCTTTCCTCGCACTTCCCGACTGTGGAATTCTCTTCCAAACGATTGCTTCCCCGACGGCTACAATCTCCAGGAGTTTAAATGTAAGGTCAATAGACACCTCCTAACACACTAACCTGCTCCCATTCTATCAAGCACTCTTCCCATCTGCCCAACCCTCATCCTCGGTATCCTTACTCATCTGTCACCTTCCTCCTGACATTCCCTATGTCTAACCACTCCTTCTCTTTACCTTCCCCTATGTAGCCCCATGCGCAATAGTGGCAGTGGAATGCCTTGCTTGGGGTAAGATGATTAAAAAAAAAAAAAAATGTATTATATGCAAGGATATATTAAAGTCAGATATGTGTTGTGGTACAGTAGATATCAGCTTGGCACTAGAAATCTGTGAGTTAAGTTTGAATTCCAGTTGAATTCATTTACCAACAAATACTCTTGACAAATCTATAGGCTAAATGGCAGAACAGATTACATTCTATAGCCTTGGCTGGCAACCAGCCTACCACAAAAAATAATGACAATCTACTGTGGAAAAGTATTTTTGTCCAGTCAGTCATGTCTCTGAGACATGATTGCCCGATCATGTATCATGTATGGCACTTAACTGACTGAAATTAAAGCCAGTTGTTAATATAATCAAAGATTAACACCAGTGCTCTTCTCAGGTCATTATTGATAACAACTCATCTTAGAGTTAGTGTTTTTGATTCAGTAATATATTCATATAATTAAGGAATCTACTTGTTTATATTGTAAATTAAAATGAAAATCATGAACTTGTAACTTTGCAAGAGCCTGAAAGAAATCTGAGAGGCATGGACTTTGAGAATTTTGGATAAGCAGAAATAATATTATTGAATGAATTTAAAATAGACATTTTCTTTGGGTAAATTTTCTTTGATAAGATTAAAAGGAGCACAGATTTTTGTCTTTCTAAAAAAAAAAAATATATTTAATAATGGAAAAGATAAATATCTTTACCCAGTTTTTACTTCGTTTTACACCAGCCTATTAATTTCTTGCCATAAATATGATCTGGTCACTACAAGGTATAATATCAATTAAAGAAAAAAAAATGTACTTTTTTTAATCATTTTACCCCAAGCAACACAACAAAGCCACTAAGATGCATGTGAAAGAATATAAGAAAAAAAAAAAAGAATAAACGAAAAAGAATTAAAAAAAAAAGATAACATTGTATTTAAATTTTTGAAGATCAAGTTGACTGGGAAGCAAGAAACTGAAAGAGTTCCACAACTGAGAAGCATGAGAAGAAATTGTTAGCATAGAACTTACAGTTAAATTTCACCATCCCAACTATGAAAAGATGAGACACTGCAACTAATCTAATACTGTGCTTAAATTCATAAAGTCTAAATATCATAGAGAAAAGTGCATCAGAACAATTACCATGAAAATATTTATAGAAAAGACACAAGGAAGCTATGTTAAAGCAGTGAGATAATGAAAGTGAGATACCTGGTCAGGATCAATAATATTGCAGATTCTTCTGTATTTTATCAAAACTTTCTAAATATATAGCAGAAGCACTAGAGTAGATATAGCAGCAATATTCAAAGTATGTGTGTGTATATATATATATATATATATATATATATCTCAAACAAATATAGCATGGTTGCCTATACAATACAGTGTTCAATGAACAAGGAAAATGATGAACAGAGCAATATATAACTATAAAATGTACTTTTTGTTGCATGAAGGTGGTTTGTAAGTATCATAATCTCTCTCTTATATATATATATGTGTGTGTGTGTGTGATTGGCCACTCATATTCAAGGATGCCTGTCTACTAAGGTGGCTAGCTAATCCCCATTGCAGATGCCTGTTCAGGCACATTTGTGTTTGTTCAACAAACACAGAGCCCACCTGTGAATTATCAGGCTGAGCAGACCTTAGTTACAGTTTTTGGGAGGGATCATGTTACCTAATGTGAACAACAGTCTGAACAAGGATAGGATGCTCAAAGCCTCTGTTTGTGACATTTTAAACCCAATTTTATAGTCTCAACTACAGATAACAAGTATTGTTAGTCATTTTGCCATAAAATGTACTTGTGGTAATTCTGCTATATAATATATAATGCTGGTAATTTTACTATAAATATGTATTGTTGTTAATTTTTTATATAAAATTGTATTGGTGGTACTTTTACACTTTCATAATGTTCTGCTTTTTTGGGGGGTTGACTATTTGTATATACCTGGTTCTTTAACAGGTGCTACTACCCAGGTCAGGGTGAACCTGGGAACAGCAGCAATTAGCAGATGGTTCCATGCTCCTCAAAACCTCACTCCAGAGGCCTTGTTGCTGGATGTAGTCTATCATCATACCGAAGACTAATTTGGTGGCATGGTGATTGCGAGTTCAGTCCCTGGGTTGGGAAGAATGTACTTACATTTTAAGGAAATAGGTGAGCAATATCTGAGCAGTAATAAAACTAAGAACTAAATGAGATATCCCTACACAAAGGCAGTGGAATGTTAACAGTCTACCCCTGTAGATTAAATAAAGGGGTTCACTTCAGAATTCCATGTAGATCGATATACATCTGAGGAAGGCTACAATGCATAATGATTAAACATTGTGATAACAACAACAAAGGTAAGAACAATTGTTTAGATATAGATAATGTAAATATTCTAGTATTTTATATATTCCAGGACTGATCCAACTAGAACTCAAATACAATACTAAACATATAAGTCTTGAAAGACATGAATTAAGTTATGATTTGATACTAAAGCTTGTTTAAAAGAATAAATCCAATAAAAGCTATAACCAATAGTCAAAGGAAGTCAAAAATGCAAACTAGATAAAGTAGAAAGTGAAATACAAAATGTAAAGGCCAAAAACAAACCTCACTATCTGAGATACAAATCCATGAGAAACTGAGATTGTGCTCATTTGCACTGCTTGTTTACTCAGGAAATCTCTTTCAATGTAATATGCTCAATAACTTTCTACAAATACCTATTATCTCAAGCCTCAGGTAAAAGACTTGCTAAAGGACTGTATCAAACAACAAATAAAAAAAACTGGAGATGATAATGATGATAATATAATGAAGTTATAATCTTTAGATGTGTAAAGATTTGTACAAAATGAAGATATTTATTCACTGAATATTTACAGTTGTGGCACAAGGCCAAAAATGGAAAGGGGAAAAAAACTCAGGATGGTCCACACTAACTATCTTATACCAAGCTAATCTGATTCACGACCCAAACATACGTTACAATTTTTCTCAATCACACAAACCCTACAGGATTTCCTCCAGTGGCGTCGTCCAGATCACCATTCAAGCCGTGGCCAGTAGCAATAGAAACACCATTCACTTCACTCCAGAAAACGGGGGCGACACATTGTCACGGGCATATGCATGATCAATGAGCATGAGCTCACGTGGCGTGATACGAGCAGTCAACTCGCCATGACAATCCCATAATAGGCGAATCTGCAAACAATGGTAGAAGGTGTGCAAAGACGTCTCCTTTAAACCAAGATTGCAGAAAGGACCATGGAATTCACTGACATTCAAGCAGAAAACTCGATCGCCACTGAGGCTTACGGCACCGTCTCGAGATCAGGAGAGTGATTGTCCCTCACTATCCCCATCAGCAATGAGTCTTCCAATAATGCACACCTGAGAAAAACCAAACTTGAAGCAAGCATTCCCAGACTCCCACGGACATTGGTAACAGACAAGTTTGTTGATGTGATGTTTGCATCCTCTCCACAGAAGGGAGAATAGCAAACGCTCGATCGCCTTCTCATGCTCATCACAAAGTGGAAGTACAGACAGCCAGTAAAGATTATGGGAAAGATGTATGTGGCACACACCTCAGCCAAACCCTTCAAGGACAACCTCCTTTGATGCCAAACCTTGACTGACATGCCAACCTTTGCCTGTACTTCAGACCAATTCTTCTCCAACAGAAGGTTGGGTCCAAACCACACTCCAAGAATGCGGACAAGACCGTCCGTCCAGTCGAAGGGCCCCAGGAGGGTAGTACCCTTCCAGGCACCTAACCACAAGCCGGAAAATTTGTCAGTTAATCTTGGCCCCTGTCACCTGTTCATACTGTTCAAGTGCCTTCTGTACCACCTCAATGTCACTCCGGGAGAACACAAAAGTGGTTACATCATCGGCGTACATGGAAACCCTCTGGAATATAACAATGCCCTTATACAGCTTACTGGCCACAGCGATATGATCCCATACCCGAAGGTTACTCCCAGTGTTCCAAACCAGGGTAAGCACACTGGGGGCCTTCAGGAAATTGGTGGATGGCAAGTCTACTGAAGATCCCACTAAAGAAAGTTTTAATAATGGCTTCAATAAGGAACACCTTTGTGCGGACCATTCCTTTGCTACGTCCTCATTAATTTTCATTAGAGCTTCCCCCCTAGGGAAGAGGTCTTTTTTTCCTGGTTTGTGTGGGAGTAGGAGAAGGAGTAGGGGTAGAAGAGGGAGTAGGGGTAGAAGAGGGAGTAGGGGTAGAAGAGGGAGTAGGGGTAGAAGAGGGAGTAGGGGCGGGTGATTTGCTTGGTGTAGCAGGGGTCAGAAAAACGGGGACTGGGAGAGTCTCTGGGGGGGGGGGGAGATGGAAGGCTCTTTGCCTTTGTAGCATATGACTCTTACTCTCTCAGGAGAGACTGGTAGCAATGAAGCCTTGGTTACTCCTTGCTTCTGCTCTTCCTCTGGATGTTAGGATTCTCCTGCTCCCCTTCCTCTTCTTTCTCTCTCTTTAAAGAGGATGCTCTGGGGGCTGGCATTGGCTGCTCTTCCTGGGTTGGCTGTTGCTTCACTGGGGATTGATTTGGTTTCCCCTGTGGGACATCCTGTTTAGAAGGCAGCAGCAGAGGTGGCTTTCTTTGCAGCAATGGTAATTTTCTCTGTGGTGGAGGCAACTTTCCTCGAGGCGGCAGGGTTTTTGTTTTGGAACCCTTCTTCCCCACTGTCTTCCATTCTCCATTTTTTGGGCTCCAACAATTCTTTTTGCTTCGGCACGTCTTTTTCTGCCATTGGTAACTGTGATGGCTGAGTCTTTGGAGCCGAGTCTTTGGTAGCGCATGCTTTATCAACATTATCCGAGGCTCCGTAGACCCAGCAAAAGGGCCACCTGCCCTCCACCACGATGAAAATAGATCTCCCTCTGCAGGTGAAGATGTTAGGGATTTCACTGAACTCCTTTCATGAAACCAGCACCTGCAGAGTGACGTCTCTTGTAGCAAATCCTGCTTTGAATATCACGGCTGCCACCTCTGCTACTTTTTCATACTGGGCAAAGAACGCTCCAATATGGTTGGTAGAGATGTCCATGGGCACCCCATGTAGCGTAATCCGAGTCTTCCGAGCGCCCATATATTCTGTCTGCATTCGGAGTGTCTTCGTCACCAGAGTAGTCCCATCAAGCTCCTTTGCCTCTTCTGTGGTGCCAAACAGGATATCCCACATGGTGTGGCTGTGGCGTATCACCATTCTGTTTTTTATGTGGAGAGCCTTAATGGCTTCCTACACCATCTCCCTACTGACTCCCACAAATTTGTGAGTTTTCGGATCCTTTGTCAGCAGGGAGATGATCCGTGGCTCTATTTCCTTAGGCTTTCGCGAACGGAAAGGAGTTCCATTTCCGAAATGTACTGTGCGTACAATCCCTTCAACTTGTCATAATATGACATGTCCTTCTTGATGTTCCCTTCACTCCACGCTGAGGTGGAGGGAACCGGCAAACCAGGCACTTTCGATGCCATCCGCTGGCTTCTTCCATCATTCGAGGGGATTGGTGATTCACTCCTCTTAGAGTGCGGTACCTGCCAATCCCCCTTCTTCCCTCCACTCCATGCCAAGGTAGAGGAAACTGGTGAATCAGGCCTTTCCAAGGCCTCCGACATAGCCTCCTGCCGAAAGGAGGCTTACCTGACAATCAACTTTCCCCTACCGAACACACACAACGACAAACATGACCGACCCGACACTTCAATTGTGGAAAAGTGCATCAGCACAACTGAACAGATACTACACTTTGATCTTAGTATTTTTTGCAATAAAAGATACAAATATGCCACAAGGGCTAAAAGGGGAGTGGGGTATGGTTTTGGTCTTCTCTAGTCTCTTCCGCTGACCCATTCATTCTGACAATTTCTCGATCACCACAACGCATACGTCCATCACTATTACATTCGTATTTCAGACTCATTTACAGTTAAGACCCTGGCATAAAATTTTATTTACACAAATTTGAAGGAGGGGTTACAGATGATGATTTTACAGTGATATGAGTTTTACAAATAATGATTTGTACAATGCAGTGGGTGGTTACAGAAATGATTTAGACCATGAAATGATGATTTATACAATGTAATAATACACATGACAATGATAAGGTGTTAGTAATGGGGCCTCATCAAACATATTAGTGTGGCAGAAGATCACAGTTACCTGGCCAAAATCCCAGAACTCTAAGTGTCCGATTCTGTTACCTAAATAAAGGGGGAGGTAAAATGCAAAAAAAAGGGGGACAAAAGTGAGTACCTAAGCATTCATGCACTAGCTAAGTTTTGAGAACGGATGAAATATTCCAAATTGGATCCTAATCTACCTTAAAACAAGGGCTGGGATGACTAGTTTTCAGTTAGAGTACCAAAATCCTCTTTCCTAAGTAGCATCCAACAAACACTCCAGGTCAGCACCTCTCACACATACCAGACGCGAAACTCTCACCCACCTTTTGCCAAATTCTGATGAATAGAGTTGCACCCTTTCCACTCTAATCTTCACTTTCAGCTGGTGCTTAAAGTAAGCAATCATTTGAGAAGAGGAGAACTTCATGAAGCTCCTCCTGTCATGTCATCCAGACCACAAGGTGAGGCAATGCAGAACTCCTCGTTCATAAGGCCGAGCTTGTTAGGGAGTTTGTCTTTAGCAGCCCCCCTCACTATCGCACAATACAATGCCTTAGGAGACAACGACTGGGTGTCAGAGAGGTGACTCTTAATCATTAAGAGGCAGCTCAGCATGTTACGGCACTCCTTGTGGAATGCACATTCATTTGGGGGAAATCTTTTGGCCTTCGTCTCCCCTGTATGCACATTTTTCAAGGACGGGAAAGATTGGTGGGCAACCTCCTTCCAGAGTTTGCCCTCTTCCTCTTTTTCTTGTGCACAAATCCAACCCAGGAAATTCAAGTGAAGAATGTGATGGTGAGTTTCAACACTTGGCAATCCCAGACCACCTTCAGCAGGATGGAGACAGCAGACATTGCAATCCACCAAGGGGGAATTTTTTTTTAATCGTTTCATCCCAAGCAAGATGGTAATGCCACTGATATGCAGGGGGCTACATAAGTGTAAAAAGATTAATTAGAAGAGAGTGAAAAGGAAGACGAACCAGTTAGAAAGGAGCAATAGAAAGATGAGAATGCAGGTGTGATGACAGTTTCAAAGGTGGAGAGACAGGAAAGGATATACGGGGTGGGGATAGAATTAGAGTCAAGTGGTTAATAGATGAGTATTGACATTGCATTTAAATTCCTGGAGGTTGTAGCCGTTAGGAAAGCAAGAATATGAAAGTGAGTTCCACAGGTTGGAAGTGCGAGAGAAGAAGCTGCAGGAGTAGAATTGTTGTCTGCATTTGGCTAACCTAACTGTGAATGGGTGGGACCCAGTTGCCAATCTGGTTGCACGAGTAAACACCTGTTGAGGAGGCACCAGTGACTTAAGTTCATCCAAACAGAAGCCATGAAAGTATTTATAGAACAGACAAAGGGAGGCCACATTTTGTTGATGGGGAAGTGGCTGGAGTCAAGCCATCAAGTCAGTACCTATCACATTACTGATTCTCCTTTGGAGCCTGTCAAGAACACTGATGTGAACGGCAGGGGCACCTGACCATATATGGCAGCAGTACTCCATGCATGGATGAATGGTTGACTTGTATATATGCAGGATGGATTCGGGCGGAAAAAACATCCTGGCCCGACACAGTGACCCAACCTTCTTAGCAGTGGAATAAGCTATGGACTCAATGTAGTGGTTCCATTTGAGATCAGAAGAGAGGGTAAGGCCGAGGAGGCACAGTGTATTGCTCTCAGGAAGAATCGCTTGGTCCATGCTTATGGGAACCAGGAGAGGTTGCCTGTGATGATTGACAGACAACAGCTACCAAGCTGTTGTCTGTCGATCATCACAGGCAACCTCATTGAAATTGACAAGCCACTTCTTGCCTCAATTCACCACAGAGTGTAGATCCCATTCAAGGTCAGCAGCAAGATTATGTTTGTCCGCCACGACAAGTTTCTTACTGATGTGGGAGTAAATTGTGGTGTCATCTGCATAGATGCCTACTTGGCACTTGATCTCATCTGGGAGGTCTTTGATGAAAATAAGGAAGAGCGTCGTGCCCAGGATAGAGCCCTGTGGGACACCAGCATTTGTGCTATAGGATGAAGAGGTATGCCCATTCAAAATGACTTTCATTTTGCGGTTATTTAAAAAAGATTGGATTAGATCAAGCAAGCGTCCGGTAATACTGTAACCCTGTAGCTTGCATACTAGGCCAGAGTGCCATACCCTGTCAAAAATCTTGGAGATGTCCAGAGCAACAGCACAAGCCTCGCCTGACTCATCAAGGGTCTGGAGCATGTACTCCTTAACGGTTGTTAGCATGTCGGCCGTGGACCTGGCAAAGCAGAAGCCATACTGCCTATCAGAGAAGAGTTTGTGGGCAGTAAGGTGTTGAACTATTTCAGCATTAATTATGGCCTCGAACAATTTCCTGAAAATTGGTAGAAGACTGATAGGACAATAGTTGGATGGGTCCGAGGGTTCACCACAGTTCTTAAATACAGGAACGACTGAAGAGAACTTCCAGCATGCAGGAAATCAGGAAGCAGAAAGGCAGTAGTTATACAGTTTAGAGAGGACAGGGGAGAGTTCACGAGCACACCTCTTAAGGACTATCACCGGGAATCCATCACCAACACTTGCCTTATGGGGGTCAAGTTTTGAAATTACTCTGGATACTACTGTCAGGATAATATATACGTCGTGCAGTTTGGCCTCAGTTCTAATAGGGAAGTTGGGTGAGTGTACTCCAGATGAGTCAAATGTGGAGTTGGATGAAAATCTGCGAGCAAAGCACTCAACCGTTTGACGTCATTCAGGATTCATCTCTCCAAAAAAAGTGGAAGAAATCCCCAATGAACTGACTTCATTCAATAGACAGCAGAGGAAGGACAGAGAGCAGGTAAAGGATGAGAGGGTAGATGTGCGAGCCGTATACCTCCACCCTCCCCTTCAAGAAAAGATTCCTTCGTGTCCACAGTCACACTGCTTCCTCAACCTGCTTCCGAACAGTTCAACTCCAGCTGGAGGCCAGGACCGAACCAAACACCAAGTATCTTGACTGGCCCATCCGTCCAGGTGAAAAGTCCGGAGAGAGTAGCTACCTCCCACTCACCCAATCACAAATTGACCGACTTGTCACAGTTGAACTTGGTCCCCGCCACCTTCTCATACCTGAAAATTTCTTTGCCCACACTTCAGGTATCTCGGTGGTGCTCTTTAGGAATACAGACACGTTGTCGGCATAGGCGGAATGCTTGTCCGGTCTGGAGACACCAGGCAATGTGATACTCTGAAGCACCGAATTTGCCCTTAAATTGCGCAGGAAAGGCTCTAGCGCAAGAATGTACAGCATAGGAGAAAGCAGACAACCCTGACAAATGGAGCGAGAAAGTGAAAGGCCCCAACCTCACGCCATTTACCTCCACCAAGGCTCCCAGAGTCTTGTAGAGGATGTGGATCCAGAAGCGAAATTGCGGCCTGAAACCAGTGGACTCGAGGACAGTCCTGAGAAAACGATGGTCCACCCTATCAAATGCCTTGGACTGATCCAAATTGATCAGTGTGGCTTCCCTGTCAACTTTTTCTATGATCTGGCGAACCAAGTGAAGATTGCCCTGAATAGTCCTGCCCTTCACAGCACATATCTGTTCAGGGCCAATCAGACTAGGCAGGACAAGCTGCAGATGGTTAGCCAAGCCCTTCACCAAAATTTTCAAGTCTGCATTAAGCATTGTCAAAGGGCTAAAATTACCTAACCCATCCCCTCCACTTTTGTCCTTACATAACAGCTTGATGACGCCCCTGGTGAAGCTTTGGTGTACATTCCCATTCCTCAACCAGTGGTTGAACATCAGTGTTAGCAGAGGAATGAACACAGGCAACAGCCTCAAGTACACCTCATAGAGAAGACCATCCAGCCCCGGCGTCTTGTCCCAGCCTGCCTGTTTCAAAGCATCCCAGACCTCCTCCTCAGTGATGGCTCCTTCACATTCAGCTGCTTCAACTGCCTCAAGGCAAGGGAAGTCGGCTAGATAAGCAGCAAAGTTGGCTGGGCTCAGTCCAGGTTCCTCAGTGATGAGATCGCAGTAATAAGACCGAAAGGCCTTGCAAATGCTCTCATTAGTGGTCACTTGTTGTGACACTCAGAAAATATTGGTCAAATGCACTGCGTAGCTCCTCTTGCCGAAGTTCATCAGCCATGTTCGTTGCCTCGGAAGACATTCTCTTTAGAGCCTGATCCTTCTTGATAAGTGAAGAGGCCAGTCTGGCACTAGCTACAAATACAGCCCCACTATCTCCTGATTGGATAGCCACTTCTAGGTAAGAGTAGGCTGCCTTTTGTGCTACTAATCTATCTTGGTTGAGTCGCTGACTAAAATCAGCTGCAAAAGACCTGATGGTTAACTTAAGGTGGCTCCACCATTTCTTCCCCACCACTGCCCCCATCAATTCCCTCAAAATAGTTTGTAGCAACTGGTCACAGAAATCCTTCAAATCCAACAAGGATGTGTTAAATTTCCAATAACCAGCCATCCTAGGTTTAGACTTCTCTAAGTTTACCCGTACATGGACAAGCCTATGGTCCAAGTAAACTACCGAATGGAAACTTGGACACCCTAAGAGCCCTACATTGACTCTCCTAACTAGTACCCAGTCAATGTAGCTCATACAAACTATGGTGTCTGGGCTACCCCTATTTGTCAAAGTCTATGCTGCCTGCCCTGGGCATTCATTTCTAAACTTATCGACCAGATCAAATCTGTCGATAAAGTTGCGAAATGGTTTCACGTCAGGATTATAGTTTCCCAGTCTGGCCCCACTACGATCTAGATTGGGATCAAGGACAGCATTCTAATCACCCGCTAGAACTACCTACTGTGATGTGTTCAAAAACGGCTCAACCATCCGAAAAAAGGAATCGTGCTCTGCTGGTCGTTGGGTGCATAAACCCTGATGAAGCGAAGCAACTTCCAGAACACAAATCCTTTCCTCCGGATCTGCAAACACAAGGTTACACGTTGCTGTCAAGGACCTGCTGATCAGCCAAGAAACACCTCTGGAGCAGCTATCAAAATAGGCTGAGTAGAGGCGAAGCCTTCCTCGACAGTATACCTTTGCAGTTGCTGGAAATTAGATGGGTCTCCTGTAAACAACATACATTCACTCCAAGGTGCTGAAGGTCACATACAGGCCTCGCTCTGCTTGACTCCAACCTCAGTCCTCGCCCAATCAACAGAGCTAACCAAAGAGCCATTGTAGGACACTTACCTTAGGGTTGGGCCTCACCTTGAAACATGGTCAGAGATATGATGCCAACAGCTTCTCCCATGTTGCCAATGTCCATTTTGATGGTACCATCCTGGGGTATGCCTCCAACATCCATGGGAAAGGTGGGTTTTAAGGCTCTATATAAGGAGGGGTGAACAAAAACAGGTGTTCTTCCACCACAAATGTTTTTCAATTTGTAAAGATCATTGTTGTCAGTGATGACAAGTGGTGTTTCTTCTGGGGCATTCTTTTTGGCCTCTTGTATCATTTTCCATGGCTGGCTTGATCCTGGTCCTATTCTGATGACTTATCAGCATCTTTGCCTGCGGAAAAATTGTCGGGTCATCTCTGTCTTTTAACCCACATTTCCTCATGGCAAGGAGGGCCCTGAGCTTGCTATATTTCTTGCCATATTCTTTGGCACCCTCCTCAGCCATCGGAGTCACCCTTTAGACATTCTTCCCTGTGCGGAAGGTAAATTTAACCTTCCACTTTTTAGTTGCCATCTCCTCCATGGGACTCCTCTGTCACTTCCTCGACACAGTGCTGATGATCTTGATGGGAGTTGAACTAGGAGTTTTGAGAACTTCCAGGGGTGATGATTTTCTCACATATGGGGAGGAAGATTGGGTCCGTCTATCCTGAGGTGTTGACCTCTACTTCTTCACTGAGGATGATGGGACAGACGAAGTGGACTGGGCTGACCTTGGGAATGCTTTGGTTGGTTGGAGAGCCAGTACATTTTGCCTATCCAGATCCACCTTTAATTTTCCTTATTTTATCGTAGGACTAGTCCTTTTCCATCCAGGGATTTGTCATCGCCACCTCCTTGCTGCTGTGTGGAGTAAAGGAATCCGTCTCCATAGTTGGTTGAGGGAGCACCAAGTTCAAGGTTCAAGTTTCTTGCTTTTACCCTTGCTCACGATTTGCCAATTGCCATCCCCATTTTTTTGTTGCAAGGGGGTTCCAAAGAGAAGGCCACCGGCACTTCGATGTGTGGTCTCTTTTCTTGGTCATTCTTCTTGGTCAGTGTGGTGGTCTGCTCCATGGAGGTCTTTTTCCCGGGGCAGGAAGGGGCCAAGTATCCTGTCTTGCCGCATTTCCAGCAGGCCGATTTTCTAACAGCCACAATGACTGGTAAGGATTGTCCTCCTACATCTAGGACATTGGGAGTGGTGTTGAAGGACTGTCTGGATAGCATTAAGTTGAAGCTCCATGCGCCAAGTTTTGGGTCTGACGTCACGTCAATGATTTGGCCGAACTGTTTGAAGTAAGTGGCCAGTGCCTTCCCTCTCACATATGCTGGCACTTCGTACACTGCTACTGTGGTCTTTCTCAAGCCTTTGTACGAATAATGACGTCCTTGGTGATCACTTCCCTGTTGATCATGGCCATGCAGTCTTCCGGTGAGGGCATTTGCACATCCCACATGAAAGTGCCAATTCCTAGGG